>CM046881.1:308074319-308674319 GCA_025667525.1 Glebionis coronaria | reverse complement strand
TAATATCTAATTAATTCAAAGGTTAGAAAAAGTTTTGATCATTTGTAAACTCTTATTACATTTTTAGTTATTTTTGTTAATTTTTTGGGAATTTTTAGAATTAACTTTTATTTAGTCATATTTTACGGTTTTTTGTTTCGTCTTCGTAGTGTAATTTTAACGTATCCGTCTTTCTAATTTCTCATCTTTTCTTTCCCTCATATTAATCCAAAATCATTACGAATTATTCACACACAATCAACCTCCTTGGGAAACGAACTCTCACCTTTGGGTCATTAGTACACAGTTTTCCTAAACCGCCGTACTTAATACTTACCGCTTTTTCGCCTTTTTCTTAAAAGGTGTGATTTTTCCTACAATCACTTCGTCTTCGCCTGCATTGTCACAAACCATTGATGCTTGCCAAATAGAGGCTAATATTAAAAACAAGATTTTTGATAAGCTTAAAGGATTATTGATCGAGTTTAACATTGGTGAACAAACCACTCCCGCTACGGCTAAAGTGGTTGAGGTTTCTTGTGTATATTGTGGTGGAGGTCATGATTTCTCCCAGTGAATTACCGCCGGTGGTAACACTTCGAGTGCCTACGCGGTCACAGGAACTTATAACCAAAACGGTCAAGTTACCCTCACTAATCAAATAACTCTACCGGGTTTTCCACCAAATCAAAATGCTAACAATTATCGCAACAATCAAGGTGGTTACCAAGGAAATCAAAAGAACAACTATAAGGGTAATAATTACAACAATGGGAATCAAGGGACTAGTGGTCAATTGCAAAATCAAAACCAAAATCGTGATTTCCAAAATGTCAATCAAGGGCTTTCAAATGCATTTTCAAAATACATTCCAAGTGAGATTTTGAACTATTTTAAGGCTAATGACGATAGGTACACAAACATGGCAAATGATGTGATTAACCTAAGGACTAAGTTTGAAACTCATAGTAACAAGATGGAAGGAAATGTGGTTAGGCTCCAACAAAACCAACAAAAAATGGAACAAGGTCAACATAAGATTGAACAAACTTTGCTTAGGTGGGAGCAAAATCAAAAGGCCGAAAAAGAGCAAGATAGGCAAGAACGTTAAAAGACGGAAAATAGACTTTTTGATGCTATTATGATGACCAAAGCCTCTACTTCGTGTGGCCTTCCTAGTAACACCGTGTCAAACCCGAAGGGAGAGATGAAAGTGATTACCACACGAAGTGGTAAGACCTTTAAGGAACCGACTCCTGAACCAATTACTCCTACGGTGGAGGAAATTGAGGAAGAACCCGAGGTGGTGGTCGAAAAAGAAGCACATTACAATCCCACAAAGTACCGCTCAAACCACACCTACGGTCGACCCTTTACCAAGTTTGGAACACAAGATTCCAAAGGTTATCCTATGCCCCACCCAACACCACCCTTGCCTTACCCATCGAGATGTCACAAGGAAAAATTACAAGAACGAGACAATTATCAATTTGAGATTTTTATTAAGATGTTTCGTGATTTGCGTTTTAACATAAGTTTTGCCGACACTTTAATCAGGATGCCTCGATTTGCCGCCAACTTTATGAGTATGTTGAATAACAAGGAGAAATTGCAAAAGTTTTCTAGTTGTTCAACGGTTTATCTTAACCGCATACCTTAAAAAGTCGGAGACCCCGGTAAATTTTTAATTCCGGTTGGTATTCAAGATATGGAAGAATGCTACGCCTTGACCGATCTTGGTGCTAGTATCAATTTGATGCCTCTTGACATATTCAAGTCGCTCAATCTTCCTAATCTTACTCCTTCAAGAATGTGTATCGAGATGACTGATCATTCTACGATTCCCGCATTTGGGTTGGCCGTAGACGTTTTTGTGAAAGTGGGAAAGTTCTATTATCCGGTAGACTTTATCGTAGCCGATATTCCCAAAGATCCTCAAGTTCCTCTCATTTTAGGTCGTTCGTTTTTAGATACGTCGAGAGCGGTTATTGATGTGCATGCTAGGAAAATCACCATACGTTTCAACGACGAGGAACTTGTTATAAACGCGACTCAAAACTCTCAACTATCTCATGTTTAATCTATCGCGACATTAAACCATATTGATTTAATCGATGTCGTTTGCGAGGAATTTTCACAAGAGATTTTAGGTTTTGTTGATGAAGCAAATAGTGGCAATCCCACTATGCTCGATCCAATTCTTGATAATTCGACACCATCTTTCACTCCATTTGAAGGAGGTGGTTTTACTTTGGAAGAGTTTGATGTACCTCGAACTTTTAACGAAGACCTCGATGACGATGATGACTTTTCGATTATCAAGGATTTTCTTAACGATTTCCCGTTTCCTTCGCCGGTGGAGGTTATGAGTATCGAACCCAAATCTTCAATCGAGGAACCACCAATCCTCGAGTTGAAAGATCTTGCTACTCATCTTGAATACTGAAAGTCCCTTAATATGACAATTGTTGATAAACTATAACTCTTGTAACCATGAAACACAATGAAATACTTTTCAAACGCGTAATGCTTTATTAAGTATTATAAACAAAGTATTACAAAGTGCTATGAATACACTCGTTGAATGACAACAAGATATGAACCCTAGAAACAAGTAAACTAGATTCGAGACTCAAGTTTACAAGGGAACCAATGAGACGCTGGTAGACAGCTGGGGGCTCAGCGGTTCCAAGGTGAGAAAGAACTTAGATAAATTATCCAAGCACAAGGGTTGAGTTAATTCTTCTTTCTCACTCCTATTTATAGTGTACGAGGTTGCTTCCTTAGTGGGAGTAGTTGATACGTGTCACCTTCTGAATGGAAGAGTACAACGTATTAAATGCATGTCCAAATCGAGACATACCTTTAAACAACTTTAGGTGAACAATTCTGCCAACTGTTCACCTTTTGTCCCACTAGGTCGTACTAGGCTTTATCTTGAATCTCTTGTTTTGTCCGCTCAAAACACTTGGTAGATTCTCCCGCCTAAACTATAAAGGATTAGATAAGCTTTGCTTATCCCAGACTTCTAGGGTTCTTAAGTGATCTCTGAGTGTTGTCAACTCAGAGATCCTTGAACACCAGCACATTCCTTCAACATCCCAGCTATCCATAATCGCTGGTGAGTCTGACTTCAGATTGTCTTCGACTTCTCTGACGTTGTCTTTGACTTGAATGTTCCTGGTGTGCCAGCTGAGGCTTTGCCTTCCACTGGTCTAGTCTCTGTCGCTGGTCCTCTCAGCGATCAGCAAACACTTAGTCTAATTAAACAAATCTAGACTGGGCCATAGTTAAAACTTTCATTGGCTCAACAATCTCCCCTTATTTGCTTATAAATTATACTAATTTAACAAACATACCTCAAAGTTTTATTAAACATAAAGAACCTAGTCTATTACAAGAACACCCAGAGGTGTAAACATAAACAAAAAGTAAAAAGGTTCTTCAGCGATCGAGGCCTTGATCACAGATTCTCTGGGCTTCAACTTTGTCATTCCTAGAGTTGATGACAAGCTCAACTTCAAAATCAAAATCCTTAGCTGCTTTGCAATTCCTTAGGATGCCCTGTTTGAGTCTGATAAGCTGGATGGTTGATGCCAGATGTAGTTCATTCATCTACTTAAAGCAATACTCACAATTACCATTCATAAAGACCATACATGTCTCTGGTTCTGAGTATACTTGGCCCCCTACTGGTTTGGTGATCTCTTTGGGCAGAACCAAGTTTCTGTGCATCCCATCAACAAAAATGTTTTCAGTAACCAAGTTCTCCACCAGAGGCCCCATTTGGGTTTTCCTTTTCCTTTGCCCTTGAGAAGGTTGTTGTTGTGAAAGTTGAGGAGGCAGGGGTACTTTCAGCTTCTTTGCCGTGTCTCTTACCCAATTCAGCTTTGCTTGAATGTTCTTCATCATTTGGGCAGCACCAGGCCCAGTCTTCTTTTAGGCAATAGCCAGCATTTCTAACCATTCAGAGAGGCCCAGATCTCTGAGTTTAAAGTCACTAGAGACTTTGTAGTTGGTTAGTTGGTTCTCTCTGTAAAGGGTCATCACCACCTTTTTGTTCTTGTCAGTGTAACATGCATACTTGGTGATTTGACCAGGTTCAGCTCTCTGGTTTACAAGTCTTTCATATTCCTTTAGAAGGTTCCTCCTTTTAACTTCCAATTCTTTGAGCTTAACCAGCTGAGCTTCCTTTACAGCAGGAGAGATTTTGTTCAGAGCTTCTTTGCTTTTGAGTTCAGCCGCTCTGATGTTTGCCAGCCTTTGGTGTTCCAAGATTTGAGCTTTTGCCCGCTCTGGGGTGAGTGGTGGTTCATCAGCGCTCTTGAATTTGTTTAGATCAGAGTCTTTGGAGAGCCTGGCTGTAGATCCACCTTCTTCTTGGAGGGAGTGCAGGGTTATTTCAGGCTGTTCAATAGCAATTCCTTTTCCCTTATCCTTTATTGCATCAGTGCTGGGGTTGAAGGATCTAAGAGGTTGTGGTGTAGGAATCCCTGTTGAAGGTTTTGGTTGTTTTAGTGACTGCTCTCCCTTAGGTGAGGCAATGTCTTCTTCTTCTTCAGAGGTGGAGGTTGCTGAATTCTCCCCCTCAGGCATAGCGTCGGTAGTAGCTGTGCCTGAACCAAGCTTAAGGAACTTAATGAATTCTTGATGAACAAATAAGCAGATCTCTTTAAGTTCCTCTTGTAATAGCTCTTGAAGAAGTTTTCTTGAAGGCTCAGACGCCTTAGCAATAGCTGCAACATTTGCTTTGACAGCTGATGTGAGGACAGATGGTATGTATTGCTGGAGGCTCTGGTCTAGAACAGCTGGGAGGTGAGCTTGCAAGGCACTTCCCAGTAGTTACGGGAGTAAGGCAGTCATAGAGGACTCCACAGAGGAAGTTAGTGAAGTATCTAGTGTTGTGGTGAGTTCCTCAGCAACATGGGTTAGTGTTTGTAATTCAGAGAGGATGACATCATTTGTGACTTTGGGCTTGGTTTTACTGATATCACCCCTCTTAATCCAGAGAGCCTTAGCAGCGAGTTCTTGAACATCTTTCATTCGAGGAACATGGACAGGCTTGAGCTTTTGTAAATGTTCTAAGTGTTGTTTGGCCCCTAGTTCCATGACATTTGGTAAGGTTGGGAAGGGAACTGGGGTTGGTGCACAGAGCCTCTGGTCCAATAGTCGCTTAGCAGCCAGTTCTTGCACATTGGGCAGTGATGGGAAGGAGATGGGTTTCAACTCTGATGTAACTTGGTCATAATCAGCATCCATATCAACATAGTCTGAAATGGTCAAGTCCTCTTCAATAATGAAGACCTCATCCTCTGGCATGGAATCAATGTCTGACATGGCATCAAGATCTATGTGGGGGACTTCAACATTTTCATCACCAGCAATAGAATAGGCATCATCATTCTGCTGTTCTTCATGAAGATTATGAGCCTGTTATGACATTTGTTAGTAACCAATTGTGAAAAATATGAAGTTATAGATCGCCATTCGCTGCCCCTAAGAAAGCTGGGTGTGATTATCCAGCCCCCCCTAAGGATTTCTCCTTGGGACTCTTTTAAGTGTGAAATAGTTATGTTGAAGGGTCGCCATTCGCTGCCCCTAGGATAGCTGGGTGTGATTATCCAGCTCCCCCATAAGGATTACTCCTTGGGACTCTTTTGAGTTGTGAAAATTATGTGGTGAATGGTCGCTGTTCGCTGCCCCTAGGATAGCTGGGTGTGATTATCCAGCTCCCCCTGAAGGATTTCTCCTTGGGACTCTTTTAGTTGTGAATTCATGGAAGTTAAAGGTCGCCATTTATCGCTGCCCCTAGGAAGACTGAGGGTGATTATTCAGTCCCCCCAAAAGAATAAATTCTTTGGGACTCTTTTAGTTGTGAATTATTTGAAGGTAATGGTCACCTTTTATCGCTGCCCCTAGGAAGACTGAGGGTGATTATTCATTCCCCCCAAAAGAATGAATTCTTTGGGACTCTTTTCAAATGAGGGGACCCAGAGACTACGTGAAGAGCAGAGACTCTGGGTCGGGACCTATAGCATGCTCAAGTTGGTATGGACAAGAGCACAGTCCAGAGGGTGAAGGATCATCGGGGTGCGTTATGAGCACAAATGAATCATATCCTTATGTTAAGACAGAGTGTACAGATAATCCTAAGAGTTCTAGGTGCTGACACAGACACTCTATGGGTTGAGGCAAAACCTAAGACTTCATCACTCTCTCCTACAGAATGTTGAGAGTGATTGTATGTGAACCTCCAAGAGAATAAAATGGCAAACTAATACCTGAGAGATATCAGCGTTGAGAAGTTTCTTAGTCGTCTCTGCTGACTGGGAGACGCTAGACTCAGGTTGTTTGTCAGCGGCAGGCTCTTCAACCACATCCACCAGAGAAGGGGATGGGTTCTTCTTTGTCTTCTTGGACTTGGAAGAATTAACAGAAGGGGTTTCAGAGGAAAGGGGGATGTCTTTCCTCTTCTTCTTCTTTTCCTTGGGCACCTTGGGCTGAGAAGAAGACTGCACAGAGGTCTTTAACAGAGACTTGTCAGTTGCTCTTTCAGCATTCACCTCATTGTGAGGGATCAAGGGCTCTCCATCAGCAACTAGTAACCCAACGACCTGCATCATGTGCCTGCTGAGAGGTACTTCGTCTTCCAAAGGAGTCTTTAGTGATGCAGTAGTGATGTGATAAAGAGAGAAGGAGAGAAGTTCATCATTAGTGTAGCCTTCACCCAACATATCTTCTAAGAGAAGAGAGAGATATCTTGTGTAGCAGATGGTGGCCAGTCTGTTCTTCTTCCCTTTGCTTTCTAGCTTAGCAATAAGGTCAGAGTAAAGTATATGAGCGATCCCTATATCTTGCCCTCAAATTAAGCTATAAGCAATCGCTTGCTGGGCTCCATTAAGTTGATCACGAGACCCCTGGTTTCCACCCAGACATTTCACAATGTATAACATCAGCGTCCTCCAAATAGGTGAGAAGTAGTTCACTTTGATCAGGGATTTGGTCTGGAAACCTTGTGTGGTGAAGGGTTTATCATTGTCATCATGAGGATGAAGGGTAGCCAGAGCCTTCTTCACCGTGGCGCTGGCAGGCACAACGAACATGCCTTCATTGACAGGAAGTCCAATGGCTTTGGCAAAGGTATGAAGATCAAAGGTGAGAGGTTGGGGATGTGTGGAAAGGTTGAAAGTGATGTGTGAAGAGGTTGGATCAACTTCGGCGCTATACCAGAACTCCTTCAAATATTGGTGGTAGCATGTGGAAGGTACTCTGGTTATGACTTCAAAAATGGTGGAGTTTTTGAGGAAGGAGAACAATGGTTGGTAGAGTGAATTGGTGTGTTTCAAGAGAGCCACACAATTGTTTAAGGCAATTTTGCCATCGTGTATCCCACAATTAACGTTCGAGGCGGCCAGGACGGTGAAAGCGATGTTAGATGATGAAGACGCCATTGTTGAAGTGAGGAAGAAATGAAGGTTTTGAGAAGATGAATAGTATGTGTGTGTGAAAATAGTGAGTAATGTGAGTTTGGAAAAGTGAGTCAAGGGTTTTGATAAAAGGGTTAGCCGTTTTACAATTAAAGCATTTAATGCTAAAAATTACCTTTTAGGAAAAGTGGGACCCCTTGACTCTTCATGTGATATTTCTGTCCCCTGGAAAGCGGGAAAGTTGTTGACAATAAAGGTTAATCATTTGAATTAAATATGGGAATATATTAAGTCCCATTGGAATGTAAATACCTCGTTACATTCAATTCCTTTTAATGCCCAGAGACAGAGATCAGAGATCATTTATCAGATTTGTTTACCAATATTGAACATACCCAGCTCAGCAACCAACCTAGTAAAACTTGGCTCAGCCAGAGGTTTGGTGAATATATCAGCGAGCTGGTATTCAGTGGGTATAAAATGAAGCTCAATATCACCTTTTAAAATATGGTCTCTGATAAAGTGATACCTGATGTCAATATGCTTAGTTCTGGAATGAAGTACCGAATTATTTTAAGATGGCTATAACACTTGTGTTGTCACAAAATATGGGAACCTTTTCATAAATGATCCCATAATCAGCCAGCTGACTTTTCATCCAGAGAACTTGAGCACAACAACTAGCGGCCGTTACATATTCAGCTTCAGCTGATGACATGGCCACAGAGTTTTGTTTCTTTGCGCTCCAGCATACTATCTTTCCTCCAAGGATTTGACAACTCCCAGAGGTGCTCTTTCTATCAAGATAGCACCCAGCGTAGTCAGAGTCTAAGTAGGATTTGAGGTCGAAGCCTGATCCATTAGGATACCAGAGACCCAATGTGGGAGATCCTTTTAAGTACCTGAAAATTCTTTTGACAGCTACAAGGTGGGATTCCTTGGGGTTAGCTTGGTACCTAGCACAGAGACATGTGGCAAATTGTATGTCTGGTCTACTTGTTGTGAGGTACATTAGTGACCCAATCATGCCTCTATATAAGGTCTCATTAAAAGAGACCCCTAAGTCATCAGCTCCCAAGTTGTTGGGAGGAAGCATGGGGCATTTCACTGATGCACAATCAGACAGATCATACTTCTTGAGAAAATCCTTAACATATTTTTCTTGACAGATGGAAATTCCTTTTGAATTTTGTTTAATTTGAAAACCCAAGAAAAAAGTTAATTCCCCCATCATGCTCATTTCATCTTTTTTGGTCATTAATTTGGCAAACTGTTTGCTCAATGTAATATTGGTTGAACCAAAAATTATATCATCCACATAAATCTATACTAAAATGACATCACCCTTGGACCTATAGGTGAACATGGTTTGATCAATGGTACCTCTGACAAATTTATTTTCAAGTAAGAATTTTGATAGGGTTTCATACCAGGCTCTAGGCACTTGTTTCAGCCCATAGAGTGCTTTGTGAAGTCTGCAGACGTGATCAGGATACTCACTGCTTTCAAACCCTAGGGTTGATAGACATATACTTCCTCTACAAGCTTCTCATTGAGGAAAGCACTCTTCACATCCATCTGGTACACAGTAAACCCCATATAAGCTGCAAAGGCTAGGAAGATTCTGATAGCTTTCAATCTGGCTACTAGTGCAAACATTTAATCATAGTCAATCCCCTCAGATTGATTATATCCCAGCACCACAAGCCTAGCCTTATTTTTGACAATCATGCCAGCTTCATCCCTCTTGTTTCTGTAGACCCATTTAGTTCCAACCACTTGCTTCCCAGTTGGAGCTTTTACCAGAGTCCACACCTTGTTCCTCTTGATCTGATTCAACTCATCTTGCATGGCAACAACCCACCCTTCATCTAGAAGCACAGCAGCCACATTCTTAGGTTCATCCTCAGAGAGAAAATTAGCGAAAAGGCATTCATTCGCTGAGGCGGTTTCCAGAGAACTCAATTTTCCTCTGGTGGTGACTCCCTCAGAGGGTTCACCAAGAATATTCACCAGAAGAATATCTTGGTTCCTACTCCATTTGGATTGGGGAGCAGGAGTCTCTGTGGGTTCAGGAGTCACAGCAGGTTCAATGAATGTTGAGGGATCTTCACAAATTATTTCTTCATCCATAATCTCTTCATCAAGAGGAGAGATTGGTTTGATGAGATCAGCATTCATAGTAGTGGGTGGAGTGATTTGTTCAGCATTTTCAACTTCTGGAGTGATGTCAGAGATTGAATGAGGATCAAATGCATGAACATAAGGGAAGTCCTTGTGACAGCCCTTGGATGATTCCTTGGGATGTGAGAAATCATCCTCTGGATATGATTTAACTTCATTAAAGTCGATGTCACATTCTTCTGAGTTGGTGTGGTTGATGACAACATCTGCTTCATTGAAGGTGACATGGATGGATTCTTCTAATTCTTGTCTGTGGATGTTGAATACTCTGTAAGCTCTGGAGGTGAGAGAGTAACCAACGAAGAATCCATCATCAGACTTTTCATCAAATTTTCCTAGGTGATCTCTGTAGTTGTGAATGAAAACAGGGCAACCGAAGACATGGAAGTAGCTTACATCAGGGGCTCTCTTCCTATATACTTGATAAGAGGTCTTGCCATGTCTCTTCACAATAATGGATCTGTTTTGTGTATGACAAGCTGTGTTCACAGCTTCACCCCAAAATTGTTTAGGAAGTCTTGATTCGCTGAGCATTGTTCTAGCAACCTCTATGAGGGTTCTGTTTCTTCTTTCAGCGACACCATTTTGCTCAGGGGTGCCTGGGTTAGAAAAGTTCTGTGATATTCCCTTTTCATCACAAAAGGCTTCCATGACATGATTCTTGAATTCAGTGCCATTGTCACTTCTGATAGCCTTAACTCTGCAGTCATTGAGATTCTCTATTTCTCTGATGAAGGACATTATTCTTTCAGCAGCATCACTCTTTCTTTTGAGAAAGAATACCCAAGTGAATCTGGAGAATTCATCTACAATGACTAGTGTATACTTGTTGTGATTTTAGGATTGAGGTTTTACTGGTCCAAATAAGTCCATGTGAAGGAGATGGAGGCACTTATTTATGGAGAATGATTGTTTAGTCTTGAATGAGGCTCTGTGGTGCTTCCCTTTCTCGCACGCTGAGCAGGGTCTGTCTTTGGTGAAGGTCAGAGAGGGAAGCCCAACTACTAAATCATTCTTGGCCAGTTTGTTAATGTTTTTGAAGTTGAGATGGGAGAGTCTCTTATGCCATAGCCAATTTTAACTATCAGATGCTTTGGCATAGAGACAAGTGTTTGTCCCTTCTGGACAAGATGTCATGTCGATGACATACACATCCCTTATCCTGGGTGCAATAAGAACAACATCATCATTTTGATTGAAGATTGTTCCTTGGGTCTTGGTGAACAGAACTTTGAAGCCAACATCGCAGAGTTGACTAATGCTGATTAGGTTGTGCTTCAGTTCATTGACATAAGCGACCCTTGTGAAGGTTATTCCATTACAATCCACTGAGCCATAACCCTCAATTGCCCCTGAGGAATCATCTCCAAAGACTACTTTAGGACCAGACTCCTTTTTATATCTATGCAGATATTGTTTAACCCCTGTCATGTGTCTGGAGCACCTGCTATCCAGATACCAAACAGATTTCTTCAGATGTTCCTGCATAGATATAACAAATCTAGATTAGTTTCTATGATGAACCCACTTTCCAGTGGGTCCATGCTGTCGCTGACCAGCGACATTGGTCCTTCTCTGGTTACCTCCCCCTCTTTGGTTGCAATCCTTGGGTTCATGACGCATGCTTCCACAGATGTCACATCCAGGATAATGCTCGCACTCATCAGAGTGATGGCCGAAGAAACTACAGTACTTGTAGGGGGGTTAGGTCTGTAACCCTGAGAGTTATATCTGGGTTTAGGCTCAGCCTTTCTTGAGGGTCGATGAGGAGTTTTAGATCTCATTTGAGTTCTGGTTCTTTGAACCGCAATGATCTCCTCATGCTCTCTAGATGTGTGTTCAGTGTACTCGCATGTGATACATTTTGGTTTCTTAGAGCAATCCTCGGATGAGTGATTCTTGAAACCACAATGCTTGCAAGGTCTGAACAAAGCTCTCCCCTTGGAGCTACTAGAACCTTCACCAAGAGAGTTAACAGATGGACTATTAACTCTGGGGTTGATTTGTTCTTTCAACCCTTTTACCTCTTCCATCAGGGTGAGGAGAAGTTTCTTGGTGGGAGAAAGCTCTTCAGGGGGAGGAGTGGGTTTGTTGGAGTCCTTAGCCACAAAAACCTTTTTATTCGCTTTGTCAGCGACTTTGAGAATTGAATTCCCAGGGGTTTTAGTTTGAGGTTTGGGCCAAGCAAGGAATCAGATGGGTTGGCACCAGCGAGTCTTGGTGGGGCTGGTACCTCTGATTCTTTGTCAGAGTTCTTCTCATGCACAGAGGTGGAAGAAGGAGAAGAGACATCTGAAGGGACAAATTTGACATTGGGAACATGGATATGTTTTTTGAATCTACCCTTTCCCCCAATAGCCTGAACCACATCACCAGGTATGGATTCAACAACTATTTCTTCCACTGTGGATTGAGCCAAATTCCATTTCTCAATGTTTTTTCTAAGTTCAGAATTTTCATCAGACAAAGACTCATTTTCAATGGATAACTTGCTCACTTCATTTTGAAGTTGATTAGCAAGATTCACAAATGGTTTAAGATTTGTTAATTCAGATTGGCAAAGATTTAACTCTGTTTTAAGACTATGAAATTTGTTTAACAGGTTTTTTCTTTGCTCTTCCACAAAGTGGAGGTCAACCAAGGTATAGTCACTGACATGGTCTCTATCAGGACCTTCAGTCATAGATAACATTCTTTGTACCTTTTTCATGGTGATATCCACCCATTGACTAGATCTTGCTTCACTTTTACCCACAACGGGTTCTTCATCAGAGACAGCCATAAAGGCTCTGACGGTGGTGGTACCTTCATCCTCAGAAGTGAGAGGTTCATCATCCCAGTCGAATGAGGCAGCGATCAGACCTTTTTCAGTCTTCTTAACATCCTTTTTCTTTGTTGCATCATCGGCTTTCTGATTGAGTTTTAGCAACTCAGCTTTCAAGGCTTTGTATTTTACTTTGTAGTCCTTCTTCCCTTCTGAGTCAGAGAGAGAGGTTTGCTTGAAAGGTGAGGTGGAAAACTTCTTCTTGCTGTTGTTGTTGCTGGATGAAGGGAAGCTTGGAGAGGAGGTTTTGTTTGACCAGAAATCCTTTTGATAGTGACCAGTCTTTCCACAAGTGTAGCATGACACCTTGGATTTATCAACCTTTGCAGCTCCAACTCTACCAGATCTCTTGTAGTACCTCTTTTGATCAGCTAAAAGAGCTCTATCATGGAACTCAGCGTGTAATTCATCAAGAAATTCTTGACTACTTCTGGTGTCCTCTTTAATGTCAGAGTCGCTGTCCTGAAAGGAATGGTTAGCAACAAGAGCTTTTGAACCAGTGATACTGGTGGTAAATCTGTCAGTCTCTGATTTATAAATGGAGTCAATTAGCCCTTCTTCATAGTTATATCTACCAAACATTTGGGCTAAAGTATCATTCTTTATAGCATTGTTAGCTCTTAAGGTCTGATTTAGGCTAAGCCATTTTCTAGGTAAGCTATTGACAAAAGTAGCATTAACCTCAGCCTTAGGTAGAACAACTCCATTGTTTCCTAAATCATTCAATAAAATCTTAAGCCTAGTATAAGTTTGTGCAACAGTTTCTGTTTCCAAAGCTTTAAAAGCATTAAACTTAAGTCTAAGGCTTGGATTTTGGTTTCTTTTGTTTCCTCTGGACCTTCATACCCTAGAACTAATTCAGTCCACATCTCCTTAGCAGAGTTGCATTTAATGATGGACTTCATAATGTTCTTGGGTAGGCAAGAGACTATGATACTTTTGAGTCTCTTGTCGTGGTTAGCCAGACGTCTATCCGCTGGAGACCATTGCTTAACATGTTTCTTAATGGGTCTCTTAGGGGTAGAGGAAACGGCCAGTGGTACATATGGACCATTTTCTAAGATTTCTATCAAGAAGGGTTCTAAGCCATCTAAATATATAAGAAATTCACTTTTCCAACTTGAGAAATCCTCTTCATCGAATGCTGGTACATTGGACACATGTGACCCCCCTCGAACATCAAGTAGTTGGGGAAGGTCATCATCATTATTACCAGTGCTTACAACTGGTGTAGGCATGGTAGTAGATGTTGTGGCCGGTATGGTGGTCGAGGTGGTATCTAAACTGGTTTGACCAAACGGTGGAGGAGGTATAGTATCAGCCATATTAAGATCTTGATTTTAAAAACAAGAACGGTTTATGAAGAGTTTTATAAATCAAACCGCTCTGATACCAATTGAAATTCCCTTAATATGACAATTGTTGATAAACTATAACTCTTGTAACCACAAAACACAATGAAATACTTTTCAAACGCGTAATGCTTTATTAAGTATTATAAACAAAGTATTACAAAGTGCTATGAATACACTCGTTGAATGACAACAAGATATGAACCCTAGAAACAAGTAAACTAGATTCGAGACTCAAGTTTACAAGGGAACCAATGAGACGCTGGTAGACAGTTGGGGGCTCAGCGGTTCCAAGGTGAGAAAGAACTTAGATAAATTATCCAAGCACAAGGGTTGAGTTAATTCTTCTTTCTCACTCCTATTTATAGTGTACGAGGTTGCTTCCTTAGTGGGAGTAGTTGATACGTGTCACCTTCTGAATGGAAGAGTACAACGTATTAAATGCATGTCCAAATCGAGACATACCTTTAAACAACTTTAGGTGAATAGTTCTGCCAACTGTTCACCTTTTGTCCCACTAGGTCGTACTAGGCTTTATCTTGAATCTCTTGTTTTGTCCCGCTCAAAACACTTGGTAGATTCTCCCGCCTAAACTATAAAGGATTGGATAAGCTTTGCTTATCGCAGACTTCTAGGGTTCTTAAGTGATCTCTGAGTGTTGTCAACTCAGAGATCCTTGAACACCAACACATTCCTTCAACATCCCAGCTATCCATAATCGCTGGTGAGTCTGACTTCAGATTGTCTTCGACTTCTTTGACGTTGTCTTTGACTTGAATGTTCCTGGTGTGTCAGATGAGGCTTTGCCTTCCACTGGTCTAGTCTCTGTCGCTGGTCCTCTCAGCGATCAGCAAACACTTAGTCTAATTAAACAAATCTAGACTGGGCCATAGTTAAAACTTTCATTGGCCCAACAAATACGTATACTTGGAAGGAGACGATAAGTTGTCGGTTATTATGGCGAAGGATCTTTCGGATGATGAAAAAACTGCACTTATCGATGTCTTAAAGGCTCACAAAGGGGCAATTGCGTGGAAATTATCCGACATTAAGGGTATCGACCCAAAATTTTGTACCCACAAAAATTTAATGGAGGAGGACTACAAGCCCACAATCTAATGTCAAAGGAGGGTGAACCCCAAAATTCACGACGTCATCAAAAAGGAAGTCCTTAAACTCCTTGACGCGGGAATGATTTACCCTATTTCCGATAGCCCTTGGTTGAGCCCCATTCATTGTGTCCCTAAAAAGAGAGGAATGACCGTTGTGCCAAACGATGACAAAGAGTTAATTCCAACTCGACTCGTGACCAGTTGGAGGGTGTGTATTGACTATCGTAAGTTAAATGACGCCACTCATAAAGACCATTTTCCCTTGCCCTTCATGGATCAAATGTTGGAGCGTCTTGCGGGATACGATTTCTATTGCTTTTTAGATGGTTTTTCCGGTTACTTCCAAATTCCCATCGATCCTACTGATCAAGAAAAAACTACGTTTACGTGTCCATATGGAACGTTTTCCTATTGTAGAATGCCATTCGGACTTTGCAATGCACTGGGAACTTTTCAACGGTGTAAGATGGCTATTTTTCATGACATGATCGAGAAGACGATGGAAGTCTTCATGGATGACTTTTCCGTGTTTGGTTGTTCGTTCACTCCGTGTTTAGGAAATTTGAAACAAATGTTGAAACGTTGTGAGGAAACCAATCTTGTGCTCAATTGGGAAAAATGTCATTTTATGTGTAAAGAAGAAATCGTCTTAGGGCACAAGGTCTCGAAAGCGGGGATTGAGGTAGACAAAGTTAAGATAGACGTCATCGCCAAATTACCTCATCCCAAAACCGTTAAGGGAGTTAGGAGTTTCCTAGGCCACACGGGCTTTTATCGTCGATTCATCAAAGAATTTTCAAAGATATCTCAACCCATTACACACCTCCTCGAAAAAGATGCTCCTTTCTTCTTTAACGAAGATTGTGTACGAGCCTTTGAAATTCTTAAAAGGAAACTTACCGAAGCTCCCATTCTTGTTGCTCCCAATTGGAACCTCCCCTTTGAGCTTATGTGTGATGCAAGTGATTACGATATTGGGACCGTTTTGGGGCAACGTCATGATAATCACTTCTTGCCTATCCACTATGCTAGCAAGACGATGACCGAGGCTGAACTTAAGTACACCACAACGGAAAAGGAATTCCTTGCCGTGGTGTATGCATTTGAGAAATTCCGACCTTATCTCGTTTTGACTAAAAGAATCGTGTATACGGATCAATCGGCTATCAAGTACCTCTTATCTAAGCTTGATGCTAAGCCGATATTTCTCCGTTGGATTCTCCTCCTACAAGAATTTGATGTCACAATACTTGACAAAAAAGGAGCCGAGAATCTTGCGACCGATCACCTCTCTCGATTGGAAGATCCTCACCAAAGTGTGTACGAGAACAAGGAAATCACCGAAACATTTCCTCTCGAGTCACTTGGTGTAGTGAATTCCAAGAAAGATTCTTCCACCCCATGGTTTGTGGACATCGCAAATTACCATGCGGGGAACTTCATCATTAAGGGTATGACAACACAACAAAAACGAAAATTCTTTCGTGACGTCAAGTTCTACTTTTGGGACGACCCTTATCTATTTCGGACTTGTGCAGATCAAATTATTCGACGTTGTGTGTTTGACACCGAAGCTTCTAATATCCTTAGAGCTTGTCACGAGGGACCCACGGGTGGTCACCATGGTGTTAATCTCACGGCAAAGAAGGTCTTTGATGCCGGTTTCTTTTGGCCTACTATTTACCGAGATGCACATGCACTTTTCAAGTCATGTGACTCATGCCAACGTCAAGTAAAAGCCTCACAAAACGATGAAATGCCACAAAATATCATCCAAGTGTGTGAGATCTTTGACGCGTGGGGCATTGATTTTATGGGGCCGTTCCCATCATCTCGTGGTAATAAGTACATCCTTGTCGTCGTTGACTACCTATCCAAGTGGGTGGAAGCTAAGGCTTTGCCCACAAACGATGCTCGTGTGGTTGTCAAGTTTTTGAAGCAACTTTTCTCTCGATTTGGAACCCCTCGTGGTATTATAAGCGATCGTGGAACCCATTTTTGTAATGACCAATTTGAAAAGGTTCTAAAGAAATATGGGGTTACACATCGACTTTCTACGGCTTATCACCCACAAACGAGTGGGCAAGTCGAGGTTTCAAACCGAGCTTTGAAGAAAATTTTGGAGAGGTCGATAGGAGAAAACCGACAATCTTGGTCGGATAAGTTAGACGATGCTTTATGGGCCTTTCGTACCACTCATAAGACGCCCATTGGGTGCACTCCTTATAAGCTCGTGTATGGGAAGAATTGTCACTTGCCAATTGAACTCGAACCTAAAGCTTATTAGGCCCTTAAGCATTGTAATGATGACATTGAGACCGCGGGAAAACACCAGAAAATGCAATTGAATGAATTGGATGAATTGAGAGACATTGCTTATGAAAATTCATTGATTTACAAAGAGAAAACTAAAAAGTTTCATGATTCTAAAATTAAAAAACCGGGTTTTAACATTGGAGATCAAGTGTTGCTTTTTAACTCAAGATTGAAAATATTTTCCGGCAAGTTGAAATCCTGTTGGTTCGGGCCATTCACCATTACCCAAGTGTTTACTTATGGGACCATCGAGCTAGCTCAAAATGATGGTCCTAACATTAAGGTGAATGGCCATAGGTTGAAGCACTACTTTGGTAGGGAAGTCCCTTCTTTAGACGACCTCGACCAAGTCACCTTCCCCAATGATTATTAGTATTGAGGGGATCGAGTCGAGCTCATGAATCGGTTATAAAAAACGAGTTGCCTCGTGGGGGAGTTCCCATGCTTATCCATGTACATATTATCGCTTTCTAATGTAGCTTACGTGAGGGGATTTGTGCCCATCCAACCTTTGTTACGTGGTTGTTTGTGAATTGTGGTTCTTAGGTCATCATCTTCACGATTGGAGCCTCTCGTGTTCGTTTAACATGAGCACTTGATCGTTTTCTTGGAAGAATTTCTCGATATCCATATGATATATCCTTGATTGTTCTAACCTTAGGTCTTTTAGCACACTTCATAAACTGCTTAAGATTTAACGGTTCCACCCTTTCCATGCTAGATTAGGTATTCGACTTCGTTTCTAGTATGGGGGTATCTTACCCTTAGACTCGAAACACTAAGGACAATGTTTAACTTTAGTATGGGGGTGAATAGATATTTACCTTGCCAAACCTTCACGCTTTCCAACTTTCATCTTTTTGTTTATCGTTTTGCAAATAAGGCTAAAAATGGCAAAATTTTAAACTTTTTCTCATGTTTTCATAAGTGTTTGAAGACACGAATGTAGATTTTGCGATGGCGAGAATAAGAGTAATTTTTTACTCGACCGTGCGTGTTGAGCACTTAGCTTCGATTCCTTAACTTATATTAGGCTAAGTCTCTTAAATGAGGACGAGAAATGATAGCATTAATTATAAGTTACTATGCTAAACGTAGAGTACTCGTATTCTTTTAAAAACTCACGTGTTCTAATTGTTTGCTTATTCTCCCTTCGCTTGTATATATATTTTGCTAATAAGTATTGGCTTAGCGGTTTAGTCTTGATTGTTGGTTTCTAGTTTTTCTAGTAGCTTCTATGTAATTAAATTGGGAAAACATTAAGGTTTCGCCAGCGTCACGGTTTTGAAGTATTGGCACCCTAAATAATCGAAAGCTTCACTCAGTAATAATTTTAAGTGCTCACTCACCTAAATCAAGCAAAAATTTCAAGCTCACAAGGTCAAAAAATCTATGCCAAATTGAAAGTGAACAAGCCTTAAACTTTGAAGCTTTAAAGATCCAAAATTCGCTTTAGCGTGAGGATATACGTCTTTGGCCATAATAAACACCTCATGGCGAGGTTAAATAAAAGGCAAGGCAAGACCGAAGTCATAATAAAAGCTCCATGGCAGAGTTGAATAAAAGATGGAGGTAAACATATGATAATAAGGCCCATCCGTTAGGGGGCGTATAAAAGTCTTGGTAATAAGTCTCATGTTCAAAACCGTTATAAAACCGTGTTTATCGATCCTTCTTGTTGACTTAATTTTTTTACATCGTTGTCTATTAGGGGAGGTTATTAATTCGATGGTCTTGGTTACACCGTTATGACTCTATTTTTGGACCTTAATCTCAATTATCGCATAAGTAAAAAATGTATCATCATGATCATTCAAGACAAAAATAAAATATAAGAGATACCACTTAGGATTAAGGGAGTCTAAGTACGCGATTAGGGAATATGAGTAGTGTTAGCATTACTAACTTATAATGACAATGATCTCGTTACACGCTTAACATGGAATTGGGTGAAAATCGAGGACGACGAAATTATTTCTAACGAAGCATTCACGTATTCTTGTTCTATGAACCTAAACGTCCCATTTTGCGATGAAAATCATACATTATGTCTAAAACGCAAGTAGTAGCAAGTAGTAGTAGTGTAGTAAGTTTAAGTTTCAATAAAAGTCGATAAAAATGAATTTTAGAGATGCTACGATACTTTATTCTAGCATTGCGTGAGGTTACGACAATGGTTTAGTATGGGGGAGTGATGAGACTGCTTTTATACATAGTCTCATCGTCCAAAACAGGCTTAAAATGGTGAAAATATCATAAAAATTGCCAAATAATTGCTTGTGTTTGCTCAATGTGTGTTTTAGGTACGGATATCTAGAAAATGACAAAAGATCACAAGAATAAATAAAAAAAGAACACGGGAAACGAAGCCGCAAAATGAACCAGACCCGAGTACAGAGATTCCAAAAATACCCTTGAAGTATGAAGATTTGTCAAGTTTGGTACCCTAACTTTGAAGAGTTGTCACAAATGATCATTCATTATTCATTTGTACAAGACTGGTCCTTAAAGATTGAAGACATGTCAAAAGAACCCCTTGAAGAATGCAAAAGTTGCATGTTTAGTCCTTGGTTGAAATTTATAAATTCCATGTGCCAAAAATGACAAGAGGTCCAAACTTGTTATAAAGGAAAATGGGAGAAAAGCTGGAAATAACTTATATGCACATATTTTGGGAATTGAGGGATCAAAATTTCTAAGACATACAAACATCCTCCACCAATCATCCCATGCCACCTCATTCTCCCCACCACTCATAAAACACCACCTCACCAAGATCCATTTACCCAAACCACCCACTTACTAATATTCGACCCAATACCCTTACCCAACCCACTAACCTTTTTAATCAAAAACGTTAAAAACGTTTTAGACGGTTAACATAAATTTTTTTCCCAAATCATATTAAAACATAATCACCCGAGAACTTAAAATCCCTAATCTCATATATTTTAATCACAACGAACTGGGACTCCATTTTGTTCAGATCCACAATTGTTGGTCCCCTCAACCCAATCCCACCTCATCTACGTCACCACTGTGGACTCCACTAAACCACCCCTAAACCAATAAGGTGTGAATATGGGTACATTCCAAAAAACCAGTACACAAAAGAGTGGCCAGGATGCATTGTCGTGCTCCCAAAGTAACAATAGACGTCTCTGATTGCTTCTACCGGCTGGCAAATTTTAGAAATCACATGGGAGCCTTGGACCTAGTTCAATAATTGGCATATTCTAATAGAAGATACGAATCTTCAAAAAGGTAATCTGGGAAACTCACTAGCTTAGGGTTTGATTTTCTTGTTATTCTATAATGATCCGAGCTCGAATATAAATTGAGGACCGACATGTGGTTTCCTTTTTTCTCTTGTCTCGGATTTTTTAAGTGTATTTCTTTTTTTAATGAAATGAAAGATTGTAGTTTTTAAATATTCGAGTACCATTTTTATTAGTGTTTTATGATTCAAGTGGTGTTTTTATTTTAGTTTGAGGTTTCCTGTTCATGTGAATCTGTGTAAGGATTTGAAGTGGTTTTGAAAAGATTTTTGAGAGAATAATCGGGTTTGTTTAACTTCTTTGTAAGCTCACTGAATCAAGACCATAAGTCTTGATTCTTGGTTTTCGTCTATTTGTTTTGTGTTTTTAGGACTAGAAGCTTGTGACTAATTCGCAGTCACATAAGCTCGAAAGTCGAGAGCATGGACGTGCGTTCTTGCGGTTTGTTTGCTTTTCTCTCCTTTTTACATTTTTATGCTTATTGTTTATTGATCATGTGTGTTTGTTGCCTGCTATGTTTTTGTTAGTTTTATGGTATTGGATTTTGTTTAGTGTGTTCATGCTAAAGTCATAGCTTGTATTGTCAACTGTTAACATTTTTTCTTCAAAAATATTGCTTAACAAAAGAGTGTTAAAAGGTATCTGCTGATTTATCTATCTAAACTTGAGCATAATTTGTGGTTCAATACGTGAATGGTGCGTGTGTGTTGAGTAAGGATTAGATTGTTTGAGTTGACTGTTCACCGAGAACTACCAAAAGAAATAGAAGGCCTTTTGGTGTTTGTATTTTGATGCGTTAGTTGACTGTGCACATAACCAAAGCTAAAAAGTAAAAATAAAGTGTTTGTTTCAGTTTAGTGTTCAAGTGCTCATATTTGAAAGCATGATTTTAGTATTGGTATAGTGAGTTGGTGATATCGCTTGACTGAGAACTAAGCTAAACTGATACATTAGATTTTGCTAGGTTCAATTGTTGTTCTCGGTATCTTAACGAATTGACTTCTGGCTTAAAGTACGACTCTATTGTTTTTGGTGAAACAAATATTTTTGGTTGTTTATAAATAAAATGTGCAAAGACTATAAAGTAAAGGGCACGTAAAGTAAATCTAAGTCTAATTAAAGTAAAGGGCGAGTATTTAAAAGCGTGACGGAAATTAAAAGGCACTAAAGTAAATAACGCAAACTTAAATCTAACTAAGGCAAACTTAAAACGCAACTAAAACTAAAACTTAAACTAAGGCAAGGATAAAATAAATCTAAGGCAAATAAACTTAAAGTGCGTCTAAGGAAAAAGGCGGGAAAAATAAAGCTTGAAATTAAAAAGCAGAAACTTAAAAACTGAAATTAAAGAAACCTGAGAATCAGCTTATCCGGAATAATACCCTTATTCGGAATAAATGGCTTACTCGGAATATGTCACCTATCCGGAATAATCCTCTCTATTCGGAATGTTGGTCTTGATTCGGAATGTTTCTTGATCCGGAATATTATTCTCTATCCGGAATAACCTTGCTATTCGGAATGACCTGCCTATCCGGAATGTTCTGCCTATCCGGAATGTATGGCCTATCCGGAATGCTCTGCCTATCCGGAATAATTACCTTATCCGGAATAATGGATATTCCGGATGAACCACCTTGGCTAAGACCTTGATCCGGAATGTTTGAAGATTCTGAGTAGAGCACTTGATCCGGAATAAATAATTATTCCGGATGGACGACTTTGATACGGAATAATCAACACACACCCTTCACCTGGCTTGATCCGGAACTTTCCTGGAAATATACAGTAACAACACAACGAAGAACAGGGAACCGAGAACAAAGAAGGGATCTAGATCAAACTAAGCAAAATCAACCACAAGATTAAATCAAACTAATGAATAAACATCTATTAAGCATAAACAATCAATGCAAAACAATCAAACTAACAAAACTAACCACAATAAACCAAACCCACTTTGATCAAAATAAGAACATGAACATGAACATAAACATAAAAATCAAAGATTAAAGAAAGGTAGAATGAGATCAAACAATAAAGATAAAGATTAACAAGAAATAAAAGAACACTTACTTGAAATTAAATGGTAATTAAGGTGCAAGACATGTATTTAAATTTGACAAGTAATTAAATGACAAGGTAATTAAAAGTGGAAGAACTAATTGTCACTATTAGCCAACAAAAATGAAAAGATTAATCCTAATGACTATTTATAGGGGAGGATTAAGGGGTGCTTAGGAAGCTTCCTCCCCTCTTTCCTTTCTCCTTAATTGCATGCTTAGTCCTTCTCTTCTTAATCTTTTGTTAATTGCACCATTAGTCCTTAAGCCTTTTAGTCTTCTTAATCTTGGACTTTAAATGGCTTTGTCTCGGGATTTCTTCAAACTCGTCTTGTAATTCTTCAATAATTAGACTTGAGTTTTTCAGCTTCTGATAAACTTCCGTCTTTTGACTTTTTCTTCGATAAATCTTCAGAATTGGTCTTGGACTTCCGTTCTGTAACACTCTTAATTTTCGTATCGGTACAGCGGAAGGGTCTTTCAGAGTGTTACGGGATAGCACAATAACTCCAATCATAGACAACACATAAAAATGGTTGTACAAGGTTCAACATACATTCATTCGATAAAAAGTTTTAAAGTGTACAACAGGTCCCAAATTATACAGGTCATTAAGTTTACAATACATAGATCAAATGAACATTTTTAATATTAAGTGGGCCATCAGAGTCGATCTCCATCCGGATTACCTTCAAGCACCTGAGATAAAAACATGCAAAAATCATATCAGCGAATGCCGAGTGAATTCATAGAGTTTAATAAAAACCGTTATATACAAACAATCGTTAAAATCAGAACACAAGTATAATATCGGAAGTAAGTCCACGTATTGCTAGTCAGGCAATATATAAATCAAGCATACATCTTAAACCAACCATGAGACCGTAGTCTCAATATTACCATAATAGGTAATATTATTATCGTTATTAGCGTCGTATCATATCGGATATTTGGATTATATAGGATACATTTTAGGATTATTATTAGCCGCATGACATTGTTACCTTACTGTGAAAACAACGGGCCGCGAACCCGACAAACAATTTGCCCATCTAAGTTAGCGTGTCATCACAAAAATCACGCTATGGAATCTTTTCATAAATAAATTCGCTTACCAATCAATGTGGTACGACAGGGATCAACCGTCAAGGCGCGAACTGGGGTGATCGTCCCCAAATAGTACTATCAAATGCATAAGCGTCTACCGAATCCCGGTAGTTCACAATTCATGCTAATGGGACTTTAGGTGACATAACCTAACTACTAATAATCCTTTTTGTCTCGTTTATAGGGTCATAGCATCATTCGGGTCCATATCATTAAGCATACCATCAGGACTACTTGTGTTCTATTTTTATCAAAATCTAGTATGTTATCTCCCTCGCGGGTTTACAAATCATTTTATAAAACATTTAAAAGAGTACGAGGCTATGAACTCACGTTGATAATGAAAGGCGGATTATCGGCTACGGGCGTGCTTCGGTCACGGAAACCTATATAAATAATAATCGGTCTTAGACTTTGTCCAATGACTTTTATCAAAATAACAATATACATATGATTACTTTTGTACATATGATGATGATCAAGTGTGTTTATATATCCTTGTTTACTCATTTTAGTGTTTACGTATTGGTAACTTTTTACTAGTTTACTAGTTTTACCTATTTACCTACTTTAAGTCCAATAAGCTTATTATAAGTTCTTTAACTTGTTTTAATCCATTTTATACTTATATTATCAGTATTTAAACTTTACATGTTGGGCCCAAATGGGTTAAGCCCAATAAGTACTTTTTATAAGTGTTTAACTTATTTAGTCCAATTATTAGTCCAATATGCTTACTTAGCTCGTTAATGTCCGTATGTCTTATAGTTCGGGTTTTATCGGTTTTTACTTGTATTAGTTACTTATATATCAGTATATGACTTTTAAAAACTTTACATTAGACGGGTTTGATCGTCTAAGTTTTAATTGGCGAAAAACGTTAATTTTACGGTAATAGCCGAAAAAGTCGTAAAAATCAAGTTTATAGTTTTTATAACTTATAAGTATTATTCCACTACCATTTTTATAATTTATCCATTTATTTAACCTTTTACATATTTATATAAATAAAATTCATAAGTTAGTGGGTTTTAATTTTACATTTTATACAATATAATTTTGAGTGCTTATATAATAGTAATAAACATTAATTCTCAAAATCTGATTTTTATTTTCATCTTCACCATTTTTATCATATCTAGAGTTCTACAATGAATTAGAAGCTCATTTTTGGATGGCATGATATTCATATTATGTGCTACATTTAACTTAGTTATAGCTACTGCTCATTTTAAGTTTATCTAGCCTTAACAGTCGCTACAAAACAGCTTATTCAGATTAGCACACTCATCTTGTTTTGATCATATCTCACTCATTATAATGATTCCATTGCATGAACAACTCTCACATGTGTATGACATATTGTACTTACTGTAAATGGATTCTACCATGCAAGTTTATCAGTTCAAGTTTTAGTTACATACTGTTTTTATACAGCCAACTAAATAAGCATGATTTTAGCCTTATTTCTCATGGTTATTAACCTTTTTAAGCATATTTATCAACACTTGATCCTCACACAACATTTTTATCATCATATATTCATCATATACATATACAACAAGAAAGAAAATACATTTTATCTTTACAAAAATAACAAGAGAAAATGGAGAGGATGATCTTCTTTACCAACCAAGAGTATATCTTGTTTTTGGAAGACAAGAACTTGATGAACACCAAATGTAACTCCAAGATCATCAAACACCAAGAATATAAGTTGAGAAATCAGCCCTAGGACACAAGCAATTCACCTCCTTTGTTGTTAAAATGGCCACCAAATGATCAAGGCTTCAAGGTAACTGCATGATAGAGCTAGATAACAAGTATTTTGTGGCTAGAAAAGATCAAAAAGGGGTGTGTGTTCTTGAAGAGGACGGCAATGGTGATGGGGTTGAGAGGATTTTTGGTTGATTTTGCTTGTGTAAATGGTGGTATGTGAAATGGTTGATGGTTTTAGCTAGTTTGGTGGCTTAAAGTGTAAGCTTAACTTACACTTATAAGTTATAAGCTAACATGATGCCACATCTTTGATGTGGTGTCATGTGTGCCATACCATGTGTGTTAGTGGGGTGGGATAATGTATTTTGTACCACCTCACTAATTTACGGGTATCCATCGATTCTAGTTTCCTCGATTTGCGTGCCCTCGGGTCGTTTCACGAAAAACGTTTTTATAAATTATGAATCAACGACACAAAACGAATCCAATAAAAATTGTCTCATCAAAAACGGAGTTCAAAAACGTAAATACGTAATCCTAAGGTTTCCGGTTTAGTCGTAAAAGACGCTAAATTATGCACGTAAGCCCAAATTTAAATCCGTAAATTGTGAGTTCATCAACCAACACAAAAATAAGTTTCAAAATATCATACGAGAAAATAATTCACTACCTGAAAATGTTAGATTGTCACAGTTTTTTCTCCTAAAAGGGATCAACGTCCTCGTGATCCATTTCATTTGGATGTCCGTTTCTTATTGAAATCGAAGAGGTGCAGATATTTCTTCCACATTTCATCCTCTCGTTCCCCAGTATACTCCGGTCCATGCTTTGAATTCCATCGGATCTTGACAATAGGTATCCGACTTTGTTTCAGTTGCTTTACCTCACGATCCATAACCTCTACGGGCTCTTCGATAAAATGCAACTTCCCATCTATTCGAACCTTACCTAACGGAATTTTCTCATCACTCACTGCTAGACATTTCTTCAGATTAGATACATGGAATGTGTTGTGAACACCATGAAGTTCTGGGGGTAACTCTAGTTTGTAAGCCACCGGACCTACTCTAGATAAAATCTTAAAGGGTCCAATATAACGGGGATTCAATTTCCCTCGCTTTCCAAATCTGATAACGCCTTTCCATGACGATACTTTCAACATTACTCGGTCACCCACTTTAAATTCCATTGGCTTCCGGCGCACATCCGCGTAACTTTTCTGTCTACTACGGGCAGTCAACAACCTATTCTTAATCCGAACTATCATCTCCGTAGTCTCCCGGATCAATTCCGGTCCCGTGAGCTGGGTATCCCCAACTTCACTCCAACATACAGGAGATCTACACTTCCTACCATACAAAGCTTCAAACGGTGCAGCCTTAATACTAGAATGGTAACTATTGTTATACGAAAACTCTGCTAACGGAAAATGTTTATCCCAATTCTTACCAATCTAACACACAAGCTCTCAACATATCTTCCAGTGTTTGTATCGTCCTTTCACTCTGCCCATCAGTCTGGGGGTGATAAGCAGTGCTCATGTCGAGATTCGTTCCCAAAGATCTTTGGAGAGATTTCCAAAAATTCGATGCGAATCTAGGATCTCGATCTGAAATGATCGATACAGGCACTCCATGCTTGCATACAACATTCTCAAGGTATATACGAGTCAGCTTCTCAAGTGAGAACTGCTATTTAACCGGAATGAAGTGTGCTGATTTGGTCAGTCTGTTGACAATGACCCAAATCGAGTTGTTTCCAGATGATGTTCTAGGAAGCTTGGTGATAAAGTCCATCTTAATTCGCTCCCACTTCCATTCAGGAATCTTTGGTTGTTGAAGTAGTCCTGATGGCTTTTGATGTTCTGCTTTAACTCTAGCACAAGTCAAGCATTGAAGAACATACATAGCTATGTCAGCTTTCATATTCGGCCACCAGTACAACTTCTTCAAATCATGGTACATCTTATCAAATCCCGGATGAATGGAATACTTAGATTTATGGGATTCTAACATAATCAAATCTCTTAAGCCTCCAAACTTAGGTATCCACATACGACCTCTTAAGCATTTCACTCCATCAGCTCTAACCTCTAAAGGATCTCCTTCTCCTCGGAACCCTTCATTAACAAAATTTTCCTTCTTACAAGCTTCTATTTACGCATTTCTAATTTGCTCAGGCAAATTATTGTGCACGGTCAAGACTAGAGAACATACCCTGATAGGCTCTCTATCTTTCCTACTTAACGCACCGGCAACAACATTGGCTTTTCCTGGGTGATATTTTATATCACAATCATAATCACTTAACAACTCTATCCATCTTCGTTGCCTCATGTTCAATTCCTTCTGGTCGAGAATATACTGTAGGCTTTTGTGATCGGTGAATACCGTACACTTGGTGCCATACAGATAATGTCTCCACAACCTAAGAGCAAAGACTACAGCTCCTAACTCAATATCATGAGTAGTATAATTCTCCTCACTCTTCCTTAATTGCCTAGAAGCATAAGCTATCACTTTCTCTCTCTGCATCAAAACAGCTCCATAGCCTCTAAGAGATGCATCACAATACACTACAAAATCTTCACTCCCGTCGGGTAATGATAAGATTGGCGCACTACATAATTTTTGCTTCAATGTCTGAAATGCTCCATCTTCATCACTTCCCCAAACGAAAGGTTTATTCTTCTGGGTAAGCTTAGTCAAGGGTTTAGCTATCAAAGAAAATTCTTTAATGAATCGCCTATAATAGCCAGCCAATCCTAAGAATTGTCGCACTTCCGTTGGCGTTGTCGGTGCAGACCAATTCTTAATGGCTTCAACCTTTACAGGATCAACATGAATTCCATCTTTGTTAATCACATGACCAAGAAATTGCACAGAATCTAACCAGAAATCACATTTCAAAAACTTAGCATACAACCTTTCATCCTTCAACAAATTCAAAATAATCCTTAAATGTTCTCTATGCTCATCTTCATTCTTAGAATAGATTAGGATATCGTCAATAAACACAATCACAAATTTATCCAAGTAGGGCTTGCACACTCGATTCATTAAATCCATGAAAACCGCAGGTGCGTTAGTTAACCCAAATGGCATTACTTGAAATTCATAGTGTCCATAACGAGTTCTAAACGCAGTTATAGGAATATCTTCTTCACGGACGCGAAGTTTGTGATATCCTGACCGCAAATCTATCTTAGAATACACACTAGATTCTTGTAGTTGATCAAACAAATCATCAATCCTAGGTAAAGGATATCGATTTTTAATTGTCAACTTATTCAGTTCCCTATAATCAATGCACATACGGAAAGATCCATCCTTCTTCTTAACGAACAAGACTGGGGCTCCCCAAGGCGACGAGCTCGGTCGAATAAAACCTTTATCAGACAACTCCTTAAGTTGCTCAGATAACTCCTTTAATTCAGAAGGGGCTAATCGGTAAGGCGCACGTGCCACCGGTGCAGCACCAGGAATTAAATCGATTCGAAACTCTACTTGCCTTATCGGTGGAAGTCCGGGTAAGTCTTTAGGAAATACCTCAGGAAATTCACAAATAATAGGTACATCTTCCAATCGTTTCTCCCTAGACTCATTCCCGGTCACTTGAGCTAAGAATAACTCACAACCGTTCCTGATGTACTTTTGGACTTTAATACATGAAACGATTTTCAGACGGGATTCACCTCGATTACCATCAATTACTAACGTCCTATTCCTAAGAGGAATCTTAACCTTCTTCTCTCCACATAAAATAGTAGCATTATTCAACGACAACCAATCCATACCAATAATAATATCAAAACTACCTAATTCTATCAACATCAAATCAATTGGAAAGGAATAGTTCAAGAGATTTAGAGAGCATCCTTCTAATAGCTTATTAGTTTTCACTAATTTACCATTAGCCAATTCCACCTCGTAACTGGTATTTATCTCAACAGGTTCAGTATCAATAAGGGCACTAAATTTAGTGGATACAAAGCTCCTATCAGCACCCGAATCAAATAAAGCAACAACATAATGATTGTTGAGTAAAAACGTACCGGTAACGACATTCGGATCCTCTTTCTTCACCTCAATTGTTCCAAGTTGATAGATACCACCCTGGGGGTTTCTTCCAGGTACAATCGCTTTCAACTTGGGGCATTCCGATTTCCTATGACCTTCTTCGTTACAGTTGAAGCAAATGGTTCCCTTCTTACACCTTTCAACCTCGTGTCCAAGCTTTCCGCAATTTCGGCACTTCCAGCAGTCGCCAGTATGCCTCTTGTTGCCACACTTAGGACATCTATCATCGTTGCGTGGTGTGTTGTAGGTAAGAGCATTTGCATTAACCTTTCTCTGGTTCTGACGGCGATTGAAATTCTTCCTATTATCACCTCTATCTATACGATCACCGTCTCCCTTTCTTTTCTCACCAACACAGGCTTCATCTTCCCTATCCTGAATTATCTGTCCAATGAGTTGGTAAGCCATTCGAACAACATCATCAATGGTCAGTGGTTTAGATGATGTCACGTCCCCCCGGATATTCCTGGTCAACCCTTTAATATATTGTTCAATTCGGATCTCTTCGGGTTCCACCAATCGAGGACATAACAAGGCCAACTCATGGAATCGGTTTGTGTAACTATCAATGTCCACACCTTTCATTCGCAAATGAATCAAATCTTGTTCTAACCTAATGATCACACTACGAGGACAAAACTCCAAAGTCATCCACTTCTTAATTTCAGCCCAAGGAGTAGCATTAGCAGCATCAAGACCCATGAAAGCAATTCTCCCATTCCACCAAGTCAACGCACGACCTTTAAGAGTAGCCATAGCAAAAGTCACCTTATCTTCCTCCTTACACTTACTAATCCGAAACACCAACTCAATCTTCTCAATCCACTGGCTTAATCCTACAACACCTTCAGTTCCATTAAAAGGTAGAGGTTCACACTTCATGAACGTCACATAAGTACAACCACCAACTTTAGGTGCATTAGTTCCAAGTCCTCCTACATTTCCTCCACCATTAGTATTCACATTATTAGCATTCACATTCACATTAGTACCGCCAATTCCACTACCGCCAGCTCCACTACCGCCAGCTCCACTACCACCAGCTCCACTACCGCCAGCTCCACTACCGCCAGCTCCACTACCGCCAGCTTCATTTCTAGCATTTGCCATAAATTCAGTCATAGATGCGATAACTTACTCCGTAATAATCCTACGTACATCATCCTCAGTCACAGCCTTCTTGGGCGGCATAGTTCTAATGTTTCACAATTTCAAAGTATTAAGCATTCACCCAACAAGGATTCATATAATATGAATTGAATTCATAATCAAGATACAAATAAGGCACAATATGGAATTCAAGACAAGATACATATTTCATTCGATTTGAAACAAAAGTATTGTCTTAGTTACATCCCATATCAAAGTTCTAGCACTATATACACTCAAAATTCGTGCCAAGTCTACTACTAACAAGTCGGTTCAGTCAAAGCTACAAAAGTACTAAAGATACAAAGGTCACTAATAAATACAGACTGGTCTACTAAGAACCGCCAGATGGTCCATCATCCATCGTCTTCTGTATCTTTGTCGGACGATCACTAGACACATCTTCAGCTGGGCGCTTACGGATCACTCATCTTTCAACCATGTCAGCATAAAATCTACTATTCCATCCCACAGATATATTCAACTCCTTTTCAGCTTTCTCACGCATCGCACGAGCCACACTCAACTGAATTTCCATAGAATTCACCTTTCTCTTCATAGCAGCAAACTCACCACTTTCTAACACCGATAACCTCCTAAAAGCCTCATTCAAACCACGCTCTACATCAGTCAAATCCAAACTAAGCAATTCCCGCTCTTTCTCACCAACCTTAGTCTTCGACTCCAAATAAGCAACATGAGTCTGAACAACACCTAATCCAATCTCTGTCATACTACTCTTAACACGGGAAGCATCTAGATCACGTCTCAAGGCCCATGGTGCAAGACCATCAATATGAGTAGCCTCTCGAGTACTAGACGACACTCCTATCACACGTCTACGAGTAGAAATACCATCAGTACCGTCAGGTGCATCATCATCCTCATCCTCCTCTGATTCAGAATCAGATTCAGACGATTCAGACATTTCATCCCTAGGTAGCTCAACCTCAGAATCAGACAAATAAACTGGTGGGGGCAAAGGCTCGCCCTCTGGAACATCATAAGGGTAAATAAGCTCAGCTTCCTCATCGTCATCAACCTCATCGTCTATACCTACATCCTCCTCGACATCCTCGTCGTCAATCTCATCATCTAAATTATCTATCCCAATCTCCTCATCATTCTCAATAACAACATTATCAATCTCATTTTCTACCATATCAACCTGAGGGGCAATCTGATCTCCTAGTCCTAACTCGGGCTCGGGATCCTCAAATGGTTCCTCCTTATCATCCATATCATAATCTACTAAGTCTAAATAAGGATCATCATCTACATTAGGTTCGGGAATAGCATGGTTTTCTACAGGAATATTAGGGTCAGCCACGACAATCTGCATTTATATATATATATCTCGTATTAGGATAACATACTAGTTAAACAATTACATAATGAAATCACGATATATACATATATATAAATTAAATTATATATATCAAAATATATATCTTCTCAATAGGGCTTGTTGGTAACGTCGGAGATCTCTGGCACCGTTATAGTCAAAAAAATTTTCAAATATTTTCTCAAATGTTCATTGTCAAAAGATTTTGAAAAGTTTTGTTCAAAACCTTGGTTTTTAAAATCTTTTGTTCTCTATAACGAGAGCTCTGGTACCAAACTGTAACACTCTCAATTTTCGTATCGGTACAGCGGAAGGGTCTTTCAGAGTGTTACGGGATAGCACAATAACTCCAATCATAGACAACACATAAAAATGGTTGTACAAGGTTCAACATACATTCATTCGATAAAAAGTTTTAAAGTGTACAACAGGTCCCAAATTATACAGGTCATTAAGTTTACAAAACATAGATCGAATGAACATTTTTAATATTAAGTGGGCCATCAGAGTCGATCTCCATCCGGATTACCTTCAAGCACCTGAGATAAAAACATGCAAAAATCATATCAGCGAATGCCGAGTGAATTCATAGAGTTTAATAAAAACCGTTATATAAAAACAATCGTTAAAATCAGAACACAAGTATAATATCGGAAGTAAGTCCACGTATTGCTAGTCAGGCAATATATAAATCAAGCATACATCTTAAACCGTCCATGAGACCGTAGTCTCAATATTACCATAATAGGTAATATTATTATCGTTATTAGCGTCGTATCATATCGGATATTTGGATTATATAGGATACATTTTAGGATTATTATTAGCCCCATGACATTGTTACCTTACTGTGAAAACAACGGGCCGCGAACCCGACAAACAATTTGCCCATCTAAGTTAGCGTGTCGTCACAAAAATCACGCTATGGAATCTTCTCATACATAAATTCGCTTACCAATCAATGTGGTACGACGGGGATCAACCGTCAAGGCGCGAACTGGGGTGATCGTCCCCAAATAGTACTATCAAATGCATAAGCGTCTACCAAATCCCGGTAGTTCACAATTCATGCTAATGGGACTTTAAGTGACATAACCTAACTACTAATAATCCTTTTTGTCTCGTTTATAGGGTCATAGCATCATTCGGGTCCATATCATTAAGCATACCATCGGGACTACTTGTGTTCTAATTTTATCAAAATCTAGCATGTTATCTCCCTCGCGGGTTTACAAATCATTTTATAAAACATTTAAAAGAGTGCGAGGCTATGAACTCACGTTGATAATGAAAGGCGGATTATCGGCTACGGGCGTGCTTCGGTCACGGAAACCTATATAAATAATAATCGGTCTTAGACTTTGTCCAATGACGTTTATCAAAATAACAATATACATATGATGACTTTTGTACATATGATGATGATCAAGTGGGTTTATATATCCTTGTTTACTCATTTTAGTGTTTACGTATTGGTAACTTTTTACTAGTTTACTAGTTTTACCTATTTACCTACTTTAAGTCCAATAAGCTTATTATAAGTTCTTTAACTTGTTTTAATCCATTTTATACTTATATTATCAGTATTTAAACTTTACATGTTGGGCCTAAATGGGTTAAGCCCAATAAGTACTTTTTATAAGTGTTTAACTTATTTAGTCCAATTATTAGTCCAATATGCTTACTTAGCTCGTTAATGTCCGTATGTCTTATAGTTCGGGTTTTATCGGTTTTTACTTGTATTAGTTACTTATATATCAGTATATGACTTTTAAAAACTTTACATTAGACGGGTTTGATCGTCTTAGTTTTAATTGGCGAAAAACGTTAATTTTACGATAATAGCCGAAAAAGTCGTAAAAATCAAGTTTATAGTTTTTATAACTTATAAGTATTATTCCACTATCATTTTTATAATTTATCCATTTATTTAACCTTTTAAATATTTATATAAATAAAATTCATAAGTTAGTGGGTTTTAATTTTACATTTTATACAATATAATTTTGAGTGCTTATATAATAGTAATAAACATTAATTCTCAAAATCTGATTTTTATTTTCATCTTCACCATTTTTATCATATCTAGAGTTCTACAATGAATTAGAAGCTCATTTTTGGATGGCATGATCTTCATATTATGTGCTACATTTAACTTAGTTATAGCTACTGCTCATTTTAAGTTTATCTAGCCTTAACAGTCCCTACAAAACAGCTTATTCAGATTAGCACACTCATCTTGTTTTGATCATATCTCACTCATTATAATGATTCCATTGCATGGCCAACTCTCACATGTGTATGACATCTTGTACTTACTGTAAATGGATTCTACCATGTAAGTTTATCAGTTCAAGTTTTAGTTACATACTGTTTTTATACAGCTAACTAAATAAGCATGATTTTAGCCTTATTTCTCATGGTTATTAACCTTTTTAAGCATATTTATCAACACTTGATCCCCACACAACATTTTTATCATCATATATTCATCATATACATATACAACAAGAAAGAAAATACATTTGATCTTTACAAAAATAACAAGAGGAAATGGAGAGGATGATCTTCTTTACCAACCAAGAGTATATCTTGTTTTTGGAAGACAAGAACCTGATGAACACCAAATGTAACTCCAAGATCATCAAACACCAAGAATATAAGTTGAGAAATCAGCCCTAGGACACAAGAAATTCACCTCCTTTGTTGTTAAAATGGCCACCAAATGATCAAGGCTTCAAGATAACTCCATGATAGAGCTAGATAACAAGTATTTTGTGGCTAGAAAAGATCAAAAAGGGGTGTGTGTTTCTGAAGTGGACGGCAATGGTGATTGGGTTGAGAGGATTTTTGGTTGATTCTGCATGTGTAAATGGTGGTATGTGAAATGGTTGATGGTTTTAGCTAGTTTGGTGGCTTAAAGTGTAAGCTTAACTTACACTTGTAAGTTATAAGCTAACACGATGCCACATCTTTGATGTGGTGTCATGTGTGCCGTCCCATGTGTGTTAGTGGGGTGGGATAATGTATTTTGTCCCACCTCACTAATTTACGGGTATCCCTTGATTCTAGTTTCCTCGATTTGCGTGCCCTCGGGTCGTTTCACAAAAAACGTTTTTATAAATTATGAATCAACGACACAAAACGAATCCAATAAAAATTGTCTCATCAAAAACGGAGTTTAAAAACGTAAATACGTAATCCTAAGGTTTCCGGTTTAGTCGTAAAGGACGCTAAATTATGCACGTAAGCCCAAATTTAAATCCGTAAATTGTGAGTTCATCAACCAACACAAAAATAAGTTTCAAAATATTATACGAGAAAATAATTCACTACCTGAAAATGTTAGATTGTCACACGTTCTTTTTGCACTCTTGACTTCTTGACTTCGTCTTTCGTCTTTTTCTTCGATAAAAGCCCGTGAATGCCCGTGTTTTCTCCACTTTTGACCTTTTCGTCCTAAATCACAACAAAAACACAAACCACGCATAATTCCGACATAAAAGACATAAAATACACGTTTTGGCTAGGTTATTATTGTAATTAAGTGGGAAAAAGGATGGGTGTTTAAACACCTATCAAATCCCCTACACTTGACCATTGCAATGTCCTCATGCAATGCATTAGTTACAAAGCAAGATTACATTTTTCATCATAGTCAATCCACGTTGGCCTTTATTAAAGAGATAGAAAATTATAAACATTCAAAGTAAAGAAGTCAAAAAGCATACCTTGGGTTTTGGAAATGTCATGAATAATCATCATCCTCAAGTTTTCACTTTCTTCAAACCAAGCTTAAAAACGAGATCATTGTCATTATAAGTTAGCAAACTAACACGAACTCATGTGGGCCAATTACTCACTTAGACTCCCTTATTCTTAGGTGTATCTCTTATATTTTATTTTTGTCTTAAATGATCACGAGGATGCATTGTTGAATTATTTCGATACTTTATTAGGCCGAAAATAAAGTGAACGATTTAATCAATATTTAGCTAAAGGACAAAATCTTTTAAAACTGCTTCTCGGGACCTCATAAAGTTCATATCTTGGCATAACTCGCTTCGCGATTTGAGACCTTTCTCGGACCGATATTTGGCAGCGACTTCATACTTCAAACCTTGAGAGACGTTCATGAAATAATGACCTTCTCTTCATAAACGGAATTTCTTCACTTGAAGTTTTGAGAGATTCATACTTGGACCACGACTTCTTCATTTTCTCCAATCTTTATTTTGGACTTTGATATACAACGATCCGCCTCCTTTTTGGACTTGGCTTTATTTATCCTCATACCTTGCTAGGGTCTTTTCGGATACACTTCTCCATGACCTTTGGGGAGTTTTTGCTTTTCGTCGTGTGTCTCGATCCTTCATATTGATTTTTGATAAATGATTCTTCACATCACTTTTGGATCTTTAGCAACAAAATATAGCCCTCATGTCTTGTTAGGACCTTTTTGGACTCGCCAATCTTCGCGTCCCGCTTCAATAAGTTATGCCTTGGCTATGAAATCTAATCCATACCGAGCAACTTTTAAACGACCTTGGGCTAGAAGATAAGTAACTTTTCAAATCGTACAACCTTATTTATTGCAGATAAATTTATTAGCAAGCGATGGGAGAATAGGCTTATAATTAACTCACATAAATTCTCGAAAGAATACCAAACTTTTAATTGGCTCTATCATCTCTCGTTCTCCACAGTTTAAAATCTCAAGTAATGAGACTCGTGGATGCTTAGCCTATTAAATCAAAGTTTTGGGTTTTCGAGTCGCCTATAGGATCTTGCAAATTCTTAGACTTTTTCAAGTTTAGAAATCGCATTTTAAAGTTCCCTTGATAAACGACTCTCTAGGATCAATTATAGGAACTTGCGAAAAGTTCTTGTTCTTAACCCGTGAGAGTTAAGACTTTCGCGTTTTATAGCTCCCTGTATAAAAGCCTAGCAAAACTTAACTTGAACACGTTAAGGATACTAGCTAGAGTAACTTAGATAAGTAAACTCGGGTTGAGTCAAAAGATTCACAATGTTTGAAAATTAAAACCACTTTATTAAACATTTATTCTAGCAAGGAAAGAAAATAACCATACAAAGGTAAAAACTAATAGGCCAAAATAGATCAAAAATTTTGAAAAATGTCGAAAAATTGATTTTCCGGTTAAAATGAGGACAAATACAAGGAAAAGGCCACTTAACTTCGATAGAAGTCCCCCTACACTTAATATAAACATTGTCCTCAATGTTTAAGCATGTGGGAGTAAAATCCCCTACACTTAGGACATTGTGCACTTTGTTTAAATCTCGCTAAGGAAAAGACAACTAAAGAGATTCCTATTTTAATATTGAGAAAATATAAAATAGTGAATCGGAAAGAGTTTAGGATAGAACCGGGAAAATGGGAACACGGAATCACGGTTCGTCAAGAATCATCAAGAGTGGATCATTGAGCGCGCGAATCCCTAATTAGTAGAAGAGAGGAAATAGCAAACCAAAGGGTCTCCCCTACACTTAGGATAAAGAAAGCGAAAAGATAGATACATGGGTTGCCTCCCAAGAAGCGCTTGATTTTTGTTAACCGAGTTGTGAGCCTGACTCGACCTTGATCATCATAGGAAGAAGCATGAAACATATCCACCAGGATCAAAGACATAGTTTTCGTCCATCAAATAGCACAAGCTTAAGGCGAACAAGGCAAGCTAAAGAAGAAGAGGCAAGGTTCCCTTAAGCAGCGATGGAGCACGGTGGGAGAAAGTATGGTGAGGTGCAAGCATGTCTTCAAAATTTCCAAAGATTTTTCCTTTTATTTCATCAGGTGGATACTGAGATGGCTTAAAGATTTCAATACCGGGGTCGAACACCTTTTCCTTTAGGGGAAAATAGCACTCAGGCTCAGCAGTGTGAAGAAGATCCGCGAAGAAGATGCACAACCTCATCCTCAGAAGGTGGACAAAGAGGTGTTAAATCATATGTGCTGCGGATATTGGTGTCGACCAGTTTCTTCTCCTTTGAAACAATTTTCTTCAAATCCAAAGTAGGATCAAGACGATAATCTTCAAAATCTAAAGGAGGAGCATCACTCTCATGAGGGAAGTAAGTGTTGAGAAACGTAGAGAAGTCTTCCTCAAAAGAGTAATCATCCAAAGTAGGATTAAGCATGGATGACAGAGGATCTTCATCATGTGAAGAATCACTCGAAAGAGTATCTGATAGGTGTGTGAACACCCATCTTTTCTACCACTTAATTACAATAATAACCGGACCAAAACGTGTATTTTATGTCTTTTATGTCGGAATTATGCGTGGTTTGTGTTTTTGTTGTGATTTAGGACGAAAAGGTGAAAAGTGGAGAAAACACGGACATTCACGGGCATTTACGGACTTTTATTGAAGAAAAGGATGAAAGACGAAGTCAAGAAGTCAAAAGTGCAAAAAGAACGGAAGTCCACGACCAATTCTGAAGATTTATCGAGGAAAAAGTCAAAAGAGGGAAGTTTATCAAAAGCCGAAGAATTCAAGTCTATTTTATTGAAGAATTTAAAGACGAGTTCAAAGAAATCCCGAAGCCAAAAGTCCCTTAAGTCCAAGTTTAAAGAAGATTAGAAGAAAAGGACTAATGACGCAATTAATGAAGATTAATAAAAGGAGGGACTTAAGCTTGTAATTAAGGAGAAATGAAAGAGGGGAGGAAGCTTCCTTAATCCTCCCCTATAAATAGACTAGGATTGTTAACATTTTATTTTGTTGGCTAAGTGTGACAATTAGCTCTTCCACCATTTAAATACCTTGTCATTTAATTTCTTGTCAAATTTAAATACCTTGTCTTGCACCTTAAATTCATTTAATTTCAAGTAAGTTTTCATTTAATTATTGTCAATCTTTACTTTATCTTGTCAATCTCTTATCTACCTTTCTTAATCTTTGATTTATGTGTTTATGTTTATGTTCATGTTCATGCTTTTATTTTGATCCAAGTGGTTTTTGATTATTGTGGTAAAAGTTGTTTGATTTCGTGTTTTTAATTGATTGTTGATGTTACTGTTGATTCGTTACTGTTTATATTAATCCGTGTGTTTGATTTTGGTTAATTTGTGTTTTTTATCTGCTGTTACTGTATTCCCCTTGTTCTTCGGGGGAGTTTGTTGTGTTTCTGATCTTTCCAGGAAAACTTCCGATCCAAGAAGGAGGGAAAGTGTTCATTCGGAACTTCCAAAGTTCCGAATCAAGGTTTCATCCGGAAGATTTTAAGCTCAACAAAACTTCCGAGTCAAGCTTGTTCATCCGGAACTTTCAAAGTTCCGGACGAAGTGAAAACTTCCGAGTCAAGAGTATTCATCCGGAACTCCAAAGTTCCGAACCAAGGGTTTCATCCGGAACTTCTCAAAAGTTCCGGATCAACTCAAAGTTCCGAATCAAGGGGTAAGTTCCGAATCAAGGCTTTTCATTCGGAAGTCTTAAACTTCCGGATCAAGCTTCATTCGGAACTTCTTAAAAGTTCCGAATAAACTTCAAGAGGTGTTCATTCGGAAGTCTGAAAACTTCCGAATCAAGGGCTTCATTCGGAAACTTCCGAATGAAGGGTGATCAAAAAGTTCCGAATCAGCAAAGTTCCGAACGAAGGATTGTTTTGGATAAGTGACATATTCAGATCAATTAGTTCCGGATCAAGGATTTTGGTAATATTCAAAGTGAAGAAGAATCATTTCAACCAAAGGTGACATTTAGGACGAGTGATTGTTCCAAACGAAGGATAATTCCGAATGAGCTGTATTCAGGTTCTTATTAGCTTTTGTCTTTGATTTTTATTTTCAAGATTTATTTTTCCTGCCTTTTACTTAATTGTACTTTAAGATTAATTGCCTTAGCTTTATTTTAGTTTTGCCTTAGTTTAAGTTCTAGTTGCGTTTTAAGTTTGCCTTAGATAGATTTAAGTTTACGTCATTTACTTTAGTGCCTTTTAATTCCAGTCACGCTTTTAAATACCTGCACCTTTACTTTAATTAGACTTAGATTTACTTTAAGTGCCCATTTACTTTTAAGTCTTTGCACATTTAATTAAAAACACCCAAAAATATTCTTTTTAACCAAAAACAATAGAGTCACATAGATAACCTAGATCAATTCGTTAAGATACCGAGAACACGAACTTAATAATTTAATTTTTATACGGGGTGTCAAAAGCTCTGTATCAGTATCAGCCTCATCGAAATCATCATACGTGGGCAGGTCGGGATACTCAGAAGTAAGGTCATCATAATCATCCGAATCTGAGCTAGAATCATCATCATAAGCATCGAAGATCGATGGAGAATCATAAATGGGAGAAGGTTCCATATTGGAGAGAGAATCATCCACATCATCATGAAAAAGTGGATTATCAATGCAAGAGTCGAATAGAGGATTGTTGTAGACGACAAAATCATCAAGCACATTAATCATATTCACTGATTCTCGTCCATAGGATTTTCTTGTAAGCTTCCCCATTTTAAAAACTTGGGCATCATCCCTGACTCTTAAGATTAACTCACCTTCGGCAACATCAACTAGAGCTCGTCCGGTTCTCAAGAATGGCCGACCAAGTATTAAAGGAATACGAGGGTCCATTTCATAATCAACAACCACAAAGTCGACCGGGAAAGTAAATGTGCCAACTTTAATGAACACGTCTTCGGCTATACCAACGGGGTAAACGAGAGTACGATTTGCAAGTTCCAGAGTCATCTTTGTTGGAGTAAGGTCGGGTAATGATAGTGTTTTCCAAACACTCAAAGGCATAAGATTAATACTGGCCCCGAGATCAGCTAGGGCAGTAAATTCTTCGGTTTTGTTAAAGAGGCAAGGCAACACGAAACGACCGGGATCTCCAAGCTTTTCTGGAAGTTCTTTAAGAATAACTGCAGAGCAGTTTTCATTTAAGCGTATGTTGGCGAGCTCAATCAGCTTCTCCTTCTTGTTAATCAATTCCTTAAATGCTTTAACAAATTTCGGCATGTGGACAAGTGCTTCAACAAGGCTAATGTTGATGTTCATTTGAGAGAGCATCTTCACATAGCTCGTCACTTGAGAGTCATCCTTGGTTAGCATTTTGGTCTTGCCTAAACGTGAAGGATATGGGATATTGGGTTTGGGTGGTGAAGGTGTAGGTGTAGGTAAAGGTTGAGATGTTGAAGGGTCCTTCCTAGGTACATCGTTATGACGAGGCGGAGACGGTGATGGTGCACTAATACTAGGTGTAGGAGGAGTAGGGATAAATGGTGGTGGAGGAGGTGTAGATGATGGGGGTGGGATAGGTGATCCTACTATGGTAACTCCACTACGGGTAGTAATAGCACTCACATTCGCTCGCGGATTGGTGACGGTGTTTGAAGGTAGAGAACTCGAAGTAGAAGGTTGAGCGGCGGGCAAGAAACTAGCCAGCATATTCTTCAAATCATTTGTTTGATTGCTGAAGGAGGATTGAATATTATCTCGAAGCTCGGATCTTATCTCATTTCCTTGCTTGGTAATATCTCCTTTAAGATTGATAATTTGACTCTGCAGATTCTTGATTTGCTCACCTTGGGTTCTCATTATGGCTTCAACATCCGGGTTAATGGGTGGGGTTTGTTAAGCGGGTGGGTGATAAGGATTAGAAGCTCTTGGTGGGATTTGGTTGCTTCTATTGTAGTTGTTGGCGGGGTTTTGGTTTTGAGAAGAAAAACCGGGTGAAAGGTAATTGTTTGATCGGTAACTCAGCAAATTTCTATCCCCTTGAGGTCGAGCTTGGTAATTTTCCGGTGAATAATTACCATAAGCGGCATACACATTTTCCGGCTTTCCTTGTATAGAAGGACAATCGGTGTATGAGTGAGGACCGCCGCATGTTTCACAAGAAGGTGCAACCGCTTTAACTTGTTGTTGTTGGTTTGAAGCGAGAAGCAAGATACTTTTGCTCATTTCAGTCATCATGCGGGTGAGTTCGGTCATATCAGGGTTTGCTGAGGTGGAAGAAACATTGACTCTCGGGTTGTTACTTGAAGAAGCGGAGGAATCCCAGTTTTTGTGGTGAGTAGTCATGTTCTCAATAAGCTCTCTACACTCCTCGGGTCTCCTTTTCATAAATGTGCCACCGGCGGCTGCATTAATCGTATCACGATCACGAAAAGTCAAACCGTTGTAGAAAGTATCAATTAAGGTCACAGGGAGCATGTTGTGGTTTGGACAACGATCAATCAAGACATTATATCTTTCCCAAGCATCCAAAATAGATTCATCGGGATCTTGCATGAAACCGCTGATTTGATTACGAAGGCTCATGACCATGGATGGTGGAAAGTAGCGCGAAAAAAAGCGTTGAGTCATGTCATCCCAAGCATGAATAGAATTCTTCGGGAGACGATCAAACCATTTCTCGGCATGATGTGATAAAGTATGTGGGAAGAGTTGTAGGCGTAGAACATCCATTGTGGCACCGGGAAACTTCATGCTTTGGGTGATTGTAATGAATTTGTCGAGGTGTTTGTTGGCATCATCATCAGGCAATCCACGGAATGGGTTAGTTTGCACTTGCTGAATCATGTGGTGCTTCAACGAAAACTCCGGAGCCGTGATTTGCATCGGCGCAATCGGTCCTCCTCGTCCAAACATGGTAGGTTGACAAAGCGCCTCCATTGTCCGAAGATCATGTTGTGGAAGAACATTGTTGTTATTGTTGAGGTGCGGTGGATTATTATTGTTGTTAACACCTGACATACTTAAATCTTCTCGAGTCTCGGGCTCTTGATAATTAGAAGATTGATGAGATGGCATTTATACATGATCTCATCGTTCTTTTCGGGCTTTAAATGCATAAAAATGTCATAAAAATACCATATATATGCTTGTGTTGTTTACTTGTGTATTTTAGGTATGGATATCGTGAAAAAGACAAAAGATCACAAGTTACAAGGAAAAACGGACACGAGAAACGAAGCCGTACAAAGAACCGGGCCCTAATCATGGAATTCTCAACAAAATACCTTGAAGACTTGAAGACAAACAAGATTGATCCTCATTTATTGAAGAAATGACACTTAAAACCCTTGTATATTCATAATTACAAGTTTGGTCCCTTAAGTTTGTCAAAATTACACAAATGGTCCTTCAACTTTGAAGAAATGGCAAGAATAGTCCCTCAACAAATCAAAATTGCCAATAATGGTCCCTCATAAAGTCAAAGATACAATGAAGACCTTTGAAGATCAAGAATGTTCAAAATCAGTCCTTGAAATATCTCAAAATGGCAAAAAGAACCCTTGGAAACTCTTTTGAAAAGTTATGTGCCAAAATTGCCAAATGGTGAAAGTTGTTACAAGCTTAACTGGGCGCTGACAGACTTTTATCTCCAAGTGACAAAAGAAAGGAAAGAGGAGGGCTAAACTTGTGCAAATGAAACTTTCAAACACGTTTTTGCGCCAAACAACATAACACTCCTAAAAAAACGGATCAAAGGACAACTATTCACCTTTTACCAACCCAGAAATTACACCAACTTAAACATAGGGTAAATCCAAATTAACCTTACCCACACTTGATTCGCATGTGCAGAAACTAATCCCACACACAAAACCCTCACTCCCACTACTCCCTGGACCCCACACTCAACCTCTTTACCCAATGAAAACACAACTTGGCCTTCAAGTAAAATGACGTGGCCAAATCAACAGCCAAGGATCATTGCTTCATAACAAAGCTGACATGAACGTCCAAGATGAATTTAAACAGCTCACACCAAGGATTCGTCTAGAAGGACTTAGGGCATTTAGGGAATTTCACTTCTAGGGTTTGTGAATAGTGTTTAGCCAGGCATTTGCCTATAAAAGGAGACCTCAACATGTGAGAGTCCCTTTGTTCCAGATTTTAGCTTTTAATCTTTGTAATTCCTTTTTATGAAATAAAGTTTAAATTTCTTAAAATTCTGAGTTTTAATCTGTTATTTATAAAAGTTTGGTGTTTGAGAAGCTAAAATCTGAGTTCCATTTATATGTTTGAAGGTTTTTGAGGCAAGGTTTTAGTTGATAAAGCTTGGGTTTCAAAAATCAGAAAGTTGGCATTATATTTGATCTCACTTTGTGTTTGTTCATCTTAGCAGCATTGGAAGCTGGTACTTGTTTTGCTAGTACCTCAGCTCAAACAATCCAGGGCCTGGATGTAGGTCTTGGAGGTTTGCACCTTCTTCCCTTTTCATTTTCTCTTTAAGTTTCTGAATATTTGTGTTTTTTGTGGATTTGTGCTTGAATCTGTGTTATTGTGGATGTTTATTGTTGATTTGGCTTGGTTTGATGTTAATGAGGTGTTATTGATCTGATTTGTGGGTTGAATCTTAATGATCCTTTGAAAATTTGTGAAAATAAGTTTTAAAAGGGTGTTTGGGATTACTGCATAAGTTGGATTTGAGGTTTGTTAAGTGCTTGTGTGTTGTATGCAAGTATTGGTATCTGTTATTTGGGAGCATATGTTCATCTGTTTGCAGGTTTTAAGGTCTTGAACACATAGATTCATAGATTGGCTATAAAATCTTCATAACTTGGTAAAATTGGCTAGGATTTTGAGGACACCTAGATCTAAGCTTAGGTTAAGGGTAACAAGTGCTAAATCAAAGCTAATCACACCAGGGTAGAAGGATTTGAGGCTTGAAAATGGATCAAGTGTCAAGTATATCAGCAAACTGTTTCTGCATATTGTTCTTTGTTCATCAGTAACTTTTTGTGCTTTGATCTTGCTATTTACTTTGATTCAGTGTTTGATTCTTGTTGCTTTGTGTTTATTGTTAGTTTATATAGCTTGTGTATGCATCTGGTTAAGTTTGGTTGGCTTATTTTGCTGAAATCTGCTTATTAAGTGCTTAACTGCTTATTTGCATATCTGGTGCTTATCTGGTGACTGTTTGGCTTATTGTGGCTTATTGTGTGGATCATTTTGTGATTTTATTGTTGCTATTGACTCCTTGTGGTTCACTGATCACAAGGGTGCCTTTGTTTCCAATTGAATCAAACCAGAACTCTCAAATAAGCTTGGTCAAATAGTCAAAGCAGTGGCAACTCCTTTCCCCTGCTGGTTACCGCTGCTAGTGCATTTTTGGTGTCAGCTTATCAATAAGCTATAATAGCTTATTTTAACCTGCAACAACTTTGTTTTTGTAATAGGTGCTCATATTTTGACCCATTTGTTCATCCTGGAGCATTTGGGTGGTTGACTTTTAGGTTTGACTAGAAAACCAAGTCCTTTGACTTTTACATAAGCTCTTTTGTGCTTATTCTGGCTTATTGCTTGTGCTTATTGGATTTTTGTTGATTGATATTGCTTATTGAGTCCATTTGAAAGCTTTTGCAAGTTAAATCAGCTTCTGAGGTTGAGTATTTCTCAAAAACGACTATTTTGTCGTTTTGTGAATTTTTACTTTTCTATTTTCTGGCTTATTGAGTGAGCTTATTGGAAATTTCTTTTGACAGATCTCTTAAGCATCCAAAAAGAGGGTTGTGTGTCAAATTATAGCTTATGGCATTAGCTTATGGCTTAATGGGCTGAAAAGCCCAATAAGAATAAGCTTTGTGTTCAATAAGCTGTGATAAGCACATTTTCAGCTTTTGGGCCTTTAGAGTTTTGTTCTTAGAATTAAATTTTAAGTCAGATAGGGCTTTTCCAAGTCAATTGGGCCAAGTTTGACTTTTTGGGCCTAAAAGCCCATTTGTGTTGACTGTTTTTGGATTTGGCCCATTTGAGGGCCCATTAGGGGTATTTTGGTAATTTCACTTTGATTTTCTGATTATTTAGGTTAAAATAAACTAGTTTGCAAGTTTTTAGAATTTTTTATAATTTTTGGATTTTTATTATTATTTTATTATTATTTTTAAAATTTCACTTTTTCCAACTTTTTACATTTTTGTTAGGTTAAATACATTAAAATAGGAATTTAGCAATTTTTAGAATAATTTTATCACTTTTAGATTAATTTTTATAATTATTTTAAATTTTAATAGTTTTTAAATCATTTTAAATAGTTTTTATTAGTTTTAAAATTTCTAAAAATAGTTTTTAATCATTTTAGGTCATTTTAGAGGTTTATCAATTGAAAAATCTTTATTTGGGCTTTTTGATAATTTATTTGATTTTTAGGGCTTTAATTAGCATTTAAAAATTGAATATTTAATTATTTAAAAGGTTTGAAAAAGTTTTGATAATTGGTAAACTCTTAGTTTATTATTTTTGATTTTTGATAAATTTTTGGTAATTTTTAGAATTTATTCATTTATTTTTTTTTGTGGTTTTTAAGCTTCTACGTTTTAACTTTCTAATAGTGATTTTTAGTTAATTTTTATTTTTACGACTTCGTCATTTTCTCTTCTAATCCCCTTCTAAATCAAATATTAATCTCAAATCTTGTACATCTTAGTCACACACATATACCTCCTTGGGAAACGAACTTAATTGGGTCATTAACACTTGATTTTTCCTAAAGTCATTTGTTTGATTCTTACCGCTTTTACGCCTTTTTCCTAAAGGGTGTAATTTACCACAATCACTTTGGCGCCGCTGCCGGGGAGGTGTGTCGTGATTAATTTGCATTGTTGTTTTTAATATTAACCAAATAGTATTTGTATTAGTAGAACTCTACTAATACGTATTATCGGTTTTCTTGGTTTTTCTTGTACAAATATTATTAATATATTGTATTAAGTATCACAATAAATTTACAATATCTCCAAAAGTGTGAAAACACAACCTTAATTGGGATTTGATCTCCTAATTATTGTATTCGAATCTCAAACAAAAAGAAAAAGGCAAAAATAGATAAATACTTTCGTGAAGCTCGATTTTGAAAAATACAAACTATAAGGTGGGTATAAGGCGGGTATTATAAAATATAACCTAAGGAAAAAGGCTCTTAAGTGCTTCGCGCCGCCTCGTTTCCCCGCTTGCTTATGAGTATTTTGAGATTGAAGGCTAATCGAGGGTTTTGCCGCCCAAAGTATTATTACATATAATATATTTGCTTGGTTTTCTTTGTGATTAAAACCTCTTGAACAATTTGGTTTTCACCAATGTTCTAAAAGTCATTCGAAGGCGTTCACTCCACGTGATCGTTTTCATTCCTTTGAGGCTTCTTTAATCAAGAGTTTGATTCGAGGAGAGATTTTGTAGATTGTTGTCTACGAAGATACACCAAAATAAAAAAAAATTAAATATCATCAAAAACACAAAAAAATTGAAAATTCACAAAACACCCAAAAAGAATCTTCTTTGCTCACCTCCCATTCTTCGTGAAGTTTATGATCACTCGTAATCAAGCAAAACGAGCTCGTAAACGACTTCAAAAGCAAGCCAATCAAGAGACGTTGATTGTTGAAGAACCTCCAATTGTTGAACCTATTGTAGAACAAGAAGTCGTCATGGCTAATCGTACTATGATGGAGTTGCTACAAGGACCCACCGAGGGTTTTGGAGAGGCTATTGTTATTCCCGCCATCCTTGCGGAGAATTTCGAGATTAAGACGGGTTTAATGTCGATGTTACAAGCAAATAAGTTTAGAGGTCACGAGAAAGACAACCCGCATTACCATATTAGGAATTTCAACCGTCTCACCGCCACTAGCAAATTTAAGGATGTTCCACATGACGCCATTAAGATGATGTTGTTTCCATACTCGTTGGATGGACCCGCAAAAATTTGGCTCGAGAAAGAACCGCCAAATTCGATTTTGACATGGGCCGATCTCGTTTCTAAGTTTGTGAACAAGTTTTTTCCACCATCTAAAACAACACACTTAAAAAATGAGATTTCACGTTTTGTGCAAAGAAATAATGAAAGTTTTTCAATGGCATGGGAACGATTTAAAGAGATGTTACATGAATGTCCACACCATGATTTTACGGAATTGCATCAAGTGGATACTTTTTATAATGGGCTTAATGATCATGAACGAGATTATTTGAATGCCGCCGCGGGTGGTAATTTTTTGTGCAAGACGACAAATGAGGCTTTACAAATCATTGAAAATAGATCTAAGGTTTATAACCCTCGTAACACACCGAGTGTTGCCAATATGGGTTCGTCATCTTCGTCACAATCGTCTCGTAGCATTAATGCCTTACATGATGAAGCTAATGAGGAAAATCGGTTTTTTGATAGATTTGCTAATCTAATGTCCCATTGGAAGGCTCAATAAGCTTCCAATTCCGCTTCGGTTAAAGCGGTTGCTAAGAGTTGTTTATCTTGTGGAGGAGCTCATGATCTTTCCGAGTGCATTACCGCGGATGGTAACACTTCGAGTGCTTATGTAGCAACAGGAACTTACAACCAAAACGGTCAAGGTTCCCGTCCAAATCAAGCTCCACCAAACCAAAATGTTAACGATTATCGAAACAACAACCAAGGTAATTACCAAGGCAACACACGTAACTACAACAAAGGGAATTATCAAAGTGGGAATGGACAAATCTCTAATCAAAACCAAAACCGTGATTTTCAAAACACTACACAAGGTTTTCAAAATGCTCACACTAAAAATTTGCAAGGAGAATTTTTGGATTATGCAAAAGCAAATGATGCTAAATTTGATAACATGCAACGTGAGATGATTAGCTTAAGATCCGAGTTGAAAAACGAACTTAAAAATGAACTTGCTAATGAACTTAAAACAAATGCAAACAAAATGGAAGGAAATGTCCAACGTCTTCAACAAAACCAACAAAGGATGGAATTAGGACAACATGAGATTAAGCAAGAGTTATTAAAAGCGGATGCTAGGCAATCAAAATTTGAGGACCGAATGGCTAAGATGTTTGTAGCAATCATGTGTAAGCCCTCTTCTTCGGGTGGTCTTCCTAGTGATACCATTGCAAACCCAAATGGAGAAATGAAGGTTATTACTACACGAAGTGGTAAAACTTTCAAGGAACCAATCTCTCGTACAAGTACTTCTAAGGAGAAGGAAATCGAGAAAGAACCCGAGGTGATGGTCGAAAAGGAGCACATTACAATCCCACGAAGTACCGCTCATACCACACCTACGGTTGAACCAATACCAATTGTGGAACCCGAGTTTCCAAGGCCGTTGCCTAATGACCAACCCACACCACCTTTACCCTACCCTTCAAGACGAAACAAAGAGAAGTTGCAAGAACGTAACAAACAACAAATCAAGCTTTTTATAAAAATGTTTCAACAAGTGCATTTTGATGTAAGTTTAGCCGACGCGTTGTTATATATGCCTCGTTTCGCTTCCACTTTTAAAAGTATGATGAGCGATAAGGAAAAGCTTTCAAAGCTTGCTAATTGTTCTTCGGTTTATCTTAACCGCATACCAGAAAAAGTTGGTGATCCCGGAAAGTTTCTCATTCCTTGTGACATACAAGATATGAAAGAATGCCTCGCCTTGGCCGATCTTGGTGCGATCATTAATTTGATGCCATTTTCCATTTGGAAATCGCTTTCGCTTCCGGCTCTCATTCCTTCGAACATGTCCATCGAGATGGCCGATCATTCTACGATTATGGCATGTGGAGTAGCCGAAGATGTTTTCGTGAAAGTGGGGAAGTTCTACTATCCCGTTGATTTTATAGTAGTTGACATCCCCGCGGATCCTCAATTTCCTCTAATTTTAGGTCGATCATTTTTAGACACTTCGAGATCGCTTATCGATGTTCATGCGAGAACTATCACTTTGAGATTCAACGAAGAGGAACTTGTTATAAACGCTACTCAAAACTCAAAACCTTCTCATGTTTATGCAATCGCTACCATCAATCACATTGACATCGTTGATGTGGTTTGCGATGAGTTTTCACAAGACGTGTTAGGTTTTTCCGATAGCTCGTCAAGTGGCAATCCCACTATTTCAGATCCGATTCTTGCTAATTCCACACCAAATCTCACTCCATTCCAAGGAGGCGATCTCACTTCAAATGAAATCGACAATGAAGATGAGGTGTTGATTAGTGATGATACTTCTATTCCACCATTCCTTTCGCCGATGGAAGTTATGAGTGTTGAACCAAAATCTTCAATCGAGGAACCACCTATCCTCGAATTGAAAGATCTTCCTTCTCACCTCGAATACGCATTCTTGGAAGGTGATGACAAGTTGCCGGTTATTATTGCAAAAGGTCTTGCTAATGATGAAAAAACCGAGCTCTTGAAAGTTCTTAAGGCTCACAAAGGGGCAATTGCGTGGAAAATATCCGACATTAAGGGTATTGACCCAAAATTTTGTACTCACAAGATTTTAATGGAGGAGGACTACAAACCCGCAATTCAAAGTCAAAGAAGGGTGAATCCGAAGATTCACGATGTCATTAAAAAGGAGGTCCTTAAACTCCTTGACGCGGGAATGATTTATCCTATATCCGATAGCCCATGGGTGAGCCCAATCCATTGTGTCCCTAAAAAGGGAGGAATGACCGTTGTGCCTAATGAAAACAACGAGTTAATTCCCACACGTGTTGTGACCGGTTGGAGGGTGTGTATTGACTACCGAAAGTTAAATGACGCCACTCGTAAAGACCACTTTCCTTTGCCCTTCATGGATCAAATGTTGGAGCGACTTACGGGAAATGAATTCTATTGCTTTTTAGATGGTTTTTCCGGTTACTTTCAAATCCCTATCGACCCTCGTGATCAAGAGAAGACTACGTTTACGTGTCCTTATGGAACGTTCGCTTATCGTAGGATGCCTTTCGGACTTTGTAATGCACCGGGTACGTTTCAACGGTGTATGATGGCGATTTTTCACGATATGATCGAGAAGTCGATGGAAGTGTTTATGGATGACTTCTCGGTGTTTGGTAATTCGTTCACGTCATGTTTATCTAATCTCGAACAAATGTTAAAACGTTGTGAAGAAACCAATCTTGTGCTTAATTGGGAGAAATGTCATTTCATGTGTAAACAAGGAATTGTCTTAAGACATAAGGTGTCGAAGGCGGGGATTGAGGTCGATAAAGCTAAAGTAGACGTCATCGCCAAGTTACCTCATCCCAAAACCGTTAAGGGAGTTAGGAGTTTCCTAGGCCACGCGGGCTTTTATCGTCGTTTCATCAAGGACTTTTCGAAGATTTCTCGTCCTATGACACACCTTCTCGAGAAGGATGCTCCTTTTAACTTTAATGAGGATTGTGTTAAGGCTTTCGAAACTCTCAAAAGGAAACTTACCGAAGCTCCCATTCTTGTTGCTCCTAATTGGGAATTACCCTTTGAAATCATGTGCGATGCAAGTGATTATGCTATAGGGGCCGTCTTAGGGCAACGTTATGACAAGCATTTCTGTCCTATCCACTATGCTAGTAAGACGATGACCGAGGCTCAATTAAAGTACACCACAACGGAAAAAGAATTCCTTGCCGTGGTCTATGCTTTTGAGAAATTCCGACCTTATCTCGTCTTAACTAAAAGCATTGTGTATACCGACCATTCGGCTATCAAGTATCTCTTAGCTAAGCAAGATGCTAAGCCGAGATTGCTTCGTTGGATGCTCCTCCTCCAAGAATTTGATGTCACCGTGCTTGACAAAAAAGGAGCCGAGAATCTATCAGCCGATCATCTCTCTCGTCTAGAAGATCCTCACAAAGATGTTTTCGAGAACAAGGAAATTACCGAAACATTTCCCCTTGAGACTCTCGGTGTAGTGAATTCTAAAGACACCACCCCATGGTTTGCCGACATTGCAAATTACCATGCGGGCAATTTCATAATCAAGGGTATGACGACACAACAAAAACGAAAATTCTTTCGTGACGTCAAGTTCTATTTTTGGGACGACCCTTATCTCTTTCGTATTTATGCGGATCAACTCGTTCGACGTTGTGTGTTTGGTGCCGAAGCTTCTAATATCCTTAGAGCTTGTCACGAGGGACCCACGGGTGGTCACCACGGTGCTAATCTCACGGCTAAGAAAGTGTTCGATGCCGGTTTCTTTTGGCCTTCTATCTATCGTGATGCACACGCACTTGTGAAGGCGTGTGATTCGTGCCAACGTCAAGGAAAGTCGTCTCAACGTGATGAAATGCCGCAAAATATAATTCAAGTATGTGAGATTTTCGACATATGGGGAATAGAATTTATGGGGCCGTTCCCATCGTCTCATGGCAACAAATATATCCTCGTCGCGGTGGACTACCTTTCTAAGTGGGTGGAAGCTAAGGCTTTGCCTACTAATGATGCTCGTGTGGTAGTGAAGTTTTTGAAGCAACTATTCTCTCGGTTCGGAACCCCTCGTGCTATTATAAGCGATCGTGGAACCCATTTTTGTAATGACCAATTCGAAAAGGTTCTAAAGAAATATGGAGTTACACATCGTCTTTCTACGGCTTATCACCCGCAAACGAGTGGGAAAGTCGAGGTTTCGAACCGGGCTTTGAAGAGGATTTTAGAGAGGTCAATTGGAGAAAACCGTGCTTCATGGTCCGACAAACTCGATGACGCTTTATGGGCCTTTAGGACCGCTTATAAGACACCTATCGGTTGCACTCCTTATAAGTTAGTCTATGGGAAGAATTGTCATTTGCCCATTGAGTTGGAGCATAAGGCATATTGGGCCCTTAAGCATGCTAATTTTGACTTGAAGACTGCGGGAGATCATCGGAAAATACAATTGAATGAATTGGATGAATTAAGAGATAATGCTTATGAAAATTCATTAATTTTTAAAAAAAAGACTAAAAAGTTTCATGATTCAAAGATTAAAAACCGGGTTTTTAACGTTGGTGATCAAGTGTTGCTTTTTAACTCTCGTCTTAAGATATTTTCCGGGAAATTGAAATCTCGTTGGTCGGGTCCGTTCACCATTACACAAGTGTTTCCATATGGGACCATTGAGCTAGCTCAAGATGATGGTCCTAATTTCAAGGTGAATGGACATAGGCTTAAGCACTACTTTGGTGGGGAAATTCCTTCAATGGTTGCCCCCGACCAAGACACCTTCCCCAATGATAATTAGCATTGAGGGGATTGAGCTGAGCTCATGACTCGGTAATCAAAAACGAGGTGCCTCGTGGGGGAGATCCCATGCTTATCTTTTATGCTCACTATTCACTAATAAGGGGATTTGTACCCTTTCAACTCATTGTCTCGTGGTTGTTTGTGATTGTGTTATCTAGATCACCATCATCGTCTACGATTGAAGACTCTCGTGTTCGTTTACGTGAGCCTCCATCGTTCGTTTGAAGAAGTTTTTCACGAATCCTTGACATATCCTTTATTGTTCTAACAATTATCTTTTAGCATACTTAATAAACGGCTTTAGATAATTTGTTGATCACCCTTTCCATGCTAGATCCTAAGCATTCGACTCTTCGTCTCTAGTATGGGGGTGCTCGACCTTTAGACTCGAAACATTGAGGACAATGTTTACTTTTAGTATGGGGGGTGAATAGGTACTTGCTTTGCTACGCCCTCACGCTTTCCAATTTTCAAAGTTTTGTTTTGCTAATAAGGCTAAAAATGGCTAAATTTTAAAAATTTTCTTAGTTTTCATAAGTGTTTTTAAGACACGAATGTATATTTTCCGATGGCAGAATAAGAGTTAATTTTTGACTTGATGGGCATTTGGAGCCATTTACATTCCTTAACCCGCACAATTCAAGTTTTGCTAGACTTTTATATAGGGAGCTTTAAAACGCGAAAGTCTTAATTCATTCGGGTTAAGAACAAGAACTTTTCGCAAGTTCCTATAATTGATTCTAGAAAGTCACTTATCAAGGGAACTTTAAAACGCATTCTCTAAACTTGAAAAAGTCCAAGAAAGTGCAAGATCCTATAGGTGGCTTGAAAACCCAAAACTTTGATTTGATATAGTCTTAATGAAAGCTAATCCAAATTTGGCTTAATTTTGACTTGCGTGGCTAAGTATTCACGAGTCTCTTTAATTAGAGGTCTTTATATAGTGAAGAACGAGAAATGATAGAGTTAGACAAGTGATCATGCTAAATGTAGAACACGAAAGTGTTCTTTCAAAAACTCATATGTTTTTAATTGTGGCTTTTTCTTCCCATAAGATCAATGCATTAGGAATAAATCATAATTGCAATAAGTAAGGTCGTACGATTTGAAAGGTTACTTAGCCTCTAGCGCAAGATCGTTTAAAAGTTGCTCGGGGTTGAATAGAGTTCATAGCCAAGGCATAACTTATTGAAGCGGGACGCGAAGATTGGCGATCATCCAAAAAGGCCCTAACAAGGCATGAGGAGCTCTATTTTTGCTTAATATCCAAAGATGATGTGAAGTATCATTATTCCTAAATCAATATGAAGGATCGAGACACACGACGAGAAGCTATTACTCCCATAAAGAATGGAGAAAGTCTATCCAAAAAGACCCTAACAAGGTATGAGGATAAATATATCCAAGTCCGAAAAGGAGGCGGATCGTTGTATATCAAAATCCAAAGTAAAGATTGAAGAAAAATGATGAAGTCGTGGTCCAATATGAAGAATCTCACAAAAACGTCAAGTGAAGAAATTCCAAATATATGAAGAGAAGACCATTATTTCAAGAACGTCTTCCCAAGATTTGAAGTATGAAGTACATGCCAAATATCGGTCCGAGAGAGGTCTCAAATCGTGAAACGAGTTATGCCAAGATATGAACTTAAGGAGATACACGAGAAGCCATTTTAAAAGATTTTGTCCTTCGGCTAACTATTGATCAAATCGTGTTACTTTGCTTTCGGACTAATAACTACTCAAATAAGTCAATATGAATCACTTGTGATCCATGACAAATAGATAAAACAATGCTAGTAACCCATTTCCTTTTATAATAACTAGGATTGCGGGGAGAAAAAGTATTACACAATTTGGACGTATTAGTAGTGTTAGCATTGTGACTTGTACCAACAATGATCTTGTTTTTACACTTAGCATGGAATGTATGACAATCAAGGATGACGAAGTTTACTCTAAGGGACATTTACTTGTCTCTATTCTTTGACCCTAAAAGTCACTTTTTGTGATGAAAATCATATGTTATGTCTTTACACATCATCGTAGTATGTTGCAAGTCTTTTTACTCTTCAAATAAAGGTTAATAAAATTGAACTTTGGTGATGCTTAGATACTTTATTCTAGCATTGCGTGAGGGCACGACAATGGTTTAGTATGGGGGAGTGATGAGATGGCATTTATACATGATCTCATCGTTCTTTTCGGGCTTTAAATGCATAAAAATGTCATAAAAATACCATATATATGCTTGTGTTGTTTACTTGTGTATTTTAGGTATGGATATCGTGAAAAAGACAAAAGATCACAAGTTACAAGGAAAAACGGACACGAGAAACGAAGCCGTACAAAGAACCGGGCCCTAATCATGGAATTCTCAACAAAATACCTTGAAGACTTGAAGACAAACAAGATTGATCCTCATTTATTGAAGAAATGACACTTAAAACCCTTGTATATTCATAATTACAAGTTTGGTCCCTTAAGTTTGTCAAAATTACACAAATGGTCCTTCAACTTTGAAGAAATGGCAAGAATAGTCCCTCAACAAATCAAAATTGCCAATAATGGTCCCTCATAAAGTCAAAGATACAATGAAGACCTTTGAAGATCAAGAATGTTCAAAATCAGTCCTTGAAATATCTCAAAATGGCAAAAAGAACCCTTGGAAACTCTTTTGAAAAGTTATGTGCCAAAATTGCCAAATGGTGAAAGTTGTTACAAGCTTAATTGGGCGCTGACAGACTTTTATCTCCAAATGACAAAAGAAAGGAAAGAGGAGGGCTAAACTTGTGCAAATGAAACTTTCAAACACGTTTTTGCGCCAAACAACATAACACTCCTACAAAAACGGATCAAAGGATAACTATTCACCTTTTACCAACCCAGAAATTACACCAACTTAAACATAGGGTAAATCCAAATTAACCTTACCCACACTTGATTCGCATGTGCAGAAACTAATCCCACACACAAAACCCTCACTCCCACTACTCCCTGGACCCCACACTCAACCTCTTTACCCAATGAAAACACAACTTGGCCTTCAAGTAAAATGACGTGGCCAAATCAACAGCCAAGGATCATTGCTTCATAACAAAGCTGAAATGAACGTCCAAGATGAATTTAAACAGCTCACACCAAGGATTCGTCTAGAAGGACTTAGGGCATTTAGGGAATTTCACTTCTAGGGTTTGTGAATAGTGTTTAGCCAGGCATTTGCCTATAAAAGGAGACCTCAACATGTGAGAGTCCCTTTGTTCCAGATTTTAGCTTTTAATCTTTGTAATTCCTTTTTATGAAATAAAGTTTAAATTTCTTAAAATTCTGAGTTTTAATCTGTTATTTATAAAAGTTTGGTGTTTGAGAAGCTAAAATCTGAGTTCCATTTATATGTTTGAAGGTTTTTGAGGCAAGGTTTTAGTTGATAAAGCTTGGGTTTCAAAAATCAGAAAGTTGGCATTATATTTGATCTCACTTTGTGTTTGTTCATCTTAGCAGCATTGGAAGCTGGTACTTGTTTTGCTAGTACCTCAGCTCAAACAATCCAGGGCCTGGATGTAGGTCTTGGAGGTTTGCACCTTCTTCCCTTTTCATTTTCTCTTTAAGTTTATGAATATTTGTGATTTTTGTGGATTTGTGCTTGAATCTGTGTTATTGTGGATGTTTATTGTTGATTTGGCTTGGTTTGATGTTAATGAGGTGTTATTGATCTGATTTGTGGGTTGAATCTTAATGATCCTTTGAAAATTTGTGAAAATAAGTTTTAAAAGGGTGTTTGGGATTACTGCATAAGTTGGATTTGAGGTTTGTTAAGTGCTTGTGTGTTGTATGCAAGTATTGGTATCTGTTATTTGGGAGCATATGTTCATCTGTTTGTAGGTTTTAAGGTCTTGAACACATAGATTCATAGATTGGCTATAAAATCTTCATAACTTGGTAAAATTGGCTAGGATTTTGAGGACACCTAGATCTAAGCTTAGGTTAAGGGTAACAAGTGCTAAATAAAAGCTAATCACACCAGGGTAGAAGGATTTGAGGCTTGAAATTGGATCAAGTGTCAAGTATATCAGCAAACTGTTTCTGCATATTGTTCTTTGTTCATCAGTAACTTTATGTGCTTTGATCTTGCTATTTACTTTGATTCAGTGTTTGATTCTTGTTGCTTTGTGTTTATTGTTAGTTTATATAGCTTGTGTATGCATCTGGTTAAGTTTGGTTGGCTTATTTTGCTGAAATCTGCTTATTAAGTGCTTAACTGCTTATTTGCATATCTGGTGCTTATCTGGTGACTGTTTGGCTTATTGTGTGGATCATTTTGTGATTTTATTGTTGCTATTGACTCCTTGTGGTTCACTGATCACAAGGGTGCCTTTGTTTCCAATTGAATCAAACCAGAACTCTCAAATAAGCTTGGTCAAATAGTCAAAGCAGTGGGAACTCCTTTCCCCTGCTGGTTACCACTGCTAGTGCATTTTTGGTGTCAGCTTATCAATAAGCTATAATAGCTTATTTTAACCTGCAACAACTTTGTTTTTGTAATAGGTGCTCATATTTTGACCCATTTGTTCATCCTGGAGCATTTGGGTGGTTGACTTTTAGGTTTGACTAGAAAACCAAGTCCTTTGACTTTTACATAAGCTCTTTTGTGCTTATTCTGGCTTATTGCTTGTGCTTATTGGATTTTTGTTGATTGATATTGCTTATTGAGTCCATTTGAAAGCTTTTGCAAGTTAAATCAGCTTCTGAGGTTGAGTATTTCTCAAAAACGACTATTTTGTCGTTTTGTGAATTTTTACTTTTCTATTTTCTGGCTTATTGAGTGAGCTTATTGGAAATTTCTTTTGACAGATCTCTTGAGCATCCAAAAAGAGGGTTGTGTGTCAAATTAGAGCTTATGGCATTAGCTTATGGCTTAATGGGCTGAAAAGCCCAATAAGAATAAGCTTTGTGTTCAATAAGCTGTGATAAGCACATTTTCAGCTTTTGGGCCTTTAGAGTTTTGTTCTTAGAATTAAATTTTAAGTCAGATAGGGCTTTTCCAAGTCAATTGGGCCAAGTTTGACTTTTTGGGCCCAAAAGCCCATTTGTGTTGACTGTTTTTGGATTTGGCCCATTTGAGGGCCCATTAGGGGTATTTTGGTAATTTCACTTTGATTTTCTGATTATTTAGGTTAAAATAAACTAGTTTGCAAGTTTTTAGAATTTTTTATAATTTTTGGATTTTTATTATTATTTTATTATTATTTTTAAAATTTCACTTTTTCCAACTTTTTACATTTTTCTTAGGTTAAATACATTAAAAAGGAATTTAGAAACTTTTAGAATAATTTTATCACTTTTAGATTAATTTTTATAATTATTTTAAGTTTTAATAGTTTTTAAATCATTTTAAATAGTTTTTATTAGTTTTAAAATTTCTAAAAATAGTTTTTAATCATTTTAGGTCATTTTAGAGGTTTATCAATTGAAAAATCTTTATTTGGGATTTTTGATAATTTATTTGATTTTTAGGGCTTTAATTAGCATTTAAAAATTGAATATTTAATTATTTAAAAGGTTTGAAAAAGTTTTGATAATTGGTAAACTCTTAGTTTATTATTTTTGATTTTTGGTAAATTTTTGGTAATTTTTAGAATTTTTTTTTTTTTTTTTGTGGTTTTTAAGCTTCTACGTTTTAACTTTCTAATAGTGATTTTTAGTTAATTTTTATTTTTACGACTTCGTCATTTTCTCTTCTAATCCCCTTCTAAACCAAATATTAATCTCAAATCTTGTACATCTTAGTCACACACATATACCTCTTTGGGAAACGAACTTAATTGGGTCATTAACACTTGATTTTTCCTAAAGTCATTTGTTTGATTCTTACCGCTTTTACGCCTTTTTCCTAAAGGGTGTAATTTACCACAATCAAAGATCTAGTACGCATACACCTGAAAAGACAAAAGAAAACAATACCAAACACAAAGACAATATATATACACAATAAAAATAAATTCTTTTTGGATTTTTGAAGTTTTTAATTTTTATGGATTTTTATCAATTTTTAATTTTTATGGTTTTTTTTAAATTTTTAGGCAAGAAAAATAACGCTCACAAGTGAACGGATCCCAAAAAGCAACGCGTCTCTCACAGAAAACCGTTAATCTTTACGAAAAGAGCCGGCAGCAACGCCATTTGATACATTAGATTTTGCTAGGTACAATTGTTGTTCTTGGTATCTTAACGAATTGATTTCCGGCTTAAAGTACGACTCTATTGTTTTTGGTGAAACAAATATTTTTGGTTGTTTATAAATTAAACGTGCAAAGACTTTAAAGTAAAGGGCAGGTAAAGTAAATCTAAGTCTAATTAAAGTAAAGGGCGAGTATTTAAAAGCGTGACGGAAATTAAAAGGCACTAAAGTAAATAACGCAAACTTAAATCTAACTAAGGCAAACTTAAAACGCAACTAAAACTAAAACTTAAACTAAGGCAAGACTAAAATAACTCTAAGGCAAATAAACTAAAAGTGCGTCTAAGGAAAAAGGCGGGAAAAATAAAGCTTGAAATTAAAAAGCAGAAACTTAAAAACTGAAATTAAAGAAACCCGAGAATCAGCTTATCCAGAATAATACCCTTATTCAGAATAAATGGCTTACTGGTCTTGATTCGGAATGTTTCTTGATCCGGAATATTATTCTCTATCCGGAATAACCTTGCTATTCGGAATGACCTGCCTATCCGGAATGTTCTGCCTATCCGGAATGTATGGCCTATCCGGAATGTTCTGCCTATCCGGAATAATTCCCTTATCCGGAATAATGGATATTCCGGATGAACCACCTTGGCTAAGACCTTGATCCGGAATGTTTGAAGATTTCGAGTAGAGCACTTGATCCGGAATAAATAATTATTCCGGATGGACGACTTTGATACGGAATAATCAACACACACCCTTCACTTGGCTTGATCCGGAACTTTCCTGAGAATATACAGTAACAACAAAGCGAAGAACAGGGAACTGAGAACAAAGAACGGATCTAGATAAAACTAAGCAAAATCAACCACAAGATTAAATCAAACTAATGAATAAACATCTATTAAGCATAAACAATCAATCCAAAACAATCAAACTAACAAAACTAACCACAATAATCAAAACCCACTTTGATCAAAATAAGAAACTGAACATGAACATAAACATAAAAATCAAAGATTAAAGAAAGGTAGAATGAGATCAAACAATAAAGATAAAGATTAACAAGAATTAAAAGAACACTTACTTGAAATTAAATGGTAATTAAGGTGCAAGACAAGTATTTAAATTTGACAAGTAATTAAATGACAAGGTAATTATAAGTGGAAGAACTAATTGTCACTATTAGCCAACAAAAATGAAAAGATTAATCCTAATGACTATTTATAGGGGAGGATTAAGGGGTGCTTAGGAAGCTTCCTCCCCTCTTTCCTTTCTCCTTAATTGCATGCTTAGTCCTTCTCTTCTTAATCTTTTGTTAATTGCACCATTAGTCCTTAAGCCTTTTAATCTTCTTAATCTTGGACTTTAAATGGCTTTGTCTCGGGATATCTTCAAACTCATCTTGTAATTCTTCAATAAATTAGACTTTAGTTTTTCGGCTTTTGATAAACTTCCGTCTTTTGACTTTTTCTTCGATAAATCTTCAGAATTGGTCTTGGACTTCAGTTCTTTTTGCACTCTTGACTTCTTGACTTCGTCTTTCGTCTTTTTCTTCGATAAAAGCCCGTGAATGCCCGTGTTTCTCCACTTTTCACGTTTTCGTCCACTTTTCACCTTTTCGTCTCAAATCGCGAAACGAGTTATGCCAAGATATGAACTTTATGAGGTCCCGAGAAGCAGTTTTAAAAGATTTGGTCCTTTAGCTAACTATTGATTAAATCGTTCACTTTATTTTCAGACTTAATAACTACCGAAATAAGTCAAAAATGCATCCTTGTGATCATTCAAGACAACAATAAAATATAAGAGATACCCCTAGGAATAAGGGAGTCTAAGTGAATAATTGGCCCACATGAGTTCGTGTTAGTTTACTAACTTATAATAACAATGATCTCGTTTTTAAGCTTGGTTTGGAGAAAGTGAAAACTTGAGGATGATGATTATTCATAACATTTTCAAAACCCAAGGTATGCTTTTGATTTATTTATTTTGTATGTCTTTAATTTTCTATCTCTTTAATAAAGGCCAACGTGGATTAATTATGATGAAAAGTGAAATCTTGCTTTGTAACTAATGCATTGCATGAGGACATTGCAATGGTCAAGTGTAGGGGATTTGATAGGTGTGTAAACACCCATCTTTTCTACCACTTAATTACAATAATAACCGGACCAAAACGTGTATTTTATGTCTTTTATGTCGGAATTATGCGTGGTTTGTGTTTTTGTTGTGATTTAGGACGAAAAGGTGAGAAGTGGAGAAAACACGGACATTCACGGGCATTTACGGACTTTTATTGAAGAAAAGGATGAAAGACGAAGTCAAGAAGTCAAAAGTGTAAAAAGAACGGAAGTCCACGACCAATTCTGAAGATTTATCGAGGAAAAAGTCAAAAGACGGAAGTTTATCAAAAGCCGAAGAATTCAAGTCTATTTTATTGAAGAATTTAAAGACGAGTTCGAAGAAATCCCGAAGCCAAAAGTCCCTTAAGTCCAAGTTTAAATAAGATTAGAAGAAAAGGACTAATGACGCAATTAATGAAGATTAATAAAAGGAGGGACTTAAGCTTGTAATTAAGGAGAAATGAAAGAGGGGAGGAAGCTTCCTTAATCCTCCCCTATAAATAGACTAGGATTGTTAACATTTCATTTTGTTGGCTAAGTGTGACAATTAGCTCTTCCACCATTTAAATACCTTGTCATTTAATTTCTTGTCAAATTTAAATACCTTGTCTTGCACCTTAAATTCATTTAATTTCAAGTAAGTTTTCATTTAATTATTGTCAATCTTTACTTTATCTTGTCAATCTCTTATCTACCTTTCTTAATCTTTGATTTATGTGTTTATGTTTATGTTCATGTTCATGCTTTTATTTTGATCCAAGTGGTTTTTGATTATTGTGGTAAAAGTTGTTTGATTTCGTGTTTTTAATTGATTGTTGATGTTACTGTTGATTCGTTACTGTTTATATTAATCCGTGTGTTTGATTTTGGTTAATTTGTGTTTTTTATCTGCTGTTACTGTATTCCCCTTGTTCTTCGGGGGAGTTTGTTGTGTTTCTGATCTTTCCAGGAAAACTTCCGATCCAAGAAGGAGGGAAAGTGTTCCTTCGGAACTTCCAAAGTTCCGAATCAAGGTTTCATCCGTAAGATTTTAAGCTCAACAAAACTTCCGAGTCAAGCTTGTTCATCCGGAACTTTCAAAGTTCCGGACGAAGTGAAAACTTCTGAGTCAAGAGTATTCATCCGGAACTCCAAAGTTCCGAACCAAGGGTTTCATCCGGAACTTCTCAAAAGTTCCGGATCAACTCAAAGTTCCGAATCAAGGGGTAAGTTCCGAATCAAGGCTTTTCATTCGGAAGTCTTAAACTTCCGGATCAAGCTTCATTCGGAACTTCTTAAAAGTTCCGAATAAACTTCAAGAGGTGTTCATTCGGAAGTCTGAAAACTTCCGAATCAAGGGCTTCATTCGGAAACTTCCGAATGAAGGGTGATCAAAAAGTTCCGAATCAGCAAAGTTCCGAACGAAGGATTGTTTTGGATAAGTGACATATTCAGATCAATTAGTTCCGGATCAAGGATTTTGGTAATATTCAAAGTGAAGAAGAATCATTTCAACCGAAGGTGACATTTAGGACGAGTGATTGTTCCAAACGAAGGATAATTCCGAATGAGCTGTATTCAGGTTCTTATTAGCTTTTGTCTTTGATTTTTATTTTCAAGATTTATTTTTCCTGCCTTTTACTTAATTGCACTTTAAGATTAATTGCCTTAGCTTTATTTTAGTTTTGCCTTAGTTTAAGTTCTAGTTGCGTTTTAAGTTTGCCTTAGATAGATTTAAGTTTACGTCATTTACTTTAGTGCCTTTTAATTCCAGTCACGCTTTTAAATACCTGCACCTTTACTTTAATTAGACTTAGATTTACTTTAAGTGCCCATTTACTTTTAAGTCTTTGCACATTTAATTAAAAACACCCAAAAATATTCTTTTTAACCAAAAACAGAGTCACATAGATAACCTAGATCAATTCGTTAAGATACCGAGAACACGAACTTAATAATTTAATTTTTATACGGGGTGTCAAAAGCTCTGTATCAAATGGCGCCGCTGCCGGCTCTTTTCGTTAAGATTGACGGTTTTCTGTGAGAAACGCGTTGCTTTTTGGGATCCGTTCACTTGTGAGCGTTACTTTTCTTGCATAAAAAATTCCAAAAACTCATAAAAATTAAAAATTGATAAAACACCATAAAAATAAAAAATTTTCAAAAATTTAAAAAGATTTTAGCTTTATTTTGTATATATATTGTCTTTGCGTTTGGTTTTGTTTTCTTTTGCATTTTCAGGTGTATGCGTACTAGATCTTCTAATTATCAAGAGCCCGAGCCTCAAGAAGATTTAAGTATGGCAGGTGTCAACAACAACATTCCACCACACCTCAATAATAATAATAATAACAACAATGCTCTTCCACAGCCCGATCTTCGGACCATGGAGGAACTTTGCCAACCAACAATGTTTGGACGAGGAGGACCGATTGCGCCGATGCAAATCAACGCTCCTGAGTTTTCGTTGAAGCACCACATGATTCAGCAAGTGCAAACAAACCCATTTAGAGGATTGCCTGATGATGATGCCAACAAACACCTCGACAAGTTCATTACAATTACCCAAAGCATGAAGTTGCCTGGGGCCACAATGGATGTACTTCGCCTACAACTCTTTCCACATACTTTATCGCATCATGTCGAGAAATGGTTTGATCGTCTCCCGAAGAATTCTATTCACACTTGGGATGACATGACTCAACGCTTTCTTTCGCGCTACTTTCCACCATCCATGGTCACAAGCCTTCGCAATCAGATCAGCGGTTTCATGCAAGATCCCGATGAATCTCTTTTTGACGCTTGGGAGAGATATAATGTCTTGATCGATAGATGTCCAAACCACAACATGCTTCCCGTCACCTTAATCGATACTTTCTACAACGGATTGACTTTTCGAGATCGTGATACGATTAATGCAGCCGCCGGTGGCACATTCATGAAAAGGAGACCCGAGGAGTGTAGAGAGTTAATAGAGAACATGACTACTCACCACAAGAACTGGGATTCCTCTGCTTCTTCTAGGAACAACCCGAGAGTCAATGTTTCTTCTACCCCAGCAAACCCTGAGATGACCGAACTCACCCGCATGATGGCTGAAATGAGCAAAAGTATTACGCTTCTCGCTTCAAACCAACAACAACAACAAGTTAAAGCGGTTGCTAATCCTTGTGAAACATGTGGCGGTCCTCACTCATACACCGATTGTCCTTCGACACAAGGAAATCCGGAAAATGTGTATGCTGCTTACGGTAATTATTCACCGGAAAATTACCAAGCTAGACAACAAGGGGATAGAAATCTGCTGAGCTACCGTTCTAACAACTACCTTTCACCCGGTTTTTCTCCTCAAAACCAAAATCCCGCCAACAACTACAATAGAAGCAACCAAATCCCACCTCGTGCTTCTAACCCTTATCAACCACCCACCCAACAACACCCACCCATTAATCCCGATGTTGACACCATCATGAGAACTCAAGGTGAGCAAATCAAGAATCTACAGAGCCAAATAATCAATTTGAAAGGAGATATCTTGAAGCAAGGTAATGACATCAGAAACGAGGTTCGTGATAATCTTTAATCCTCCTTCATCACTCAAACAACTGAATTAAAGAATCTGTTGGCTAGTTTCTTGCCCGAAGCTCAACCTTCTTCTTCTTCAGGTTCCCTACCTTCAAACACCGTCACTAACCCGCGAGCTAATGTGAGTGCTATAACTACGCGTAGTGGAATTACCATTGTCGATCCACCTATCCCACCACCATCATCTACACCTCCTCCACCACCATGTATCCCTACTCCTCCTACACCTAGTAGTAGTGCACCATTACCCTCTCCGCCTCATCATGACGATGTATCTCGGAAGGACCCTTCAACATCACAACCTTCACTAACTACACCTTCACCTAACCCTTATCAACCCAGAATCCCATACCATTCTCGCATAGGCAAGACCAACGAGCTAACCAAGAATGACTGTCAAGTATCGAAATATGTGGATATGCTATCTAAAATGACCATCAACATTAGCCTTGTTGAAGCACTTTGCCACATGCCGAAATTTGTCAAAGCATTCAAGGAATTGCTTAGCAAGAAGGAGAAGCTGATTGAACTCGCCAACACACGATTAAATGAAAACTGCTCTGCAGTCCTTCTTAGAGAACTTCCGGAAAAACTTGGAGATCCCGGTCGTTTTGTGTTGCCTTGCGTGTTCAACAAAACCGAAGAATTTACTGCCCTTGCTGATCTCGGGGCTAGTATTAATTTGATGCCACTGAATGTTTGGAAAACACTATCATTGCCCGACCTCATTCCAACAAAGATGACTCTCGAACTTGCAAATCGCACTCTCGCTTACCCCGTTGGTATAGCCGAAGACGTGTTCATCAAAGTTGGCACATTTACTTTCCCGGTCGATTTTGTCGTAGTTGATTATGAAATGGACCCTCGTATTCCTTTAATACTTGGTTGGCCATTCTTGAGGACCGGACGTGCTTTAGTAGATGTGGCCGAAGGTGAGTTAATCTTACGAGTCGGGGATGATTCAAAAGTTTTTAAAATGGGGAAGCTTACAGGCAAATCCTTTGGAGGCCGAGAATCAGTGAATATGATAAATGTGCTCGATGACTTTACCGTCTACGACAATCCTTTATTCGAATCTTCCACTGATAATCCACTCTTTAAAGATGATGTGGATGATTCTCTCCCTACTTTGGAACCTTCTCCCAATTATGATTCTCCACCGGTCTTCGATGCTTATGATGATGATGATTCTAGCTCAGACTCGGATAATTTTGATTGTATTTCTGAGTATCCCGGGCTGCCCACTTTCGATGATTTCGATGAGGCTGATACTCTCTCGAGCGATTCTTCACATGATGAAGATCCTCCGCCATCACTCGATCCTACTTTGGACGATTACTCATTTGAGGAAGATTTCTCTGAATTTCTCAACACTTACTTCCCTCATGAGAGTGATGCTCCTCCTTTGGACTTTGAAGATTTTCGTCTTGATCCTACTTTGGATTTGAAGAGCATTCTGTCAAAGGAGAAGAAACCGGTCGACACCGAAATCCGTTGCACTTATGATTTGACACCTCTTTGTCCCACTTCCGAGGACGAGGTTGTGCTTCTTTGCGGATCTTCTTCACACTCAGCTGAGCCTGAGTGCTATTTTCCCCTAAAGGAAAAGGTGTTCGACCCCGGTATTGAAGTCTTTTAGCCATCTCAGTATCCACCTGATGAAATAAAAGGAAAAATCTTTGGACCCATTGAAGACATGCTTGCACCACTTCACCCTTGCTCCCACCGTGCTCCATCACTGCTTAAGGGAACCTTGCCTACTCTTCTTTGGCTTGCCTTGTTCGCCTTAAGCTTGTGTTATTTGATGGATGAAAACTATGTCTTCGATCCTGGTGGATATGTTTTATGCTTTTTCCGTTGATGATCAAGGTCGAGTCAGGCTCACGACTCGGTTAACAAAAACCAAGCGCTTCTTGGGAGGCAACCCATGCATCTATCTTTTCGCTTTCTTTACCATAAGTGTAGGGGGGAGACCCTTTGGTTTGCTATTTCCTCTCCTTACTTCTTAATCAGGGATTCGAGCTTCAATGATCCACTCTTGATGATTCTTGACAACCCGTGATTCCGTGTTCCATTATCCCGGTTCTATCCTAAACTCTTTTCGATTCACTATTTTATATTTTCTCAATATTAAAATAGGAATCTCTTTAGTTGTCTTTTCCTTAGCAAGATTTAAACAAAGCGCACAATGTCCTAAGTGTAGGGGAGTTTACTCCTACATGCTTAAACATTGAGGACAATGTTTATCTTAAGTGTAGGGGGGACTTCTATCGAAGTTAAGTGGTCTTTTCCTTGTATTTGTCCTCATTTTAACCGGAAAATTAATATTTCGACATTTTTCAAACTTTTTGATCTATTTTGGCCTATTAGTTTTTCCCTTTGTATAGTTATTTTCTTTCCTAATTAGAACAAATGTTTAAATAAGTGGTTTTAATTTTCAAACATTGTGAATCTTTTGACTCAACCCGAGTTTACTTATCTAAGTTACTCTAGCTAGTATCCTTAACGTGTTTAAGTCAAGTTTTGCTAGGCTTTTATTTAGGGAGCTATAAAACGCGAAAGTCTTAACTCTCACGGGTTAAGAACAAGAACTTTTCGTAAGTTCCTATAATTGATCCTAGAGAGTCGTTTATCAAGGGAACTTTAAAACGCGATTTCTAAACTTGAAAAAGTCTAAGAATTTGCAAGATCCTATAGGCGACTCGAAAACCCAAAACTGTGATTTAATAGGCTAAGTATCCACGAGTCTCATTACTTGAGATTTTAAACTGTGGATAACGAGAGATGATAGAGCCAATTATAAGTCCGGTATTCTTTCGTAAATTTATGTGAGTTAATTATGAGCCTATTCTCCCATCGCTTGCTAATAAATTTATCTGCTAATAAATAAGGTTGTACGATTTGAAAAGTTACTTAGCTTCTAGCCCCAGATCGTTTAAAAGTTGCTCGGTATGGATTAGAGTTCATAGCCAAGGCATAACTTATTGAAGCGGGACGCGAAGATTGGCAAGTCCGAAAAGGCCCTAACAAGGCATGAGGGCTATATTTTGTTGCTAAAGATCCAAAGTGATGTGAAGAATCATTTATCGAAAATCAATATGAAGGATCGAGACACACGACGTAAAGCAAAACTCCCCAAAAGTCATGGAGAAGTGTATCCGAAAAGACCCTAACAAGGTATGAGGATAAATAGATCCAAGTCATAAAAGGAGGCGGATCGTTGTATATCAAAGTCCAAAATAAAGATTGGAGAAAAATGAAGAAGTCGTGGTCCAAATATGAATCTCTCAAAACTTCAAGTGAAGAAATTCCATTATGAAGAGAAGACCATAATTTCATGAACGTCTCTCAAGATTTGAAGTATGAAGTCGCTACCAAATATCGGTCCGAGAAAGGTCTCAAATCGCGAAACGAGTTATGCCAAGATATGAACTTTATGAGGTCCCGAGAAGCAGTTTTAAAAGATTTGGTCCTTTAGCTAACTATTGATTAAATCGTTCACTTTATTTTCAGACTTAATAACTACCGAAATAAGTCAAAAATGCATCCTTGTGATCATTCAAGACAACAATAAAATATAAGAGATACCCCTAGGAATAAGGGAGTCTAAGTGAATAATTGGCCCACATGAGTTCGTGTTAGTTTACTAACTTATAATAACAATGATCTCGTTTTTAAGCTTGGTTTGGAGAAAGTGAAAACTTGAGGATGATGATTATTCATAACATTTTCAAAACCCAAGGTATGCTTTTGATTTCTTTATTTTGTATGTCTTTAATTTTCTATCTCTTTAATAAAGGCCAACGTGGATTAATTATGATGAAAAGTGAAATCTTGCTTTGTAACTAATGCATTGCATGAGGACATTGCAATGGTCAAGTGTAGGGGATTGGACTTCTATCGAAGTTAAGTGGTCTTTTCCTTGTATTTGTCCTCATTTTAACCGGAAAATTAATTTTTCGACATTTTTCAAAAATTTTGATCTATTTTGGCCTATTAGTTTTTCCCTTTGTATAGTTATTTTCTTTCCTAATTAGAATAAATGTTTAAATAAGTGGTTTTAATTTTCAAACGTTGTGAATCTTTTGACTCTTCCCGAGTTTACTTATCTAAGTTACTCTAGCTAGTATCCTTAACGTGTTTAAGTCAAGTTTTGATTGGCTTTTATTTAGGGAGCTATAAAATGCGAAAGTCTTAACTCTCACGGGTTAAGAACAAGAACTTTTCGCAAGTTCCTATAATTGATCCTAGAGAGTCGTTTATCAAGGGAACTTTAAAACGCGATTTCTAAACTTGAAAAAGTCTAAAAATTTGCAAGATCCTATAGGCGACTCGAAAACCCAAAACTGTGATTTAATAGGCTAAGTATCCACGAGTCTCATTACTTGAGATTTTAAACTGTGAAGAACGAGAGATGATAGAGCCAATTATAAGTCCGGTATTCTTTCGTAAATATATGTGAGTTAATTATGAGCCTATTCTCCCATCGCTTGCTAATAAATTTATCTGCTAATAAATAAGGTTGTACGATTTGAAAAGTTACTTAGCTTCTAGCCCAAGATCGTTTAAAAGTTGCTCGGTATGGATTAGAGTTCATAGCCAAGGCATAACTTATTGAAGCGGGACGCGAAGATTGGCAAGTCCGAAAAGGCCCTAACAAGGCATGAGGGCTATATTTTGTTGCTAAAGATCCAAAGTGATGTGAAGAATCATTTATCGAAAATCAATATGAAGGATCGAGACACACGACGTAAAGCAAAACTCCCCAAAAGTCATGGAGAAGTGTATCCGAAAAGACCCTAACAAGGTATGAGGATAAATAGATCCAAGTCATAAAAGGAGGCGGATCGTTGTATATCAAAGTCCAAAATAAAGATTGGAGAAAAATGAAGAAGTCGTGGTCCAAATATGAATCTCTCAAAACTTCAAGTGAAGAAATTCCATTATGAAGAGAAGACCATAATTTCATGAACGTCTCTCAAGATTTGAAGTATGAAGTCGCTGCCAAATATCGGTCCGAGAAAGGTCTCAAATCGCGAAACGAGTTATGCCAAGATATGAACTTTATGAGGTCCCGAGAAGCAGTTTTAAAAGATTTGGTCCTTTAGCTAACTATTGATTAAATCGTTCACTTTATTTTCAGACTTAATAACTACCGAAATAAGTCAAAAATGCATCCTTGTGATCATTCAAGACAACAATAAAATATAAGAGATACCCCTAGGAATAAGGGAGTCTAAGTGAATAATTGGCCCACATGAGTTCGTGTTAGTTTACTAACTTATAATAACAATGATCTCGTTTTTAAGCTTGGTTTGGAGAAAGTGAAAACTTGAGGATGATGATTATTCATAACATTTTCAAAACCCAAGGTATGCTTTTGATTTCTTTATTTTGTATGTCTTTAATTTTCTATCTCTTTAATAAAGGCCAACGTGGATTAATTATGATGAAAAGTGAAATCTTGCTTTGTAACTAATGCATTGCATGAGGACATTGCAATGGTCAAGTGTAGGGGATTTGATAGGTGTGTAAACACCCATCTTTTCTACCACTTAATTACAATAATAACCGGACCAAAACGTGTATTTTATGTCTTTTATGTCGGAATTATGCGTGGTTTGTGTTTTTGTTGTGATTTAGGACGAAAAGGTGAGAAGTGGAGAAAACACGGACATTCACGGGCATTTACGGACTTTTATTGAAGAAAAGGATGAAAGACGAAGTCAAGAAGTCAAAAGTGCAAAAAGAACGGAAGTCCACGACCAATTCTGAAGATTTATCGAGGAAAAAGTCAAAAGACGGAAGCTTATCAAAAGCCGAAGAATTCAAGTCTATTTTATTGAAGAATTTAAAGACGAGTTCGAAGAAATCCCGAAGCCAAAAGTCCCTTAAGTCCAAGTTTAAAGAAGATTAGAAGAAAAGGACTAATGACGCAATTAATGAAGATTAATAAAAGGAGGGACTTAAGCTTGTAATTAAGGAGAAATGAAAGAGGGGAGGAAGCTTCCTTAATCCTCCGCTATAAATAGACTAGGATTGTTAACATTTCATTTTGTTGGCTAAGTGTGACAATTAGCTCTTCCACCATTTAAATACCTTGTCATTTAATTTCTTGTCAAATTTAAATACCTTGTCTTGCACCTTAAATTCATTTAATTTCAAGTAAGTTTTCATTTAATTATTGTCAATCTTTACTTTATCTTGTCAATCTCTTATCTACCTTTCTTAATCTTTGATTTATGTGTTTATGTTTATGTTCATGTTCATGCTTTTATTTTTATCCAAGTGGTTTTTGATTATTGTGGTAAAAGTTGTTTGATTTCGTGTTTTTAATTGATTGTTGATGTTACTGTTGATTCGTTACTGTTTATATTAATCCGTGTGTTTGATTTTGGTTAATTTGTGTTTTTTATCTGCTGTTACTGTATTTCCCTTGTTCTTCGGGGGAGTTTGTTGTGTTTCTGATCTTTCCAGGAAAACTTCCGATCCAAGAAGGAGGGAAAGTGTTCATTCGGAACTTCCAAAGTTCCGAATCAAGGTTTCATCCGGAAGATTTTAAGCTCAACAAAATTTCCGAGTCAAGCTTGTTCATCAGGAACTTTCAAAGTTCCGGACGAAGTGAAAACTTCCGAGTCAAGAGTATTCATCCGGAAATCCAAAGTTCCGAACCAAGGGTTTCATCCGGAACTTCTCAAAAGTTCCGGATCAACTCAAAGTTCCGAATCAAGGGGTAAGTTCTGAATCAAGGCTTTTCATTCGGAAGTCTTAAACTTCCGGATCAAGCTTCATTCAGAACTTCTTAAAAGTTCCGAATAAACTTCAAGAGGTGTTCATTCGGAAGTCTGAAAACTTCCGAATCAAGGGCTTCATTCGGAAACTTCCGAATGAAGGGTGATCAAAAAGTTCCGAATCAGCAAAGTTCCGAACGAAGGATTGTTTTGGATAAGTGACATATTCAGATCAATTAGTTCCGGATCAAGGATTTTGGTAATATTCAAAGTGAAGAAGAATCATTTCAACCGAAGGTGACATTTAGGACGAGTGATTGTTCCAAACGAAGGATAATTCCGAATGAGCTGTATTCAGGTTCTTATTAGCTTTTGTCTTTGATTTTTATTTTCAAGATTTATTTTTCCTGCCTTTTACTTAATTGCACTTTAAGATTAATTGCCTTAGCTTTATTTTAGTTTTGCCTTAGTTTAAGTTCTAGTTGCGTTTTAAGTTTGCCTTAGATAGATTTAAGTTTACGTCATTTACTTTAGTGCCTTTTAATTCCAGTCACGCTTTTAAATACCTGCACCTTTACTTTAATTAGACTTAGATTTACTTTAAGTGCCCATTTACTTTTAAGTCTTTGCACATTTAATTAAAAACACCCAAAAATATTCTTTTTAACCAAAAACAATAGAGTCACATAGATAACCTAGATCAATTCGTTAAGATACCGAGAACACGAACTTAATAATTTAATTTTTATACGGGGTGTCAAAAGCTCTGTATCAGTATCGGCCTCATCGAAATCATCATACGTGGGCAGGTCGGGATACTCAGAAGTAAGGTCATCATAATCATCCGAATCTGAGCTAGAATCATCATCATAAGCACCGAAGATCGGTGGAGAATCATAAATGGGAGAAGGTTCCATATTGGAGAGAGAATCATCCACATCATCATGAAAAAGTGGATTATCAATGCAAGAGTCGAATAGAGGATTGTTGTAGACGACAAAATCATCAAGCACATTAATCATATTCACTGATGCTCGTCCATAGGATTTTCTTGTAAGCTTCCCCATTTTAAAAACTTGGGCATCATCCCCGACTCTTAAGATTAACTCACCTTCGGCAACATCAACTAGAGCTCGTCCGGTTCTCAAGAATGGCCGACCAAGTATTAAAGGAATACGAGGGTCCATTTCATAATCAACAACCACAAAGTCGACCGGGAAAGTAAATGTGCCAACTTTAATGAACACGTCTTCGGCTATACCAACGGGGTAAACGAGAGTACGATTTGCAAGTTCCAGAGTCATCTTTGTTGGAGTAAGGTCGGGTAATGATAGTGTTTTCCAAACACTCAAAGGCATAAGATTAATACTGGCCCCGAGATCAGCTAGGGCAGTAAATTCTTCGGTTTTGTTAAAGAGTCAAGGCAACACGAAACGACCGGGATCTCCAAGCTGTTCCGGAAGTTCTTTAAGAATAACTGCAAAGCAGTTTTCATTTAAGCGTGTGTTGGCGAGCTCAATCAGCTTCTCCTTCTTGTTAATCAATTCCTTAAATGCTTTAACAAATTTTGGCATGTGGACAAGTGCTTCAACAAGGCTAATGTTGATGTTCATTTGAGAGAGCATCTTCACATAGCTCGTCACTTGAGAGTCATCCTTGGTTAGCATTTTGGTCTTGCCTAAACGTGAAGGATATGGGATATTGGGTTTGGGTGGTGAAGGTGTAGGTGTAGGTAAAGGTTGAGATGTTGAAGGGTCCTTCCTAGGTACATTGTTATGACGAGGCGGAGACGGTGATGGTGCACTAATATTAGGTGTAGGAGGAGTAGGGATAAATGATGGTGGAGGAGGTGTAGATGATGGGGGTGGGATAGGTGATCCTACTATGGTAACTCCACTACGGGTAGTAATAGCACTCACATTCGCTCGCGGATTGGTGACGGTGTTTGAAGGTAGAGAACTCGAAGTAGAAGGTTGAGCGGCGGGCAAGAAACTAGCCAGCATATTCTTCAAATCATTTGTTTGATTGCTGAAGGAGGATTGAATATTATCTCGAAGCTCGGATCTTATCTCATTTCCTTGCTTGGTAATATCTCCTTTAAGATTGATAATTTGACTCTGCAGATTCTTGATTTGCTCACCTTGGGTTCTCATTATGGCTTCAACATCCGGGTTAATGGGTGGGGTTTGTTAAGCGAGTGGGTGATAAGTATTAGAAGCTCTTGGTGGGATTTGGTTGCTTCTATTGTAGTTGTTGGCGGGGTTTTGGTTTTGAGAAGAAAAACCGGGTGAAAGGTAATTGTTTGATCGGTAACTCAGCAAATTTCTATCCCCTTGAGGTCGAGCTTGGTAATTTTCCGGTGAATAATTACCATAAGCGGCATACACATTTTCCGGCTTTCCTTGTGTAGAAGGAAAATCGGTGTATGAGTGAGGACCGCCGCATGTTTCACAAGAAGGTGCAACCGCTTTAACTTGTTGTTGTTGGTTTGAAGCGAGAAGCAAGATACTTTTGCTCATTTCAGTCATCATGCGGGTGAGTTCGGTCATATCAGGGTTTGCTGAGGTGGAAGAAACATTGACTCTCGGGTTGTTCCTTGAAGAAGCGGAGGAATCCCAGTTTTTGTGGTGAGTAGTCATGTTCTCAATAAGCTCTCTACACTCCTCGGGTCTCCTTTTCATAAATGTGCCACCGGCGGCTGCATTAATCGTATCACGATCACGAAAAGTCAAACCGTTGTAGAAAGTATCAATTAAGGTCACAGGGAGCATGTTGTGGTTTGGACAACGATCAATCAAGACATTATATCTTTCCCAAGCATCCAAAAGAGATTCATCGGGATCTTGCATGAAACCGCTGATTTGATTACGAAGGCTCATGACCATGGATGGTGGATAGTAGCGCGAAAAAAAGCGTTGAGTCATGTCATCCCAAGTATGAATGAATTCTTCGGGAGACGATCAAACCATTTCTCGGCATGATGTGATAAAGTATGTGGGAAGAGTTGTAGGCGTAGAACATCCATTGTGGCACCGGGAAACTTCATGCTTTGGGTGATTGTAATGAATTTGTCGAGGTGTTTGTTGGCATCATCATCAGGCAATCCATGGAATGGGTTAGTTTGCACTTGCTGAATCATGTGGTGCTTCAACGAAAACTCCGGAGCCGTGATTTGCATCGGCGCAATCGGTCCTCCTCGTCCAAACATGGTAGGTTGACAAAGCGCCTCCATTGTCCGAAGATCAGGCTGTGGAAGAACATTGTTGTTATTGTTGAGGTGCGGTGGATTATTATTGTTGTTAACACCTGACATACTTAAATCTTCTCGAGTCTCGGGCTCTTGATAATTAGAAGATCTAGTACGCATACACCTGAAAAGACAAAAGAAAACAATACCAAACACAAAGACAATATATATACACAATAAAAATAAATTCTTTTTGGATTTTTGAAATTTTTAATTTTTATGGATTTTTATGGATTTTTAATTTTTATGGTTTTTTTTAAATTTTTTGGCAAGAAAAATAACGCTCACAAGTGAACGGATCCCAAAAAGCAACGCGTCTCTCACAGAAAACCGTTAATCTTTACGAAAAGAGCCGGCAGCAGCGCCATTTGATACATTAGATTTTGCTAGGTTCAATTGTTGTTCTTGGTATCTTAACGAATTGATTTCCGGCTTAAAGTACGACTCTATTGTTTTTGGTGAAACAAATATTTTTGGTTGTTTATAAATAAAATGTGCAAAGACTTTAAAGTAAAGGGCAGGTAAAGTAAATCTAAGTCTAATTAAAGTAAAGGGCGAGTATTTAAAAGCGTGACGGAAATTAAAAGGCACTAAAGTAAATAACGCAAACTTAAATCTAACTAAGGCAAACTTAAAACGCAACTAAAACTAAAACTTAAACTAAGGCAAGACTAAAATAACTCTAAGGCAAATAAACTAAAAGTGCGTCTAAGGAAAAAGGCGGGAAAAATAAAGCTTGAAATTAAAAAGTAGAAACTTAAAAACTGAAATTAAAGAAACCTGAGAATCAACTTATCCGGAATAATACCCTTATTCGGAATAAATGGCTTACTCGGAATATGTCACCTATCCGGAATAATCCTCTCTATTCGGAATGTTGGTCTTGATTCGGAATGTTTCTTGATCCGGAATATTATTCTCTATCCGGAATAACCTTGCTATTCGGAATGACCTGCCTATCCGGAATGTTCTGCCTATCCGGAATGTATGGCCTATCCGGAATGTTCTGCCTATCCGGAATAATTCCCTTATCCGGAATAATGGAAATTCCGGATGAACCACCTTGGCTAAGACCTTGATCCGGAATGTTTGAAGATTTCGAGTAGAGCACTTGATCCGGAATAAATAATTATTCCGGATGGACGACTTTGATACGGAATAATCAACACACACCCTTCACTTGGCTTGATCCGGAACTTTCCTGGGAATATACAGTAACAACACAGCGAAGAACAGGGAACTGAGAACAAAGAACGGATCTAGATAAAACTAAGCAAAATCAACCACAAGATTAAATCAAACTAATGAATAAACATCTATTAAGCATAAACAATCAATCCAAAACAATCAAACTAACAAAACTAACCACAATAATCAAAACCCACTTTGATCAAAATAAGAAACTGAACATGAACATAAACATAAAAATCAAAGATTAAAGAAAGGTAGAATGAGATCAAACAATAAAGATAAAGATTAACAAGAATTAAAAGAACACTTACTTGAAATTAAATGGTAATTAAGGTGCAAGACAAGTATTTAAATTTGACAAGTAATTAAATGACAAGGTAATTATAAGTGGAAGAACTAATTGTCACTATTAGCCAACAAAAATGAAAAGATTAATCCTAATGACTATTTATAGGGGAGGATTAAGGGGTGCTTAGGAAGCTTCCTCCCCTCTTTCCTTTCTCCTTAATTGCATGCTTAGTCCTTCTCTTCTTAATCTTTTGTTAATTGCACCATTAGTCCTTAAGCCTTTTAATCTTCTTAATCTTGGACTTTAAATGGCTTTGTCTCGGGATTTCTTCAAACTCGTCTTGTAATTCTTCAATAAATTAGACTTGAGTTTTTCGGCTTTTGATAAACTTCCGTCTTTTGACTTTTTCTTCGATAAATCTTCAGAATTGGTCTTGGACTTCCGTTCTTTTTGCACTCTTGACTTCTTGACTTCGTCTTTCGTCTTTTTCTTCGATAAAAGCCCGTGAATGCCCGTGTTTTCTCCACTTTTCACCTTTTCGTCCTAAATCACAACAAAAACCCAAACCACGCATAATTCCGAAATAAAAGACATAAAATACACGTTTTGGCTCGGTTATTATTGTAATTAAGTGGTAAAAAGGATGGGTGTTTGCACACCTATCATAAACAAAGAGAACTTAAAGCGTTCAAGTGCCTTCTTGTTTGAGTTTAAAACCCACTGTTCATTTGCTTTTGGTTGATTGCTAAGATTGTATGGCCTAATTTGTCATTCATAGTTCAAGTAAGGTTATAACTAGTTTATGTGTATGTTGGAGTTTTAAGTAAAAAGAAAAAGGACACAGGGGCGTGTAGTTTCTGTTTGATTTTCTTTGTGCTCAGAACACGAACAAGGATGTTTAAGTATGTTTGAGGTTAGGATTGAATCTGCTTAAAAGCAAACCCCCTTTTAGCTCACGTTTTGGCTGTTGAAGCACCTTTTGCATCAGCAGGCACTGAGAATCCAAGTAGGAGTCTTGGATATTGATAATCGACTCAATTCTAGATTCTTAAGTCCCTTAATAATTGTCTTGAGAAATTCAGGACTTGGAATGCTCATTCAATAAGTTGTGATAAGTCAAAATACGCTTTTAAAAGTTTAATATTGCACTTTAGGTAAATATATTGGCTGCTAGTTTTAGGAGTAATTTAGGTTTAATATTAGTCTAATTAGATACTTAAAACATAATTCGCCATAGAAGCATTAGGCCACTATTTGAACTTTACGCGTTCTATGAATTTTGCCTAAGTTGTGGATCAATGGAGTGTTAAGCCGTAGGTGTCATGTTTGTTGGTTCTAAAACCTAGGCGAGCAAGTGTATTAAGATGTCAGATAATCTCTTAGGTTCATAGTACTTAAATCTAAATTCTGTGCACGACTTTGGTCGCTTTTTGACCAAATATTGTGCATATAACATCAATAGGGTAGAAGTAGTAAAATATTTGGGAAGATTGTTTGTAGTTCGTTTTCTTCGCATCTCATAGTTGTTTGCTTTGAATTTGTGTCTATTTTTGAGGACTGTTGTTGCTTTTCGTGCTTATTCCGGTTTATTTGAGCATTGTCTGCTAGCTTATAACGCCCCCACAAGCCAACTGCTCGTGGGGGTTTGCTAACCAAAAAGTAATAAAAAAAGAAAGTAAAAAGGAAAGAGACCTGCTGTTGTTATATTGTTCATTGCTTAGTATTCAACAACTCTAAATTCGTGATATTGTAGTATACTTTCTTTGTGTTGTGGTGTTTTGTTCGTATTGGTTTCCTGTGCACCTTTGCTGAACAAAGAAAAACAAAAAAAATAAAGAAAAATATTAGGTCTAGCCAGAATCGAACCCACGTCCCACACCATACCAACGCCTCAGACACACACACTCTAACCAGTTGCCCTAGGGACTTAACTGGTCGAGTTTCCCCAAGTTTAATATAAAAAGGGTGTTTAAAGTTTAGCTTATCAAAAGAATTCGAAAGTATTTAAGCTGTTCCCAACTTATTTGGAGCTTATTTTTCTTCTTTTTCATTTTTCTTACGTTTAGTTTACAGCTTAGGATTTTTAAAATCTGATTTTGTAATTTTCCCTTTATTAAATTATTTTTAAACATTATCCGTCTTTTTAATTTGGAAAAGCCAAAAAAAATAGATAAAAGTATTTTAAAAATTCACAAAAATAGTTTTAGATTTTAATTAACATAATTTAGGTTTACATTTCATATTCAATTTGACTTTCATTAAATTTTATTTATTTTTGAGTTTTTAATTAAGCATTAAAAATTAATATAAATTAATTAAAATATTTTTGGAAATTTTAGTTTTTGTTTTTGCTTTATTTACAATTTTTAGAACTTAGATTTAAATTTTGGTAAGTTTTGGTTAACTTTCATTTTTTGTCACGTTTTACGTCTTTCGTCGTAGTTTAATTTTAATCGTAACCGTCATCATTTTACTTTTTCCTTTGTTCCATTAATATTAATCTCAAATATTATTCAAATTTAACACACACGTTAGTCCTCCTCGAGAACGAACTCACAAAAGGGTCATAAGTGTTTACGTTTTCCTAATCGTACGCTTAATACTTACCGCTTTTACCTTGTTTTCCTAAACAAGCGTAAACATACCACAATCAGTTATAGAATTAGGCACAAATCTATAACCCTTTGTTGTAAAGTGTTTCTTGTTTTCTGTGTGTTTTTCATGCAGTTGTGATCACCTTTTATAGGTGTAGAACTCATAACTGGTCAATGGTATTAAGAGAAATTAACAGCCAATTAATTCTCTTTATAATCTCCATAATACCAGGACATAGTGGTTACGTGACCTATTAAACCTGGTCATTAAAGAAGATAACAACTACTTTGACAAATACCAGGACATAGTCGTTACTTGACCCATTAAACCTGGTCATTAAAGAAGATAACAACTACTTTGACAAAGTCAAAGACCGTTACATGCTCAGCACCAACGCCGGTACATACATACTAGTACCACTGACACATAACACTAGCAGTACTTGAATATAACTTGCAGTAATTGCAGATAACTAGCGGTACATGAAAGTACCTCTAGTGTAAAACCAAGTACCTTTAATGTAAACTAAGTACCGCTGAAGTTTAGTTAACCACTATATGAGACAGGGTGTTCAGGGACCAATGGGTGTATACTCCATACCTCCAACCCATTACCAGGTGTGAACATAACCCACAATTGAACTATATTTCCAACATATCAGTGCCTTTCAAAAAGTAAAGAAGAAGAAGAAGTTAGATATATGATTTTATCACAATCATAAACGATAGTTCGTAAATAATTATAGGTACATTGCATGACCAGTTGAACAGGTTGTGTCATTATTGTAAGTTTATGGACTTTAATTTTAATAGCCGTGTGTTAGGATCGAACTCGGGATTACGGGATTGCACACAATACGTATAGAGTTAATTTATTTAATAAATATATTTATATGTTTATTAAATTAAATCGAGCTATAACTTTAACGGTCGTTAAATATTTAAGAGTTAAGGTTTAAAGAGCGTTGTGGAATTAAAGAGAAAAGAAAAGAAGGTTTCAGAACATCCCTAAGGGGTGTTTCGATCGTCGGCTACAACAAAGGGGAAAAGGAAAGATTTTTCTTTCCTTATATTTGTTTCTTTGGGCTACAAGATTATTAGGCCTATATAAGGACCTCTTAGCCTTCATAATTTGACACACCACAATCTCTCCTTCTCTCTCTTTTTGTAGTCACAGGCCAAACACCCCTAAGGGTTTCGTTTGGTTTTCGATTTAGCTAATAATCAAGTCCTAGCCCCTCTCTATGGTTATTGGTTTGATTTTCCACTAGACGTTGAAGCTCGGTTTACACGTATTAGCATTATGGTTAACTCGTTGTAATACATGTGTACAAGAACGTAATATAGTCTTACTTTAGACTATATCTTGGTGATTCGATATTTATATTTATATTGGTGCTTCGTTCTTATCTTGTGGAATCGTCATAGCTAAAAGGTACGTAATGTCACACCCCACCATGGCAGAATATGGGGCACGACATATGGATATCATCACAACAATAGCGTGTCTATAGAGATAACTAAATGATATAAAAAATGTCATAAATGGCGACACAAATGTCATGACAATATCTCAACATGCAGGAGTCTAGGTAAGTAGGTAACAGTCCTACCTCTTACCCAAGACAAACAATAAACATAAACCAAACAAACATATAGGTGCCAACATGTATCACTTATAAAAAAAACATAAAGGTAAACTAAGAAGGAAACGGGGATTCTCCTTCTATATGCATTCCTAAGCTTCTCCAATCCTAGCCAGTTATGTTCTCATGCTTAACCATAGTATCACCTGAAAGAGACACTAAAACACGTCAACATAAAGTTGGTGAGAGTCATAGGTTTAGACTCCAACACAAGACAAGTCATAAGCTGTGAATACCATAAACCAATAAACATATGGACAATGCGCTACAATCATGTACTAACAACCAGCATTCAAGTTCAATCAATCATTACAATTCCAAGGCATCACGCCTTACCAACAATCACAATTCAAGGCATCACGCCTTACCAACAATCAAATTCCAAGGAATCACGCCTTACCAAACACCACAATTTCCAAGGCATCACGCCTTATCATTAACCATAGGTCCCATAGGCGCCCATACACCTATGTACCTTTCCAATCCAGATCACACACAAACAAGAATCACATAGCAGTTAATCACATAAATGTACACACAAGTCCATCTCAAACCTTAAAACATTCACATCATTAATTTAGAAAATAATTCAACACTGTGTCTCTTCCATCCCATCTGGAAGTCAAAATCAATAGTAAACATGGGACTATGAAACTCACCTGATAGCTCCTTCACAAGTCCTTGCACTAGCAACAAGCTAACAAACCAAAACACGCAATCAATACACGAACCAATCACTAAGATGGCTCATTAACCTATGATGGACATCTAGCCTATTCCCACATATAAATACCTCATTGATAAGCTCTAACCACCCCATTACACCCCTCTATAAAACCCTTAACTCCTTTTACTTCATAACCCGTCCCGTTAACATTTTACCCAAAACAGTCCCGTTTTTCATACCTTAAATTATGGGCCGATCTCCCCCTTAAACATACCCATGATCTCTGTAAAAGGAATATTCATACCCTTACATATGTTGGCTAACACCTCTCACTTGCCCTAACCTTAAAGCTACTGTTAAGGCCCCGATATACATATATCTACTTTTGTCATTCCAGATTTCCTGATTTTAAACGTACTAAAAGTTTGTTACCATTAAGGGTTCTTACCCTAAACCAAAATCTTAGCCCAAGTGCAGACTCTTACTACAATATATAAACCAGCTCTCACGTTCGTGATAAGATCCCAATGCAACCCTAAGTACCCCAAACAACCCAAAACTTAAAAAGAAAACAGGCTGAATTCAAAACTGTTTTGACCTCCGACTGTTCTAACCTGTATTTGACCCACTTCCCGACATCCAATTTAGTTCTCGTTTCTTGAATTGGAAAGCCACTTCAAATATCTTTCCAAGGGTACTTGGATCGTAAAATAGGAGTTTATATAACTCCCGATATGATCAAAACAATTGACACAAAATCTGCCCAGTTTTTAAAAACGGGTTTAAACAAATTGAGCTAATTAATTACCCATAACCCCATCTAATACAAGCCCTAGATTATATGATCATCATATTATGTTTATAACATCATTAATTTACTGATTTTATATAAACCCTAACCCTAATCCATCATAAGAATGATTAATTTAAACATAAAAACAATTCAATCAAAAAGGTTTAAGAAGGTTTACCTTTAAATAAATGAAAGATGAGAAAAAAACCCAATTTTTGAAGAACCCTAATTTTTCTCTTTTTTTGTGTCGACATAACTCTAGGGAATGAATAAAATTCGTTTGTTATGATGTGTGGGGTTCCTTATATAGCAAAAATCCTTGTCCAACCCAAACACTAGTTACCATAAATCTTTTCTCCCTTTTTTTTCCTCTTTTTTTTTTAAACCGACTAATCACCCCTTAATTTTCGTTTTTTTTTCCTTTTTATTATTAATATATGTATTAATAATATTACCTTAATTTTCCTTAATTTATTTCAGCTCCTAAAGCCTCCAAAACCCCAAAACCGTAAAACTAGTCAGTTTTTATGCGGTTTACCGTAAAAGACGTAAAATATACACTTTTAAAAAAAATCTCAAATTTTGAAATAAACTTTATATTTAAGTCCTAAATGACTTAAAACCATCCCAAAAAATATCCATATGACTAATTACCTCATCCGAGACCTCCAAATGCTAAACCGTAAATCGTAAAAATATGATTTTCTATAATACATATACGTATACGTAAAACAACTAAATAACACCATCTCATTTCATAGTCACTACCATGTGAGCTCATGAACATGAAATCATCACACATCGTTTCACTCACAAGGTACCCCGTACCGGAAACGATATTCAAACCACAATCTATACACACCAATAAGCACATAAACACGTAAAGACACGTAACTAGCACAAAATAAAATTAAGTGACGAACCTCAAAACCAGGGTTGTCACATCACTCCCTCCTAATAGAAATCTCGTCCCGAGATTTACTCCTTAGGATCAAACACACAAACAACACATCACACGAGGATACTTGTTATAAATGAACTCCTCTCATTCCCACGTGAACTTTAGTTCAAGTTTCAAAATACCACATATACAAACCAAAATAATTAAACTCATTGCCAACTCTTGACCTCACAGTCAATAAATCTCACAAATGACTCTTTGATAAAACAAAGACTCTTATTTACACAAGTCCCGAATAACCGTACATGCAAGATGAATTCTCAAACAACCTTTACCAATCTCAATACATGAGATGTATCATGTATACAACTCATTCCCCCCATGTAATTCTATGCTCATATGCTACTGGTCCGATCTTTTCAAAGATCATAAATGGACCTACAAAACTCTACATCAACTCTTCCATTTTACCAAAACATACCACCCGTTACTATGGGTGAAACTCCCTTTAGTCCGTACCCCAAACTACTTAAAATTTCCAATTTCCTTACAAAGGGACCTATGACGGTCTTTCACATACCCATTAGTTCTTCCAGTCCAAATCAACTTACGATCTATACACATCCTCAAAAGGATGGTTATCTCAGTTAGACCAATCCCTTCGTCCCTATGGCATATCACACCTATAACTCCTCATCCATTCGATTATCGATACTAATCCTCCCAAACAATCCGTATAGATTAGTGCCATTTCCTTTTCCACACTACGACAACATTAGCCTGCGCCTGTGCTTTATTCTACTCATTAAGCTCTATCAAAGTTTTACCTCCGGTTCCTATCTCGACCTATTTCATTCATGCTTCGCTTCAATACACACGTCCTTCTTCCTCCTCAACTCATACCATACATCACGATGTGATGCTTCCCATCGTTTCTTCCCTTTCCGTAATCCTTCATAAGGCATTCCATACATATTAGGCTGACTTTTACGCAGAACCCTCTATTCCATCACATTTGTACGTAATCCTTCCAACTTCTCAACTACGTGACTTCTCATTCCTCTTGAAATATGAGATGAATTAGTCAGTCTATCGACTATCACCCAACACTCGTCACTTTCACCAATTTCGTCCTTACATTGCCCTTTCTAAGCTACTCCTATCTATGTAGGAAGTATAGTCTACGCCCCTTTCTCCATATGATTGTCCAAGCCACGCAACATACATGTTGACGCGTTCTCTGCTTTAGACAACTCAACTCGTGCAACCTACATCCTTCATCCAAACCACCCTAATACGTCATCCATATAGTTCAAGTTCGTCTCAGCGTCACTTCATTCTTCTTATTCCATGTCTCATCAACCATGCTTGCCTTTCCTAGATGGTACTTGGCCTTGCAATCTTCTTTCATCACCTAACTCCACCCATCACCTCTGCCAAATGTTCAATCAAGATGATTGAATATGTGTTGGAGACGTTCATGATCCGTATAGTTCATTCTCCGCGTCTCATACACCAAATGCGTCTAGCATTCTAGGCAGATATAACAGTCCAACTCCACTAACTAAGTCTATCCAGTTCTTCCAAATCTTCAGTTCCTGCAACGTATAAGCGATCGCCTTTCTTGTCGTTCTCGTACACATCCAAATCCTTGCTCCACGTATCGTCATGCTTCACGAATTCATCCAGTCCTTCCGATAATGCCAAGATCGGCTCATTATCCAATCCACCTCTTCAGCCTCCAAAATGCTTCCTCATGCTTCTTCACTTCGCCCCTTGCTGGTTCCATGATATGCCATCGTCTCTAACTGCTCGTCATAGTACACTTAATCCTAAAACTCACACTTGAAAATCTCACGTATAATTCCCTTTCCTAACAACTCCAACCCAACTCATAATTTACCTCACTCTCTTTCTAAGATTTGAGTAGATCAAGATGTCGTCGATGCTCCCGATGACATCTCGTTTATACCCGTTCATGCACACTCGGTTCATTGACTCCATGAAAACCGCTAGTGCTTTGGCGAAGCCAAATGCATAACCGTAAACCCAAGGCGTTCATACAACATCCTTAGCAGTTTCAACTACGTCCTCCTTGCACCCTCTCTTAGAAGTAATACGAATAAATTTCTACCTCGTTCTACTCGTGAAAATCTACACGTATTCTATAAGACCAATACTTCCTCTTGTCAGACCACTCAACCGCTTCCACATCACATTTACTACCAGGCAACTCAACTTTTATCTTGCATTCCTTGCAAATTTCTAACAACTCTTGTTCTTAAATCATTCCATCAACAATTGCCTTGGAAAGGCACTATCTACAACTCCTGTCACTTCTCCTACTTGCTCTACTTATGGTTCTACCTCACAGTAATAGGCAAACCTACTAAATTTCAGGAAATTTTTGGAAAACTTACATGCCCAACGAACAATCATAAATACCTTTGAGGTATTGTACCCCCTTCCAAGACTCTCTATGGCGCGTTACTTGTGCCAATATCCATACATCTCACAAGTCTCTATTCATCTCCCTTGGCACTCCTAATAGACATCATGACCACATTAGTTCGTCTACGAACCTCTTTCCTCCCCACTAAGGGTATTCCGACCGTTCTATCATGGTCACCTACTTAATCGTGTAGGCACGAACAAGTCTTTCATACGACTACCTCAACGCTCCCGAACAATACGAAACCAAAACTACATCCTGAATCCACCAGATACGATCAAAGAATCAAACCCACGGATAACTAACGACATTTCACGTGCACTAGTTAAAACAAGTCAAAAACCATGAGACTCAAAAGAAAACTTAAACCCAAAACGTGTATCACTTCAAAATGACCCATGACAACGAAAAATAATCCAAGAAACACCCAATGGCAACCAAACATATTACGCCCCGCGACATATTATTTAAACCGTGCAAACGATCGACTTTTCCAAAAGAATATATATATTTTTTATTATTATTTATTATTACCTCCCACATCTATGTGACTCAAACGATCTACAAACAACCCTCTTGACGAACTCAAAACTCAACTCAAAAACTAGGTATCCCGTGCATCCCAAATCATAAAAATAAACTACTATTCAAACTCAACCTTTAACCCGACACTTGTACAATAATTTCGGCCAAGATACTGACCTCCCATGACTATACATTCTGAATACTTGAAAACTACGTTCCGAGTACATAACTTTAGGCTTTTGAATCATCCAAAAAGCTTTAAAACGAACAAGTTACAACCAAAACAATTTTATACTAGTTGTTTTAAAACTAAAGAATAAACTTAGTGATTAATGCAATCCTTTTAAATGAAAGATATAATTGTATGTGTAACCTTCATAAACTTAATTTAACCTCGTATTAATAATTGTAAATGACGTGAATCGGTTAAACCCAATTATATAAACTATGTAAGTAGAAAGAAATTTTACTTCGCTCTATTTTAAAGAAAGTCTTTTAGAATTTGAAATAAATAAGTGTTGATTAAAAAGAAATCTTATGTTGCACCTTGTTTCAAACACGACTCCAACACCTTACCCTTATTTTAACGGATATAACCAACTATCTATCCCTATAATAGATTTCCAAGTCCCCCTTTTTCTCAATATATACCAACCAAAAGAAATGTAAGACCCAACACATAAGATTTCATTATTTCAAAAGAAATCCCAAGTTACTTCAATAGACTTAAAACCCAGAACACCATTTTAAAACGTACACGTGAAATACGAAACTCAAAGAATACGCTACAAGACACACTTCAAAAGACTCAAAACGTCGTTGGAATTCCATTAAACTCCAGCACCATAAAACACGAACAAACACAAGGTACGTTCAAGTTATAATAACCGGTGAACGACCATATACCATAACTTAAAACAGAGTAGTATATATACATCCGCATATATATACCTATTAAATCTCCCAAAACATACTCGTTATCATACACGTAAGTCAACCAATCGCTTTATACGCTCGTTTTTCCATACGAGTAATCACCATCTCACCATGCTACAACAAGGCATAAAACCCACCTCCAAAACTAAACAATATCGTGTGACCCCATAATCACACAACACCACTATAATCCCAAAACATATAACACAAAAAGAACAATAGCCATATCATAGGCAACCATTACATAGACCCATATATATATACGTATACCCAAATTCTACATCTCATCATATACAAGCATGTACTAACCCTCTTTCATGCAATCATACTTGAGAACCCATTGAAGTTGTGGTACTTGTATAACTATGTTGGCCACCATAATAATACAATTACCCTTTCCCCAATGCACTCCCTCCTATGATGACACTTATAAGAATCAATACAACATATAACATATAAATCCATCTACTCACATAAGCTCATAACCACATAACCATATAGGTCCAAAACTCCATCTATTAAAATAACATAGTAATAATCTTGGAATACAGAAATCCATAGTCTAGCTAAAATAGCATAAACTGAATCCAAAACGGAAACATAATCAGTTATAAGTCATGTCGCCCGTAAGAGTGGAAACAGCTTAAAATCCTTCCTACCCATGTACTCCTAGTAACTCGAACCACCACACGATTCTTTAGGGAACATGACTTAAACATCAAAAGAAAAATAACATACCTCAGGTATGTAAAATAACTCGATAAAAGATAGAAACTACCTTGTACTAAATTAGTTACTATAATGTACAATTTAAGCAAAATTCAACAGTGACTAGCGTGGACGATTATGGTTCAACCCGCACTAGTCTCAAACTCGAAAAGAAAATAACATGTGACTAAGTACGAACATACTATTGTTCAATTCATACTAGTCAAAACATCGCAATGAATAACATCCAAACACATCAATTATTATAAAATGTACACATATTCCTATGACGTCTATATGCAGGGACCCTTAAGCTATAGACTAGGCTACGCGACTAGGCAACCTAATTCTCTATAACCATTGTCTCTGATACCATTCTGTCACACCCCACCATGGCGGAATATGGGGCACGACATATGGATATCATCACAACAATAGCGTGTCTATAGAGATAACTAAATGATATAAGAAATGTCATAAATGGCGACACAAATGTCATGACAATATCTCAACATGCAGGAGTCTAGGTAAGTAGGTAACAGTCCTACCTCTTACCCAAGACAAACAATAAACATAAACCAAACAAACATATAGGTGCCAACATGTATCACTTATTTAAAAAAACATAAAGGTAAACTAAGAAGGAAACGAGGATTCTCCTTCTATATGCATTCCTAAGCTTCTCCAATCCTAGCCACTTATGTTCTCATGCTTAACCATAGTATCACCTGAAAGAGACACTAAAACACGTCAACATAAAGTTGGTGAGAGTCATAGGTTTAGACTCCAACACAAGACAAGTCATAAGCTGTGAATACCATAAACCAACAAACATATGGACAATGCGCTACAATCATGTACTAACAACCAGCATTCAAGTTCAATCAATCATTACAATTCCAAGGCATCACGCCTTACCAACAATCACAATTCCAAGGCATCACGCCTTACCAACAATCAAATTCCAAGGCATCACGCCTTACCAAACACCATAGTTTCCAAGGCATCACACCTTATCATTAACCATAGGTCCCATAGGCGCCCATACACCTATGTACCTTTCCAATCCAGATCACACACAAACAAGAATCACATAGCAGTTAATCACATAAATGTAAACACAAGTCCATCTCAAACCTTAAAACATTCACAGCATTAATTTAGAAAATAATTCAACACTGTGTCTCTTCCATCCCATCTGGAAGTCAAAATCAATAGTAAACATGGGACTATGAAACTCACCTGATAGCTCCTTCACAAGTCTTTGCACTAGCAACAAGCTAACAAACCAAAACACGCAATCAATACACGAACCAATCACTAAGATGGCTCATTAACCTATGATAGACATCTAGCCTATTCCCACATATAAATACCTCATTGATAAGCTCTAAACACCCCATTACACCCCTCTATAAAACCCTTAACTCCTTTTACTTCATAACCTGTCCCGTTAACATTTTACCCAAAACAGTCCCGTTTTTCATACCTTAAATTATGGGTCGATCTCCCCTTAAACATACCCATGATCTCTGTAAAAGGAATATTCATACCCTTACATATGTTAAATAACACTCCCACTTGACCTAACCTTAAAGCTACTGTTAAGGCCCCGATATACATATATCTACTTTTGTCATTCCAGATTTCCTGATTTTAAACGTACTAAAAGTTTGTTACCATTAAGGGGTCTTACCCTAAACCACAACCTTATCCCAAGTGCAGATACTTACTACAATATATAAACCATCTCTCACGTTCGTGAGAAGATCCCAATGCAACCCTAAGTACCCCAAACAACCCAAAACTTAAAAAGAAAACAGGCTGAATTCAAAACTGTTTTGACCTCCGACTGTTGTAACCTGTTTTTGACCAACTTCCTGACATCCAATTTAGTTCTCGTTTCTTGCATTGGAAAGCCACTTCAAATATCTTTCCAGGGGTACTTGGATCGTAAAACAAGAGTTTATAGAACTCCCGATATGATCAAAACAATTGACACAAAATCTGCCCAGTTTTTAAAAACGGGTTTAAACAAATTGAACTAATTAATTACCCATAACCCCATCTAATACAAGCCCTAGATTATATGATCATCATATTATGATTATAACATCATTAATTTACTGATTTTATATAAACCCTAACCCTAATCCATCATAAGAATGATTAATTTAAACATAAAAACAATTCAATCAAAAAGGTTTAAGAAGGTTTACATTTAAATAAATGAAAGATGAGAAAAAAACCCAATTTTTGAAGAACCCTAATTTTTCTCTTTTTTTGTGTCGACATAACTCCAGGGAATGAATAAAATTCGTTTGTTATGATGTGTGGGGTTCCTTATATAGCAAAAATCCTTGTCCAACCCAAACACTAGTTACCATAAATCTTTTCTCCCTTTTTTTTCCTCTTTTTTTTTAAACCGACTAATCACCCCTTAATTTTCGTTTTTTTTCCTTTTTATTATTAATATATGTATTAATAATATTACCTTAATTTTCTTTAATTTATTTCAGCTCCTAAAGCGACCAAAACCCCAAAACCGTAAAACTAGTCAGTTTTTACGCGGTTTACCGTAAAAGACGTAAAATATACACTTTTAAAAAAAATCTCAAATTTTGAAATAAACTTTATATTTAAGTCCTAAATGACTTAAAACCATCCCGAAAAATATCCATATGACTAATTACCTCATCCGAGACCTCCAAATGCTAAACCGTAAATCGTAAAAATACGATTTTCTATAATACATATACGTATACGTAAAACCACTAAATAACACCATCTCATTTCATAGTCACTACCATGTGAGCTCATGAACATGAAATCATCACACATCGTTTCACTCACAAGGTACCCCTACCGGAAACGATATCCAAACCACAATCTATACACACCAATAAGCACATAAACACGTAAAGACACGTAACTAGCACAAAATAAAATTAAGTGACGAACCTCAAAACCAGGGTTGTCACACGTAACCCTAATAAGATTAATTATAATTGTGTTATTATGATCTTGTTAAATCACTTCCGCTATTACGTGTTGATCTTTGTTAGGGTTTTAATAATTGTTATGAACTATATAAACCATCAGTGGCATCGAGAGCTGTTTTAACATGTTATAATTATCGATATCGAAAAGATCTTTAACTAATAATTGTTTTGAGTTAAAAATTACATGTTTTTTTATATTAAAAAATTTAGGGTATTGTTTTGATGGTTTTTTTTAATCCGATTAAAAAAAAATTAGGGTTTCGTTTGGTCGGTTTGTTTTTAAGCCCATTTAAAAAAATAATTTGAAACCCTAAAAGTAACATGTTGATCTCTGATAAAGTACATGATTAATTGTTATGTCATGTATTTAAGGTTACGATCCATAAGAGATTTCATTAACTTGTTAAGTGATTTGGGTGGAACTTTAGTGAATTGCATGATTAATTGTTATGTCACATAAAATTAAGGTTTCGATCCGTAGAGTTTTAATTGTTAAGTGATTTGGGTGGATCCATGATGAACATGCATGTTTTTCATGGATCATATGATTTTATATGCTATTTGTGTTATTTGATTCAATAGATCTAAAATTAAGGAAGACTTTCATATGTTTATATAAAAACCTAGATTTGATGCATGTGGCTATCAGATTTATTTATTGCATATATAAATTGTTATTATGTGTTTATTATTTAGTGTTTTCTTGCGTTTTTTATTGTATGTTGTAAACAAGGGTAATTTTTTTAAAAAGAAAAATAATATGGACTAAATCATATTAAGATTAATAAATTGTTTTGAGATCTAAATTACATAGAATTGTGTTGATTGGTAATTTTCAATAATAATTTAACGGCCTACTCATTTTGACAAACTATAAAGTGGGTATAACGCGCTGCTGGTCATATACCCGACTAAAGAAGGAGGTTATGCCATTTGTCACTGATCAAATTCTCGGTTCGCCTGTGCGTCAAATTGAAATTATCTACAATTATTATTCGCATTATACCTTAAGGTTGATTTACGACAAATTCACATCCGAAACACAATGAATAAGGTTATTGCTTTGTGCTTTAGCCGAGTTCTAGAAAAAGTATGTTGTGAATAGTTATGGGCAATTCATTAATTGGTTTAACCAATACCTCAACATAATATATGAAGAAATTTAGTCTCGTGACAAAATTAACTAAATGTTTTATTAAACTTATGCTATGGAGTTGTATGCATGCTTCTTCATACATTGATTTTGACATCAAAATTTATACCCTAATTTAAGTCAAATGCCATCTAATTGACGAACACTTGAAGTTACAAATGTCGTCATGTGAGATCTTGGACGATGTTGTAATGGAAAGAAAACTTTCATGACTAAATGAGATTGCACATGAATGGTTTTACGGTTTTCAGATTAGTCGACTTAATTAAGTTACTTAGTAAGATCTATAAACTTAAGGCATTCAGAGGGGATGAAACATGTTTACAATGCAAAACGTTTTTTTGGCAATGTAAATCCCTAAAATATCTAGAAATTGTAAATTGTTTGTCAATTGAATTGTTCGACAAGTCACTATGTTGAATGCATTCATTACTAGCAGAAAATATTATGGTTAATTTATTTACTAGGGTAATTTTATTTTCTTGAAAGTAATTATTGAAAATACTAAAATTTAATTTTTGTAAATTCTTTTATAATGTATTAATGCAATGTTACACCGTAAACGTGTTTTATTCTTTTGTTTATTGATCTACAACCATAGGGTGTGAGGATAGAGTAAATTTACAACAAAAGATTAACCCAAACTCTTTTCCAAGCGTGAAGAATGAGTAATAAGGATTTTAGAAATGTCTAATTCTAAATACATAACTCATAGCAAATTTTAATGATTGATTGAGTCGTTTTCGTACACCCAAAGGTTATCGTAGTTCCTGGCGAAGTGTGAATGGAAATATGCGTTTATGTCTCAAGTTTGATGCTCGAATAAAAGGTTTTTGATTTTTTATACTTAAATCTACTAATTTGAAAAGACTAAAAATATTAAACGATATAAAAGCGATTATTATACTACAAAATTTTAAGCTAAAGGTACCTAAAATAATACTAAGGACAATGACGATGGTAAACTAAACGAGCATAATCAAAACTACTATAATCTCGACATAAAAGTTAAACAATAATAAGGTAACAAAATAGAGGCTAACTAAATAACGACAAGGAAAAAGATAGAAAGACGAACACCAGCGAATAACCGGAGACGCCGAGCTAACATAAAACATAAATCGTTAACGACAATTAAGATGAACGTTATTTAACACTAATTTATAAAGACTATTTTTAATTAATTAAATTTTATAAAATAAATAAAACTATTTAAAATTATCAAAAGTGATTTAAAACATTAAAAACACAAATTTTAGAATCTAAAATGCAACACAGTTTAATGTCTAGTTTTAATAAACACTAACTACCTTTATTAATTAACTTATGTAAACTAAAACAAGTAAAATAGCTTAAGATATAATCTAAATAGAGAATAGAAAAAGATGCAATGTTTTCCTTTCCCAACTAGTCACAAAAGAAAGATGTGTTTTGCTTTTAAAAGAACAATAAGAAAAAGCTTAATATATTTACTACATCTAATGCTATCTCCAAAAATGAAAGACAGAGAATGAAATATATAAAGATGCGTCTTATTCTACCTAAAAAAACAAAACGCAGGGATTGTAAAAATAAAGTGAGGATAGAAAATTTTATGCCGCCTATCTCTCCCTAAAACAAAACGCAGCAAAGAAAAAATAAAATAAAATAAGATGAGGATATGGAATGTTGATAACAGCTTATGATATATTATCCTTGAAAGCAAGAAAAATGGAACAAAAGATTCTCTATCTACAAAAGCTGCCATAAATCAAATACACAAACCAATATCAAACACAACACCTGATGTTCGAATCAAACTTTTTAAACAACCGATTTTAAGAAACTTTCATTAATCAAAATCAGACCGGAAAAAGAAACAGAATAAGAAAAGCTGCGTTTGTGTTATAATATATCTAAATCTCACCTAAGAACTAATCTAAACCTAATAATATTTTACCTACTGTTGAAACAACAAGACATACCAAAAAATAAATAAGAAAAGATGCGTATTAAAAATGATACCTGATACTCCCCTACCTACGAATAATACATAAGACAGGAAAAAAAATGCGTTTTATAAATCCTCCACTGTTGAAGAAAAGATATGAAATATGAAAAAGAAAAGAAAACTAATACTACTGTCTATAAAAACAAAGAAAAAAAATTGATAAGATGCCCTCCTCCCCTTTTGTTGACTGCCTCAATTGTAAGCAACCTCCCTACCATAAATAATGAATACAATCCTCATTTCCTATTTCTTGGGTTGCGTCCCTTTTTTGGGCTTCTTGCTGCGTATTAGTTTGGGCCAGATGTGGGCCTTTGGTTCACTTGGACTTTATAGTAGGCTGTTGGGTTTGTTGTATTAATGGGTTGGTTCGACCCATTTAAATGGTGTCGGATCGGCCCAATAAAATACAAATGCACCGTCAAACTCGATTTTCCACACTTCTCGTGCTCGTCTTAGCTCTTTTTATTCTTTTTAGCTCCTTTTCTTTAATATTCGTACCTACAATAATAAATAGCAAATATAAACGATCTATGCACTAAAATACACGTTTTGCTATTTATTATGCCAAAAACGAAGGGATATTAACACTAAAAACTTGAATAATTACGTGTCTAACACACCCCTACACTTAAGACGTTGCTTGCCCCCAAGCAACTATTATCACAAACGTTAAATCCAAGAATAATTTAAAACTACTTTATTTGAAATTGCTAAAACAAAATAAAAATAAAAATCCATAGTGACCCGCCATGCTCGACTTTTTATTCAAGGTATAAGGATCATAGAACGGGAAACACGCAAACTGGGTGTCTCCAGGGAATAAATATCATCATCCTCTTTTTATTACTCCCAACTAAGCTAAGACACCTTGTGCAAACGTTTTGTTAAAATGCTAACACTACTTATACTAATAACCTATGTAAATATAACTTTTCACTCCTATAATTATAACGACTAGGCAAGTGTGTTCATTTTCAAATTTTTGATCGTTCAAATCGACATTTGTTATGGTTGCTAATCATCTAAGTGGAATATTAGACTCACCGAAAATGACGAGATTTAAGTTTCAAAAATGGCCTTTCCCATGTAGCGGCTTTCTTCTCGGAACGTCTCAACCTCATCGGTTAAGTGCCCGGGCTTTTGACACCCCACGGAGAACAGTACCGGGATCGGCGGGATTTTGAAATCAAAGATCTTGAAATCACCGCTAAGCTAATACAACACACTTAGATGAAAAACAACGACGGTAATTAGAGAATGGATATTTAAAGGAGAGATCACTCCATGTAGCGACTTTCTTCTCAGCTTGTCCTTTAGCAAAGCTTAGGAGGCTAGGTTTTTACACCCTCGAGAATAGTATCGGAGCTTACGGGACCTTTGACTTCTACATTCTCAATTACCGTCTAAACTCTTATAAAAAATTGACGAATTCTAGTTCAACTTCGGATTTAAATTTAAGAAAAAGCAAGTTTCTCACAATTATAATTAAAGCAACAAAAACATAAAACTCTTATTCATATATATATTTTTTTCAAATATTTTTTTTCTCTCTTTTTTTCCTTCCTTTTTTTCTATTTTTTTTTCTATTTTTTTCAACATATTTATTCACGCAACATTATTTCAAATTTAAGAAAGTATGCTTTCACTCAAATTTAAATAAAAAGTTGAACTAAGACTCTATATCAAAATTGCATAAGAATTTATTTTTGCATAACAACACAATTCTTAACGTTCAAAGGCTTGAAAAAAACACACTTATTTAGTCTAGTTATAATCTATGAGGAAAAGCCACACGTTACTCATATAAGCTCTAAAGAGAACCAACTACTCCATGTTTAGCATTTTCATTTGCACAAATCCTAAAAGCTCAGTCTAAAAGTTAAGGGAGCAGCCAGATCAACACTCAGGCAGAGTTAGGATCCCCTTTGTTCTAGCCTACGGGACAAGTCAATCACGCACGGTCAAAAAGGTTTTATTATTTTTTATAAAATAAAATAAAAACAAACAGACATTTGATCAAAATAGGATGCAAGAGGGCAAACAAGTAGGCATGAATATGATCAATATGATATAAAACCCCCTACACTTAGAACCGAACATTGGCCTCAATGTTCAAAAGTGATAAGGTGTTACCCCTACACTTAAGAACACAAAAGGCTAATGCTAGAATTCCAAGTGTAAGAAGGAGAACACAATCAGATTTGCATGGATAAAGATGAGAACTAAGTACTCCCCTGATATAGACATGAAGATCGATCGGAGACTGAACGAAGAAGATGATGGAAAACAGCAACATCAAACCTCTGAAAGTCTTCTCGATCCAAGGGAACCTGCACACAAAAACAAAGACCAACAAGCACACATGGAGAGAAGCACACGCCCCTACACTTATGTTAGAAAATAAATAAAAAGGATAGATCATCGGGATGCCTCCCGAGAAGCGCTTGTTTTTGTTAACCGAGTCACGAGCCTGACTCGACCCCGAATTAAATGGTCCATGGGGGAGCAAGAGAATCACCACTGGCTCAAAACAGATATGCCAGGGTCAAAAATCTTATCCTCATTACCGGATGAGAATAAAGAAGAAGAATCCACAGTATAAGTGAAGAAAAGCAGAAGGATTCTTATAACATACGAGAAATAGGTATAAAGGCGATCCTTAAGAATACTCGTCTTCGCCAAGGGCGGGAGGGTGGGAGAAAAAGATATCAAAGTGTCACCCGAGGACACTTTATAGAAATTCAAAGCAAGAGTTGATGGGATAACCGATAAAATATCACAAGAAATAGCAACATCAACGTCTCCTCCGGGATCAAAACACTCATCCTCATTTCCCGGTATGAAATGAGGAGAGTAAAAGCGATACATCACCCGCTTGGGTGTGTACGCGGTAGGACGGGGTGGCAACATAGAATGAGAAATATCAGAAGACATATCTACCACCCGCGTCACCTCTCCGGACCGAATCAAACGAAAGGTAGGGTCAAATCTCTCCACCTCCTCTACGATGGGAGGTGGCATGGATAACAAAGAATGCTCATCAATAGTAAGAGAGTCGGAGCTATCAATGTCCTCAATCCCCTCTTCAAAGAGAGGATTCACCTCACTAGAGATGTAGGCGTCATCAAAATCAAATAAAGGGTTCGAATAAATCTTGAAAGTTTCCTTTTGAACTTCTTCATCGGATAGTGACTCGTCATCACTAGAAGTAAAATCATCATCGAGATTAAAAATGGGATTAGAGAAAGCCAAAGAATCGTCTCCCAAGATGTCGGTGGGAGGTAATGAATCATCACTAGAAAGAGATTCACACTCATCGTCACTGTCGGAAGCAACCGTAGGCTCACTTTGGATTGGAATAAGAATCTCATCGCAAGGAATAGTGCTAAGACCCTCATCCCCCATGATGAGAGAGGCATCGGTCTCCGTAGTGGAAGAATCGAGAATAGGAGCGGTTGAATCCTTAGGCTCGAGGGCCGGCAAGTCGAGAGAAGGAATTACAATTGCACTAGGACATTGAGCACAAAGATCATTCCAAGAAATAGAATTATCATCGTCATCATCATCATAATAGTAAGAACGCACAAGAGGAGGAGTATAATCACTAAGATTAGATACTTGCTCTTGTCGTTGTCGTTGTCGCTTTTCCTCCTCCTTTGCTTCTTTTAGAAGAACAACGGCTTCTTGAAGTTGCAAAATAATGGCGTGTGTTTCGTCATTCAAAGCATTAAGTTGTTGAATTCTCTGAGAGGATTGATGATTGAGGGTGGGATGTGGGGGCTCACAGTTATGAAAACCAGAATTATAGCACGGATGTGGCTCATAGGAAGTCACCGGTTGAGAAGAATTAGAACACGGATTTGGTTCATAATAATCCATCGGTGAAGAAAAATGAGGACACGGATTTGGCTCATAATAATTCATTGGCTGACAATACGAAGTATCGTGAGGGCCCCCACAATAATTGCAACACGGGTATTGAGAAAAACCCGATGCATGTTGCGGATAGGGATTGTCATAGACGGGAGGGGGTGAGAAAGTATTGTAAGAGGAGAAGTACGAATTTGTTGAATTGCAAAATGGACAAAATCCAAATTGTGTATTGTCGATATCAAAACCGCACCGCTCACAAGTACACCATTGACATGTTTGAAAACCATGCCATGGTCTCCCACACCGTACGCAAGACGAATCCATGAAGAATTAAAAATAAGATGGGTTGAGAAAAAGAATTAAACACGATAGAAGATAAAGAAGAATATTTCTTTTAAAAAGTTTATATATATATATATATATATATGATATATATAGTAATAAAGAAAATAAAATAAAATAAGAAAATATTTTTGATTTTTATAAATTTTATATATATTTTTTTTGGATTTTAAATTTTTTTTATTATATATATATACAAATACGAAAATAAACTTTCAAAACGAAAGGATCTTCAAGTCACCAACTAAAAAACACAACGCCAATATCGCTACACACAAAGCCGGCAGCGGGGCCATTTGATTGAGTCGTTTTCGTACACCCGAAGGTTATCGTAGTTCCTGGCGAAGTGTGAATGGAAATATGCGTTTATGTCTCAAGTTTGATGCTCGAATAAAAGGTTTTTGATTTTTTTATACTTAAATCTACTAATTTGAAAAGACTAAAAATATTAAGCGATATAAAAGCGATTATTATACTACGAAATTTTAAGCTAAAGGTACCTAAAATAATACTAAGGACAATGACGATGGTAAACTAAACGAGCATAATCAAAACTACTATAATCTCGACATAAAAGTTAAACAATAATAAGGTAACAAAATAGAGGCTAACTAAATAACGACAAGGAAAAAGATAGAAAGACGAACACAAGCGAATAACCGGAGACGCCGAGCTAACATAAAACATAAATCGTTAACGACAATTAAGATGAACGTTATTTAACACTAATTTATAAAGACTATTTTTAATTAATTAAATTTTATAAAATAAATAAAACTATTTAAAATTATCAAAAGTGATTTAAAACATTAAAAACACAAATTTTAGAATCTAAAATGCAACACAGTTTAATGTCTAGTTTTAATTAACACTAACTACCTTTATTAATTAACTTATGTAAACTAAAACAAGTAAAATAGCTTAAGATATAATCTAAATAGAGAATAGAAAAAGATGCAATGTTTTCCTTTCCCAACTAGTCACAAAAGAAAGATGTGTTTTGCTTTTAAAAGAACAATAAGAAAAAGCTTAATATATCCTACATCTAATGCTATCTCCAAAAATGAAAGACAGAGAATGAAATATATAAAGATGCGTCCTATTCTACCTAAAAAAACAAAACGCAGGAATTGTAAAAATAAAGTGAGGATGGAAAATTATATGCCGCCTATCTCTCCCTAAAACAAAATGCAGCAAAGAAAAAATAAAATAAAATAAGATGAGGATATGGAATGTTGATAACAGCTTATGATATATTATCCTTGAAAGCAAGAAAAATGGAACAAAATATTCTCTATCTACAAAAGCTGCCATAAATCAAATACACAAAACAATATCAAACACAACACCTGATGTTCGAATCAAACTTTTTAAACAACCGATTTTAAGAAACTTTCATTAATCAAAATCAGACCGGAAAAAGAAATAGAATAAGAAAATCTGCGTTTGTGTTATAATATATCTAAATCTCACCTAAGAACTAATCTAAATCTAACAATATTTTACCTACTGTTGAAACAACAAGACATACCAAAAAATAAATAAGAAAAGATGCGTATTAAAAATGATACCTGATACTCCCCTACCTACGAATAATATATAAGACAGGAAAAAAAAATGAGTTTTATAAATCCTCCACTGCTGAAGAAAAGATATGAAATATGAAAAAGAAAAGAAAACTAATACTACTGTCTATAAAAACAAAGAAAAAAAATTGATAAGATGCCCTCCTCCCCTTTTGTTGACTGCCTCAATTGTACGCAGCCTCCCTACCATAAATAATGAATACAATCCTCATTTCCTATTTCTTGGGCTGCGTCCCTTTTTTGGGCTTCTTGCTACGTATTAGTTTGGGCCAGATGTGGGCCTTTGGTTCACTTGGACTTTATACTAGGCTGTTGGGTTTGTTGTATTAATGGGTCGGTTCAACCCATTTAAATGGTGTCGGACCGGCCCAATAAAATACAAATGCACCGTCAAACTCGATTTTCCACGCTTTCTCCATTTCTCGTGCTCGTCTTAGTTCTTTTTCTTCGTTTTAGCTCCTTTTCTTTAATATTTGTACCTACAATAATAAATTGCAAATATAAACGATCTATCCACTAAAATACACGTTTTGCTATTTATTATGCCAAAAACGAAGGGATATTAACACTAAAAACTTGAATAATTACGTGTCTAACAATGATTAAGAAAAGTGCATATTTTGAGTTATTAAATTTTAAGAATGGTTACCACTAATTGGTTAAAGGCAAACTAGCATATTTTATCTAGTAGTTATGATTTTACCATTTATAGGGACTACATACCTTTGTGGGGTTGGTAGACATATTAAGGAAGAAATTGCATGCCAAATCTTTCAAGTTAAAAAGCAATTGATGGATAAGTCATCATTTACGAAGTAGAGTACACTCTTAAACACTACAAGTAAATTGTTACGAATGTGTTTTTTTTCAAAAGTGTAAGAAAGTAAATAACACACTAATATGTTTCACGGATTATGAAACATTTACAATGTTGTATTCTCAAATTCAGTGCGAGTTACAAGCTTTGTCATCTTGGTAATTGTTAGCATTAAAATATTGAGTCAAACAAGAATGATCGGTCATAGGTTTATAATATATTGATTATTAGAACGTTGTAATAAGTAGTAGAATAGTCGTAACAATACGGGCTTGATGGCTAGCTTAAAAGGCCTCTTTCAAGGTACTAAGCATTTATTCAAGCCCGACCCAATCAAACAATATAGCCCATTATGCCACATGTAGGCCCGTCTATATATATACCTCTCCTAACATGTTAGGAGGGGTTGGTTGTTTTATTTTTACTTAATATAATATTTCACAAGTTTCACACATCTCTTTTTTTTCCTCTCTACTTTCTCTCTCTAGATTTCATGTAAAACCCGCATACTTTTACCATGAATAGTACCCTTAAGATCGAACGTACTAGATAAAAACTTTCCTTTTATAGTATGATTACGTTCACGTGTTAGAATTTTACGTATTACGTACGTGTTAGAACACGATAAGTATTTATTACGTATGAACACACAATAATTATTTAAACAATAATTAATCACGAACATGCGATCATGAAATCATGAACGTAATTTAATCACGAGCTAATATTAATTACGTATATATATTTATTACGAACACGAATAAATATATTAAGTCACGGTTAATAATTAACGAGAACACATAAAACACGAACACGACTAAACACGAACGAACACTAAAATAAATAGACTCGGGAAAATGGTACGGGTACCCCATGTGGGGCCCCTACCCGTGGCTACACTAAGGAGATGGGCCAAGCCCATCTATTTTTTACTAACAAGGGTTAAGGTGAAATCTTTTTTCATTTTTTTCACTTTACAATAAAAACATCAAAACCCTAAAAAGTTTTTCTCTTTCTCCTTGTCCTCTCCTTTTGGCCGCCGCATAGAAACACAAGAAAGGGGGTGTTTGTTTGATTTTTGATCTTGAATTTGGTGCAAGTGTTCGTGTGTGTTCATCCTCGTTTGATACACGCATTCGGTATACCTTTTTAATCCTTTTTCTTTTATGTTTTGATTTAAATTAAATAAGAACATGATGTTTTTAAAAAAAACTAATTAAAAATATAAATTAAACATGTAAATGGTTATGGGGTAAATCAAAACATGGAATTTAGGGGTGTTTGTTGTGGCCGGCGCCTAAACCGAACCCCAAGGGGGTCTCGGCTTGGCTTATGGACCACCACCGAGACCTCAAGGTCTCGGTTTGGTGGTGTGGGTTGATAGGTGTGAAAACACCCATCCTTTTACCACTGATTTCTTGCTAAAACAAGACCAAAACGTGTATTTAATGTCATTTGTTTGGAATTATGCGTGGTTTGTGTGTTTGTTGTGTTTTCAGAGGCAACCGAATAAATATTGAAGAAAACATGGGATTGCACGGGTTTTATCGAAGAAAAAGACTCAAGACGAAGTCTATTGTCCAAGAGATGCAAAAGATTTGAAGTCAATGGGCCTATTTGAAGATTTATCGAAGAAAAGGACCAAAGATGGAAGATTTATATATGTCGAAGAACTCAAGTCTATTAAACAAATTAAAAGACGAGTTGAATTTATTCATCGACAAATCCCGAATCTGAGTCGAAAACGTCAACTTTACTGAAAAGACGAGAAGACGAAAAGAGAGAAGGAAAGCCCACTCACCAAACACCCACAAGGACTATATATAGGGATCTCCTCACAACTTTGGAAGCAGCTTTTATTTTTCTTCTTTTCTTTCTTCTTGTTTCGTAGGAAACACCAACACCATTAGGGTGTTTTGTGATTTTATTTTTCTTGAATTTAATCCATAGATTTGTAAGTTTTAATCATTCCCGTTGTTTGTTTAACATTAATCTTTCAATACAATCTTTAATTTCATCTTGTTCATCTCTCTCTTTTTATTTAAAGTTTTCAAAGTTTTTATTCGTTTGATTTGATCTTCAAAAGTTAGTGGGTTTTGTGTTTTTATTGTTGGGATTTGATGTTTATGGTTAGTAGATGATTATTGGTTAGTTTGGGTTAAAGCTTTTGGTTTAATTTGTTTAGATTTGGTAAAAATCGTATTGCACTGTTTTTTTTTTGTTTCTCTGTTCTTAAACTTACCCAGATTCCGAATCGATCGTTTCCCAATTTTTATTCTGGATCAAATTAAATATTCCGGATGAAGCATTCTTTCTGAATTATTCCGAATAGAGTCATTTATTCCGGATCACAATAACATTCCGAATCAACCATCATTTATTTCGGATAGCATGTTTTATTCTGGATAGAATTTTATTCCGGATCGCCACTTTATTCCGAATCGAATTTTTATTCCGGATCACCTAATTTATTCCGAATCACCCTTTTTATTCCGGATCACTATTTATTCCGAATCAACACAACTTATTCCGGATCACACATTATTCCGAATCAACCTTATTTATTCCGGATCACACATTATTCCGGATCAACTTGCATATTCCGAATCAAAGAATCGAGTTTTACTTATTCCGAATGAATGTCTTTTTCAGTTTTTCTTGTTTTAATTTTCTAAGTTTTTAAGTTACCTTTTTAATCACTTTTCATTTACTATTTCATTTTAAATTTTAATTTCCATTTTGCTTTTAACTTGGTTTTAATTTGTCAATTGTCTTTAGATTATTTTTACCACTTTGCTCTTTTATTCCTTTTCCTTAGAATAGAAAACCAAACCCCCTATTTGTCACCAAGAACAACTATTCCACTTTGAACCGTGATCGATTCGAGAAGATACCGAGAAATTAAATCTAAACCCCATACAAATCTTAGTATCAAATGGCACCGCTGCCGGCTCTTCTCGTAAGGATTAACAGTTTTTTTGTGAGAATTTGGATTTTGGGATCCGTCCACCGTGAACGTTACTTTTTCATAAAAATTTTCAAAAACCCTAAAAAATATAAAATTTTCAAAAATACAAAAAAAATAAAAAACATAAAAACCAAAAATATTTCTTGCTTTGTTCATTGTTTTGCAGGTGTATGCGCACTCGATCAACGTCTTATCAAGAGCCCGAGACTCTCGATAACTTAGACATGGCCGGTGTACACAACAACAATAACAATCCACCTCAAAACAACATGAATAACAACAACAATGAACCTCTACCGGACAATCGCCCTATGATCGAACTTTTGTAAGCACATGTAGAGGGCAACAACGATCCAATTGTCATACCCGCGATTGCAGCCAACAACTTTGAGCTCAAATCCGGCTTTATTCAGATGGTATCTGCTCAACCATTCTTGGGGCGTACCATTGATGATACTCATGACCACATCAAAAGGTTCCTACAACTCACAAATACGGTCAAATTCAATGGTGTTCCACAAGAGGTAATCCGTTTACAACTTTTTCCTTTCTCCTTAGAGGGACAAGCCCGACATTGGCTTGCAAAGGAACCGCCACAAAGTATTCTGACGTGGACGGACTTAGAGACCAAATTCATTAACTACTTTTTCCCACCCTCTCGTACTACCGCTTTGCGGAATGAAATTATTAATTTTGAACAAAAGTACAATGAGACTTTTAGTGAATCTTGGGACCGTTTTAAAGAACTTTTAAGAAAGTGCCCACAACATGGTTTTACCAAAGTGCACCAAATTAATACTTTTTACAATGGTTTAAGCATGAATGACCAAGATTCACTAAATAGTGCCTCGGGGGGGTAATATTTTGGTTAAGAGTTCTAATGCCGCTTGGGATATTATTGAGAATAAGTCTAGAGTGCAAACCAAGAGTGTTCGGACCAATGCCGCTAGTGCTAGTACTAGTGACAACGACAAGAGACTTGACAAAATTACGTCGCTTCTTGAATCGCTTGCTACCTACACCGCTAGCAACACCAAAAGCATCAAGGCTCAAAACGCTCAAGTCAATGCTGTAAGCCAACCATGTGAAATATGCGGGGGTCCTCACTCTTACACTACTTGTACTTCCACCCAAGACTATCCTCTTGAGAATGTTAACGCGAATGTTAACGCAGCATACGGTACCTATCCTCCGGCCGGTTATCAAGCTCGTCCTCAAGGAGACCACAACTTGCTAAGCTATCGCTCAAACAACTTTATTTCCCCGCCCGGTTTTCCTCCAATCAATCAAAACCAACAACAAAACCTTAACCGAACCAATCAAAACCAACCACGTGCTCCAACTCCATATCAAAACCAAAGAAACCCATATCCACCTCAAAGAAACAACCAAGTTTACCAACAACCTGCTTATCAACCACCCGCCTACCATGCTCCTCCTCCCAACCAACCCACCGCATTACATCAAGATGTTGAAACCTACATGAGGACTAATGATGTGATCGTGGAAAATCTCCAGCGGGAAATGGCCAACATGAAAGCAGATATGGTGAATCAAGGGAATGAGCTTCGAGCTGATATGCGAAACACTTTGGCAAGTCAAACGAATGACTTAAGGAACATGATGGCTGGTTTCTTCCAAGGTAATAAAACCTCTTCTTCGGGTACTCTACCGAGTAACACCGTGGCTAATCCAAGAGGGGAGATGAAAGCAATCACCACTCGCAGTGGCAAAGGTACCAAGGAACCCGAGCTTCCTATACCTCCACCGGTGATTGTGACTAAGGAAAACGAGTCACCTACTCATATTCCTCAACCTTCTATTTCCCCAATTCCTCCACCTCTTACTTCTACCCCTCCACCACCCAAGGATGTGAGTGATCCTACTATTCCAAAGCCTTCCTCTTCTTCCGATATACCTTCTCAAGGTTGAGGAAAGAGAATCTCAAAAGCAAGGACGATATTCAAGTTTCGAACTTTCTCAAAATGTTTAAACAATTGAATTTCAACATTCCTTCGCTGAGGCTCTCGCTCACATGCCTAAATATGCGAAAATGTTCAAAGATATTCTTAGTGACAAGGAAAAGCTTCTTGATATCGCTAATACCCAACTTAATGAGAATTGCTCTGCGGCTCTCTTAAGGAAATTGCCAACCAAACTTGGTGATCCGGGTCGCTTCTTAATCCCTTGCAACTTCCCGGGAGTAGAGAATTGCATGGCCCTAGCTGATCTAGGTGCCAGTATTAACTTAATGCCTTTAAGTGTTTGGAAGAAATTATCTCTCCCTGAGCTAGTCCCCACCAAAATGACTTTGGAATTAGCTAACCATACGGTTTCTTATCCAGTGGGGATAACCGAAGACGTTTTTGTAGGAGTCGACAAATTCACTTTTCCCGCTGATTTCGTCGTAGTCGACTACGAGATGGACCCTCGTGTTCCATTAATCGTTGGACGTCCATTCTTGAGGACCGGTCGCACTCTCATCGATGTAGAAGCGGGTGAGCTTATCATGAGAGTGGGTGACGATAAAGTTGTCTTCAACATGGGTAGAATTTCTAAACAGCCTTATTCCTACGAGAGTGTTAATTGTATCGACGTTCTTGATGAGGCTTGTGAAGAACACTTCAAAGATGCTTATAAAAGTATTCCTACCTCTCCTCCCAATGTTGAGACCGTTGCCTCTATTGATTCATCACTAACTCTATTTGGAGAAAGTGATTTCCTTTGGAAAGATTTTGAAGCAACCATAGGAGATGTGAACTTAGAATTTGAAGATTCTCCCACCGATTGGGATGAAGACATTCGTCTCATTGAGAAACTTCTCAAAGAGGACCATATTTCTCCACCATCTCCCAAGGCTATTGCTATCGATGAACCAAATTTGAATACGCCTCCCATCGAAAATCCTCTGGATTTAGAGCTTAAGGAGGTGCCGTCCCATCTCGAGTACGTGTTCCTGGAAGAAAAGAAGAAGTCGCCCGTCATCATTGCTAAGGACTTGAAAGAAGAAGAAAAATCTCGCCTTATCGCCGTGCTTAAAGATCATAAGAAGGCAATTGCTTGGAAAATTTCCGATATCCGCGGAATTGATCCAAACTTTTGTACTCACAAAATTCTCATGGAAGATGACTTTAAACCCGCAATCCAAAGCCAAAGAAGGGTTAATCCTCGAATTCATGACGTCATCAAACAAGAGGTTATTAAACTTCTAGATGCCGGCTTGATTTACCCTATTTCGGATTCGCCATGGGTAAGTCCCGTCCATTGTGTGCCCAAGAAGGGCGGAATAACCGTTGTTCCCAATGAACACAACGAGTTGATTCCTACTCGTCTCGTTACTGGGTGGAGAGTTTGTATCGACTATCACAAACTCAATGATGCCACGAGAAAAGATCATTTTCCTCTTCCTTTCATGGATCAAATGCTCGAGCGTCTAGCGGGTAATGACTATTACTGCTTCTTAGACGGTTTCTCCGGGTATTTTCAAATTCCCATCGATCCGAAAGATCAAGAGAAAACCACATTCACTTGTCCCTACGGAACATTTGCTTACAAACGCATGCCTTTCGGTTTATGCAATGCTCATGGGACGTTCCAAAGGTGTATGATGGCTATCTTCCATGACATGGTTGAAGAAACTATGGAAGTCTTCATGGATGATTTCTTGGTTTATGGCGATTCATTCTCTGCTTGCCTTGCCAATTTAGAACGTATGCTTAAGCGATGTGAAGACACTCGCCTTGTTCTTAATTGGGAAAAATGCCATTTCATGGTAAAAGAGGGCATCGTGCTAGGACACAAAATCTCTAAAGCCGGTCTTGAAGTGGACCGTGCTAAAGTCGATGTTATTGCTAAATTGCCTCCACCTTCAACCGTGAAGGGTGTGAGAAGTTTCCTCGGTCATGCGGGCTTCTACCGTCGATTCATCAAAGATTTTTCTAAAATCGCTCGCCCGATGACCCACCTCTTGGAAAAAGATACTCCTTTTATCCTTTCCAACGAGTGTATTGAAGCCTTCAACCTTCTTAAGGATAAGCTAACTAAGGCACCGGTCTTAGTTACCCCTAATTGGGAGCTGCCTTTCGAATTGATGTGCGATGCTAGCGACTATGCTATTGGAGCGGTTTTGGGCCAAAGAGTGAAAAAACACTTCTAACCAATCCACTGCGCTAGCAAGACAATGACGGGGGCTCAATTGCATTACACGACAACCGAAAAAGAGCTTTTAGCTGTTGTCTATGCTTTTGAAAAATTTCGCCCCTATCTTGTCCTTTCTACCACCATCGTGTATACCGACCATTCCGCGTTGAAGTACTTGTTAACTAAACAAGATTCCAAACCAAGACTTCTTCGCTGGGTTTTGCTACTTCAAGAATTTAAAATCGAAATTCGTGATAAGAAGGGAGCTGAAAACCTAGCCGCGGATCTTCTCAGTAGACTTAAGGATCCTTATCAAGGGGATCATCCGAACAAAGAGATCAATGACTCTTTTCCCCTTGAGACCTTAATGTCTATCAATTCGAATCAAGATGAGACCCCGTGGTTTGCGGGCATTGCAAACTACTTGGCGGGTGGAATCCTCATCGACGGGTTAACATCCCAACAAAAGAAAAAGTTCTTCAAAGATATTAAGACTTACTTTTGGGATGACCCGTATCTCTTCAAACAATATGCTGATTTGATTATTCGCCGATGTGTTGATGGACCGGCAGCGGTACAAATCCTTGACGCTTGCCATAAAGGACCCACCGGTGGTCACTTTGGTCCCAACTTCACCGCTAAGAAAGTGTTTGACTCGGGATTTTATTGGCCCACCATTTATCATGATGCTCACGAGATGGTTAAACATTGTGATGCTTGCCAAAAACAAGGCAAGATCACACATAAAGATGAGATGCCTCAAAATTTCATACAAGAATGTGAAATCTTTGATGTATGTGGTATCGACTTTATGGGGCCATTCCCTTCATCTAAAGGAAACAAATACATCCTTGTAGCCGTTGACTACGTTTCTAAATGGGTTAAATCCCAAGATTTACCCACTAATGACGCAAGGGTGGTTTGTAACTTTTTGAAGGCGCTATTCGCTAGATTCGGTGTGCCTCGTGCCATTATTAGTGATCGCGGGACTCATTTTTGCAATGATCAATTCGCAAGAGTCATGGCTAAGTATGGTGTAAATCATCGTCTTTCCACCGCATACCACCCACAAACTAATGGCCAGGCTGAAATATCAAACCGAGGGTTAAAGCGAATTCTTGAACGAACCGTGGGAGAGCATCGTGCCTCATGGGCCGATAAACTTGATGATGCTCTGTGGGCTTTCCGTACCGCATACAAGACTCCGATTGTTTGTACACCATATCGTCTCGTGTACGGGAAAGCATGCCACCTCCCCATTGAGTTGGAGCACAAGGCTTACTGGGCCTTGAAGTGGGCTAATTTCGATATCAACAAAGCTGGTGACCTACGCAAAATCCAACTCAATGAGCTGAATGAACTCCGGAATGAGGCTTATGAAAATTCTTTGATCTATAAGGAAAAGACTAAGCTCATTCATGACTCTAAGATTAAAAACCGAGAGTTCCAAGTTGGAGACAAAGTTTTACTCTTTAACTCTCGGTTGAAAATCTTTTCGGGTAAGCTGAAATCTCGTTGGTCCGCCCATTCACCATTGCCCAAATTTTTTCCATATGGTACTCTTGAGCTCGCTCAACCTAATGGACCTAATTTTAAGGTGAATGGCCAACGAGTGAAGTTGTACTTTGGTGAGGACATCTCTCATGAGATGATTCCATCCCTCACCACGTTTTCCATGAACTAGTTTTGGGTCGAGTCAGGCTCGTGACTCGGTTATCAAAAACAAGCGCTCCTCGGGAGGCAGCCCGAGTATCTATCCTTTTCCGTTTTACCTCCTAAGTGTAGGGGGACCTATATAGGTTGTTTGTGTTTGTGTGGTGATGTGATTACAGGGATGAATGCACTGTTGGAACCTTTGAAGAACCGTGCTCCCGTGTTATCCGAAATCCGGTTCTATCTCTCAACTATCGTGATTCAATTTTCTTCATACTCACATTTGAAATTGATCACGTTAGTCGTCTCTTCCTTAGCTTGATTTAACCAACGTGCACAATGTCATAAGTGCAGGGGAGACTTTTCCCACATGCTTAAACATTAAGGACAATGTTTATATTAAGTGTAGGGGAGACTTCTATCGAAGTTTTAAGTGGACTTTTCCATTAAAATGCCTTCATTTAACCGGAAAATCATCTTTTTCAACATTTTTCAAATTTTTAATTAACTTTGGCCATATAGTCGTAATTTGTAAATTTTTATCGTTGCTTTCATATGTATATATCCCACAATAAAGTCAAAAATATTAATAAAGTGGTGTAGCTAGTTTTGAAGTCTTTGACATATTAGGCCCGTTACGATTATTTTGACTCAACCCAAATAGACTTATCCAAGTTTATTCTAGCTAGTATCCTTAACCATGTAGACCTTAATTGGTTTATTAGGCTAAGCATCCACGAGTCTCATTACTTGAGATTTTAAATTATGGAGAACGAGAAATGATAGAGTCAATTATAAGTAGGTATTCTTGCACAAGCACACTTGGTGTGATTATTTGCCTATTCTCCCATCACTTGCTAATAATTTATCTGCAATAAGTAAGGTCGTACGATTTGAAAAGTTACTTAGATTCTAGCCCAAGATTGTTTAAAAGTTGCTCGGTAATGATAAGAGTTCATAGCCAAGGCATAACTTATGAAGCGGGGCGCGAAGATTGGCGAGTCCGAAAAGGCCGTAACAAGGCATGAGGATTCCATTTTATTGCTAAAGATCCAAGGTGATGTGAAAAACATTATTCCCAAAATCAATATGAAGGATCAAGACTCACGAAGAAAAGCAATCAACTCCCATAAAGATCATGGAGAAGTCTATCCGAAAAGACCCTAACAAGGTATGAGGATAAATAGATCCAAGTCCGAAAAGGAGGCGGATCGTTGTATCTCAAAATCCCAATTAACGATTGAAGAAATAATGATGAAGTCGTGGTCAACAAAGTTGGAGTATCCCTCAAAAGTCTCCAAGTGAAGAAACTCTATTAACGAAGAGAAGACCATTATCTCAAGAACGTCTCTCAAGATATGAAGTATGAAGTACATGCCAAATATCGGCCCGAGAAAGGTCTCAAATCGTGAAGCGAGTTATGCCAAGATATGAACTTTTTGATATCCCGAGAAGCAGTTTTAAGAGATTTTGTCCTTTAGCTAACTATTAATCAAATCGTCCTACTTTGCTTTCAGCCTAAATAAACTATCGCAATATGTCCAAAAATGCATCTTCGTGATCATTCTAAGACAACAATAAAATATAAGAGATACACCTAGGAATAAGGGAGTTTAAGCATATAATTAAGCCATGTGTGTAAGTGTTTGATTTGCTAACTTATAATAACAATGATCTCGTTTTTAAGCTTAGTTTGGGGAACGTGAAACTTGAGGGTGATGAATCTTCGCAGCACCGAAGCCCTAATGTAAGTCTTAGATCTCTTTGCAAGTTATTGCCATGTAGCTATTTTCAAGTGAATATGGTTTTCTATCCTTTTGTTTCCTTTAAAGTTTTAATTTCTCTTAGAACTTTAATTTTGTTTAGTAGTATTTAATAAGGCCAAGGTTGATTGATTATGAGAAAAGTGTAAATTTTCTTTATCACTAAACATTGCATGAGGGCATGACAATGGTTAAGTGTAGGGGATTTGATAGGTGTGAAAACACCCATCCTTTTACAACTTATTTCTTGCTAAAACAAGACCAAAACGCTTATTTAATGTCATTTGTTTGGAATTATGCGTGGTTTGTGTGTTTGTTGTGTTTTCAGAGCCAACCGGATAAATATTGAAGAAAACATGGGATTGCACGGGTTTTATCGAAGAAAAAGACTCAAGACGAAGTCTATTGTCCAAGAGATGCAAAAGATTTGAAGTCAATGGGCCTATTTGAAGATTTATCGAAGAAAAGGACCAAAGATGGAAGATTTACATATGTCGAAGAACTCAAGTCTATTAAACGAAGAAATTAAAAGACGAGTTGAATTTATTCATCGACAAATCCTGAATCTGAGTCGAAAACGTCAACTTTACTGAAAAGACGAGAAGACGAAAAGAGAGAAGGAAAGCCCACTCACCAAACACCCACAAGGACTATATATAGGGATCTCCTCACAACTTTGGAAGCAGCTTTTATTTTTCTTCTTTTATTTCTTCTTGTTTCCTAGGAAACACCAACACCATTAGGGTGTTTGGTGATTTTATTTTTCTTGAATTTAATCCATAGATTTGTAAGTTTTAATCTTTCCCGTTGTTTGTTTAACATTAATCTTTCAATACAATCTTTAATTTCATCTTGTTCATCTCTCTCTTTTGATTTAAAGTTTCCAAAGTTTTTATTTGTTTGATTTGATCTTCAAAAGTTAGTGGGTTTTGTGTTTTTATTGTTGGGATTTGATGTTTATGGTTAGTAGATGATTATTGGTTAGTTTGGGTTAAAGCTTTTGGTTTAATTTGTTTAGATTTGGTAAAAATCGTATTGCCCTGTTTTTTTTTCTGTTTCTCTGTTCTTAAACTTACCCAGATTCCGAATAGATCGTTTCCCAATTTTTATTCCGGATCAAATTAAATATTCCCGATGAAGCCTTCTTTCTGAATTATTCCGAATAGAGTCATTTATTCCGGATCACAATAACATTCCGAATCAACCATCATTTATTCCGGATAGCATGTTTTATTCCGGATAGAATTTTATTCCGGATCGCCACTTTATTCCGAATCGAATTTTTATTCCGGATCACCTAATTTATTCCGAATCACCCTTTTTATTCCGGATCACTATTTATTCCGAATCAACACAACTTATTCCGGATCACACAATATTACGAATCAACCTTATTTATTCCGGATCACACATTATTCCGGATCAACTTGCATATTCTGAATCAAAGAATCGAGTTTTACTTATTCCGAATGAATGTCTTTTTCAGTTTTTCTTGTTTTAATTTTCTAAGTTTTTAAGTTACCTTTTTAATCACTTTTCATTTACTATTTCATTTTAAATTTTAATTTCCATTTTGCTTTTAACTTGGTTTTAATTTGTCAATTGTCTTTAGATTATTTTTACCACTTTGCTCTTTTATTCCTTTTCCGTAGAATAGAAAACCAAACCCCCTATTTGTCACCAAGAACAACTATTCCACTTTGAACCGTGATCGATTCGAGAAGATACCGAGAAATTAAATCTGAACCCCATACAAATCTTAGTATCATGGGTCCCATGGCAGCAGCAAACAGGGGAGAACCCCGAAATGGTTCGGGGTATGGTTTTGGTTACGGGTCCGATTCATGGCTTCTAGTCGCGATCCGGTTCATGGTTTATGTTAAGGTTATGTTTTTAATAATCATATGTTAAAAATTAAATTAATAAAATATGACATGATTTATTTAATAAAACATGACCTAGGTTATAATTTAATTATTAGATCATGGAATTTTTAACCTAAGTATTTATATTTTCTAGACTTTATAATTAATTAATTATTAAAAAAACCATGGCTATAATTAATTAATTAGCATGACTTAGGTTATATTATTAATAATTAATAATACATGTTTTAACCTAAGTATTTAACTTTATTTAATTAAAAACATGATATATTTAATTAAATACTTTTAACCTATAGTTTATTTAAATTACATGTAATAATTAATAAACTATACCTTATATCAATATGACTTAGAAAATAATCAGAAAACACATAAGCTTATATACTTAGCTTATTTAACCAGCTTATTTCTAATTATGGAAACTTTCTATTTTTAGAAACTTATTTAATCAAGGCAGCTAATCTAATTATGGAAACTTTCTAATTTTTAGAAACTTATCTATTTTAAGCAGTAATTCTATTTTTGGAAACTTTCTATTATTGGAAACTTTCTATTTTTGGAAACTTTCTATTTTTGTAAACTTTCTATTTTTGGTAACTTTCTATTTTTGGAAACTTTCTATTTTAGGAAACCTGCTATTTTTAAAAAGTTACTTATTATTACACAGTAAGTATAATAATACATGAAATACAAGTAATACTTAATCAGAATAGACAGAATCTAAGATAACCACAGTTTAAAGCTTAAAACAGTAAAACATGACATGAACGTATAAAATAAGCTAAGACATGACATAAAACCAGTTAAGTATTTAGTAATCCGATACTTATACACGTATGTATTTATGTAGAATTAGTGTTACCGAAGTAGGACTCTCCTCAGTTCGTCTTCTTCGTTCACTGGACATAAGGTACGGATTCCCGTCCTTTCAGTATGGACATTCTTTCCTTATTAGGATTCCCCGTATGCAGCCAACTGTTTTCTCGTAGATAAGTTTATATGTTTGATTTGCTTATGTTTAATTTAGAATACCTATAGCCATATACATGCATGACCAGTTTCACCTAGTTATGGAGGTACCATAACCATAACACTAGAGGCACTAGTGTTATGACTTTCCCACGGCGGAGTGATTGCTCGTGGCGTCCCTTCAGCTTTTGGCCATATTATTATATTTATCATGTGGGGCGTATGGGTGTATCTTAGTTACATGTTATCAGCAGATTACTCAGTGTGAATGTGGTGTGTGCCTTGCATCCTTCACAAGGAGCTGATCCCTCCTACCCAAAACCAGTATATTAAATTAGAGGCAGCCCCTCTAATTTGCATGATGAGGTCACCCTCCAAGTATTCATGCACGATGATTTTTCATGACCTATATTGGCTAATGGTAAAATATGTTAAACACATTTCGTAAGATAAACATAAGGCTTTTCAAACTATAAAACCAGTTTTATGAACATGTTCCAGGTTTTCCAGGACTTATACATTTCCGCTGCTATTAAGTCTTTATTATGTTTTAGTCATTTATACTATGTCTATATCCGTGCATTGAGCGTTTTGCTCAACCGTTACTTTCCTTTCCATGTCCCAAAACGACAGGTACCCTAGGAAAGACTCGAGCATTTGGAGGACGTGCATAGGATGGAAGCTGCTAGAGACTTCTTTTCCTTTTTGCCTTCATATACTTAGGCTTGTTTAGTCTTTCATTCATTTCTTTTGCTTTATTATGTTTTGGGCTTGTTGGGAACCGATGTTTGATTCCGGTTATCCCTATGGTCATGTAATGTTTTAGACATTTATCCTTGTATGCTTTGATGACACGCCATAATTACGCGTGACATTCCATTATCAAAATGGGGTGTTACAATTATGGTATTAGAGCCCAAGGCTTCGACCTGTAGGCTCTAAAACTCGACTTGTGACTAGTGGGTAGTCACCAGGAGCTTCCTAAGCCAACGTTTGTTATTCCACGTATTGATGTTTTCAGAGCATGGTTGTTTTAACCATGATGTTTTCAGCACCTTGAGGTTTTAACCTTGATGTTTTCATCGATATTGTTTTACTAATATGGATGGAAAACCGTCATTCATATTAAGTTATGTGTCATTGTTTCATGCATAATGTTCCTCGTGAATTGTGGCTATGTGGACTGAACCCCAGTAGTTCATAATTAGTCACATAAATTTTTTTTTTCTGATAAGTTTTGACAGATGAGTTTCATTTATTTATGTTTCATGTATCATTGTTGCAGGAGTTATGACTAAGTAATGGTTGGTACAGGACTAGCCCTATTTAGTCGCATGTGCTTTTATTGAAACTTCTAACTTTGGGACCGACCCATAGGCGTCCCCTCGCCATGTCTTTTGTTTTGGGACCGACCCATAGGCGTCCCCTTGCACATATAAAGGTTTTTATTAACTACATTACGCATTTATGCTCTGTTTTTCATGCATAAAATTTTTCTCATGATTTATTGGCATAATTTTTTTTATGTCCCCTCATAAGTTACTATGTTTTTATGTCAAGTATGTTTTCATACTGTCATGGTTAAACTCAGTTTCATGCTGATTATGTTATACACTCCTTCATGTTAAATCGTTTCATGTTTCTTCATGATAATTCCGTCTTCATGTGGATTACGTCTTACGCCTCTTTTGTTATTATGCCTTCATGCAAGACATTGTTGGATTTCATTGAATTCTGCTTTCATGATAGTCATGGTTGGTTTTCATTGATCATGCTGTCAGGTATATCCATCGTTGAATTTTGTGTAACCACACTTTAACGTTTCTCGATATAACCAAAATGATGTCTATGCTAATACTGCCAGGTTATCATGATGGTTTTCCTAACCGTCTAACCAATATACTTTCCTTAAATAATGATAAATGATCGACCCCATACCGATCATTTCATGTGCATTCCACGTGTACTCCATGTACCGTATTTCATGTGTATTACACGTACCTTAATCCATGTGTATTCCACTTGAAATACTTCACGAGTATTCGCTAGTCGATTCTGAATCACCTCAGGCGTATTTTCAATTGCTGATATTCTACAAGATTGCTGATGCCGCTCATAACTTGGAGATGTTACTAAAGGTTGATGCTGCTGATGTTCGGAGACGCTACGAGATGCGAATGCTGTTCACAACCTGGAGATCCTACAAGACGAAGACAAAGGCATTAGAGCAAAGCAATTGGACGAGAAGATGCTTCACCATCAGACGATTTCCATCAATCATTGTCCCTAATTCTTAGTTATATGTCACACGTCATTCGACTGTCATTTCAGCCATATGAGTGCAAACCGGTACCAGCCGGCCACTCAGCTGAATAGTTACGTGAATCACGGTCATGAGAATGATCGTCATGGAACTGACAGACAGGACGATAGTAACCACTACTATGACAGAAACTATCCTAGAAATCGCAACCGAGGCTCCGGTCGCGGACGTGATCAGACATACAAAGGATCATTAGTCCAACCAATCCGCCAAGTCTGGCATAATAACCTAGTATTGTATTTCTATTGTTTTACGTCTCGAGACACATGTCAAGACATCAGTCAAGACACATGTCTCACATATACTTTCTGAAGACACATGTCAAGACATCAGTCAAGATACATGTCTCACGTATACTTTCTGAAGACACATATCAAGACACCAGTCAAGACATATGTCATGCTTATTGTTCCAAGATACGAGTCAAGACACATGACTCACGTCCAACTATGGAACATTTCTAAGAAATTCAGGGTAGCCACCAAGGGTATATCCATTTTGTTGTGCCATGTATTATTCAGGCCACAAGAATTTCAATACCATTACCGGCACATCAGTGAGAACTGTCACGTTGCCGATGTCACTTTCATTTCTTTCACCATATTTCATATATTCATGACCATGAAGGACGCCTTTCGTATTCCCACGTATACGAAGGTTTTCCTTCAGCTTAATGATGAGATCCAAGCTGCTAACGCATTTCCTCGGACAGACACGAGATGAATTTTATCCTAATTATGGACTATGAACACCACACCATGCTACGATTCATAATTATGTACAGTAATGTTCAGGCTCCTGAATACATTCAACTTGATTTTCCATCAGGAAAATCTGTACAAATTATCTATGCTTACAAGCATGTGCGTTGTTAGCCATGGTCGCTAAAATTTTCTAGCTGTCAGTAAGACACGACAACTTAAGTCCTTTTACGCATAGCCAATTGATTATTCCAAAATCTTCCCATATATTCCAGAATAACCTTCAAGGAGAAGGACGATACCATGAGATTATGTGTCGACTACCGTCGATTTAAGCAAATCACCATTCATAACCGTTAGTCTCCTCCACGTATTGACAACATGTCCAATCGACCTTATAGTGTTAATCACTTTTCCAAGATCGAACTCATGATCATGTTGCCAACAGTGACGAGTGAAAGAGTAGGACATGTCCATGACTGCTATTCGTACACGACTCGGTCATGCTATATTTATGATTTTGAATTAGTCTCATCAATGCTCCAACGACATTATAAGAATGAGTTTCCATGAACTCATAGCAAATTCATCAGTGTTTTCATTGAGGATAACCCGATTTCCTTTAAGCCTAGATAAGAACAGGAAGACCATATCTGCACTATGTTGCAAATTCTATGACAAGAGAAATTTTACCCTAGAAAATTTTCCAATAACAATTCTGTTTGATTACAGTGACACGCTGAATCACATGGGTTTCTATGGTTAATCTTAGCATGACTCATCTTATGCGTAAAGGAGAGAACCCTACACTACATTAGGTGTTCTAGAAAATCCTACGCTAGGATAAGTCTAGATTCAGAGACTCAGAGTTTCGCAAACTCCTATGTATCAACTTCTACGAAGCAAGATAAAGTTGCGTTCATATCTAAGTACCTGACATACCAACAGGTTAAGATAGGACACCAACAGACTGGGATGTTGTCATCATCTGAAATTGTGAATTGAAATGGGAGAAGATCTCCATGGATTTTGGTTACCAGATTAACGCAAACTCAGAAGAAGCATAATGTTATCTGGGTTATTGCGAATAGTTTGATCAAGTCTGCAGAATCCTTACATCCGCAAGGATTTCAGAACCAACAGATTGATCGGACATGTTCCAGCCAAGGCTCATCCGATCACTTGGCAATCCCTCAGTTATCGGGTCAAAAAAATATTCATAATTGTGCTCCTTATTTACTTCACGTCTGTGTTCAAATTTCACGACTTGCTTTCGCGCTCATGACAATATTCACGTTCATGATGGCATCTCGACTTACGATGTTACCTTTATTTTTCTCATTCTGGGAAGTTTTGCAAGAACTTGAGAGACCAGACCCAAGTTTAGTATAACTCCCTATCCTCAGATAGACGTTTCTCGTCATATTCTATGTCTCACCTTGTAGCGTTTGGCGTTACCGCCATTATATTCTATGTTCACGATATGTTTCACATGTCATGTACATTCCACGTTCCTCATATCATGATCAAGATATGTTACACGTATCATGGATCACGATATGTTTACTCATATTACACTCATCATAACTCCACGCATCACGTTCAAAAATTTTCACGTATTACGTTCAAAAATTTTCACGTACTACGTTTCCTTATGTCTCGCGCATCGTTGCTAATTATCAGTTAAGTTAGAAGTGTTTTGCACGATAACGTTTTAGTTGCCCTTACACGTTAATTCTTATTCCCTCGATCAAATTTAGGGGATCTACCTTAAGTTGATAACCAATAACTTCTTCGTATTTCAAGTCAAGGTCCGGAGGACCAAGATTTATCATTTGTGTCAAGATCTGTGAAGGAACCGTTCCAAGAGGGAAGCCACTTGGAAACGGACAAGTTCATCCGGACTTTTATCCGTTTTTCTCTTATCAATTAGATATGTCCTTTCCGTCACGTCACGTTCCATGTCCTTTCACGACATGTCACGTTCCGCGTTCCTTCTGCTAGGAAACCTGCACGTTTATTTATCTTACATACCCTCTCAGTTTGATTCGGGTATGTTTCTCTTTCAGTTACGTTATCTATAATTCAGGGACGAATTATTCTTTTTAGGGGGGAAGAGTTGTAAAACCCGCATACTTTTACCATGAATAGTACCCTTAAGATCGTACATACTAGATTAAAACTTTCCTTTTATAGTATGATTACGTTCACGTGTTAGAATTTTACGTATTACGTACGTGTTAGAACACGATAAGTATTTATTACGTATGAACACACAATAATTATTTAAACAATAATTAATCACGAACATGCGATCATGAAATCATGAACGTAATTTAATCACGAGCTAATATTAATTACGTATATATATTTATTACGAACACGAATAAATATATTAAGTCACGGTTAATAATTAACGAGAACACATAAAACACGAACATGACTAAACACGAACGAACACTAAAATAAATAGACTCGGGAAAATGGTACGGGTACCCCATGTGGGGCCCCTACCCGCGGCTACACTAAGGAGATGGGCCAAGCCCATCTAATTTTTACTAACAAGGGTTAAGGTGAAATATTTTGTCATTTTTTTTTCACTTTACAGTAAAAACATCAAAACCCTAAAAAGTTTTTCTCTTTCTCCTTGTCCTCTCCTTTTGGCCGCCGCATAGAAACACAAGAAAAGGGGTGTTTGTTTGATTTTTGATCTTGAATTTGGTGCAAGTGTTCGTGTGTTTTCATCCTCGTTTGATCCACGCATTCGGTATACCTTTTTAATCCTTTTTCTTTTATGTTTTGATTTAAATTAAATAAGAACATGATGTTTTTAAAAAAATATTAAAAACATAAATTAAACATGTAAATGGTTATGGGGTAAATCAAAACACGGAATTTAGGGGTGTTTGTTGTGGCCGGCGCCTAAACCGAACCCAAAGGGGGTCTCGGCTTGGCTTATGGAACACCACCGAGACCTCAAGGTCTCGGTTTGGTGGTGTGGGTCCCACGACAACAGCAAACAGGGGAGAACCCCGAAGTGGTTCGGGGTATGGTGTTGATTACGGGTCCGGTTCATGGTTTCTAGTCACGATCCGGTTCATGGTTTATGTTAAGGTTATGTTTTTAATAATCATATGTTAATAATTAAATTAATGACATATGACATGATTAATTTAATAAAACATGACTTAGGTTATAATTTAATTATTAGATCATGGAAATTTTAACCTAAGTATTTATATTTTCTAGACTTTATAATTAATTAATTATTAAAAAAACCATGGCTATAATTAATTAATTAGCATGACTTAGGTTATATTATTAATAATTAATAATATTTTTTTTAACCTAAGTATTTAACTTTATTTAATTAAAAACATGATATATTTAATTAAATACTTTTAACCTATAGTTTATTTAAATTACATGTAATAATTAATAAACTATACTATATCAATATGACTTAGAAAAATAATCAGAAAACACATAAGCTTATATACTTAGCTTATTTAACCAGCTTATATCTATTTATGGAAACTTTCTATTTTTAGAAACTTATTTATACAAGGCAACTAATCTATTTATGGAAACTTTCTAATTTTTAGAAACTTATCTATTTTAAGCAGTAATTCTATTTTTGGAAACTTTCTATTTTTGGAAACTTTCTGTTTTTGGAAACTTTCTAATTTTGGAAACTTTCTATTTTTCGTAACTTTCTATTTTTGGAAACTTTCTATTTTAGGAAACCTGCTATTTTTAGAAAGTTACTTATTATTACAAAGTAAGTATAATAATACATGAAATACAAGTAATACTTAATCAGAATAGACATAATATAAGATAAACACAGTTTAAGGCTTAAAACAGTAAAACATGACATGAACGTATAAAATAAGCTAAGACATGACATAAAACCAGTTACGTATTTAGTAATCAGATACTTATACACGTATGTATTTATGTAGCATTAGGGTTACCGAGGTAGGACTCTCCTCAGTTCGTCTTCTTCGTTCACTGGACATAAGGTACGGATTCCCATCCTTTCAGTATGGACATTCTTTCCTTATTTGGATTCCCCGTATGCAGACAACTGTTTTCCCGTAGTTTAAGTTTATATGTTTGATTTGCTTATGTTTAATTTAGAATACCTATAGCCATATACATGCATGACCAGTTTCACCTAGTTATGGAGGTACCATAACCATAACACTAGAGGCACTGGTGTTATGACTTCCCCATGGCGGAGTGATTTCTCGTGGCGTCCCTTCAGCTTTTGGCCATATTATTATATTTATCATGTGGGGCGTATGGGTGCATCCTAGTTACATGTTATCAGCAGATTACTCAGTGTGAATGTGGTGTGTGCCTTGCATCCTTCACAATGAGCTGATCCCTCCTACCAAAAACCAGTATATTAAATTAGAGGCATCCCCTCTAATTTGCATGATGAGGTCACCCCTCCAAGTATTCATGCACGGTGGATTTTCATGACCTATATTGGCTAATGGTAAAATATGTTAAACAGTTTTCGTAAGATAAACATAAGGCTTTTCAAACTATAAAACTAGTTTTATGAACATGTTCCACCCATGACCTATATTGGCTAATGGTAAAATATGTTAAACAGTTTTCGTAAGATAAACATAAGGCTTTTCAAACTATAAAACCAGTTTTATGAACATGTTTAAGGTTTTCTAGGACTTCTACATTTCCGCTGCTATTAAGTCTTTATTATGTCTTAGTCATTTATACTATGTCTATATCTGTGCACTGAGCGTTTTGCTCAGCCGTTACTTTCCTTTCCATGTCCCAAAACGGCAGGTACCCTAGGGAAGACTCGAGCATTTGGAGGACATGCATAGGATGGAAGCTGCTAGAGACTTCTTTTCCTTTTTGCCTTCATATACTTATGCTTGTTTAGTCTTTCATTCATTTCTTTTGCTTTATTATGTTTTGGGCTTATGTTGGGAACCGATGTTTGATTCCGGTTATCCCTATGGTCATGTAATGTTTTAGACATTTATCCTTGTATGCTTTGATGACACGACATAATCACGCGTGACATTCCATTATCAAAATGGGGTGTTACATTTCATCTATTTTCTTCTTTATTTATTAGATCTATCAACATACATCATGGGACAAAAATTGGTATCATTTGCCACGGGGTAGATTAGTGATTGTTTTTGGGATATTTTTTGTGTTTGTGTGGTTTATACATCAACAACAAAAAACCCTAATTCTTTTTTTGTTTCTTTGTGGTCTAAATCGTAATGGGAAGCTCCTACATAGTTGTGGTAGGGATTTGGTTTATTTGGATCGTCCAAAAACACAAAATTTTGGGGCGTTTGGCTCGATTTTGGCATAAAACCACGTTTTTATGGTTTTACGAAATTATTGCGGAATCTTTACCTTGTAATCTCACAATCTTTAGGTTTCAGAGATTACGTTTTTTTCAAATTAGTTTTTTCTGGAATCTTCCAAGTTTTAGCAATAATCACTTTATTCCGAGATTAGTTTTTCCGGAATCTTCCAAGTTTTGGCAATAATTAGTTATTCCGAGATTACAAATTTTTCCGGAATCTTATTGCGACATAGTTATTGCGAGATCTTCAGTTATTGCGAGATCTAGTTATTCCGTGATCATCATTATTGCGAAATCCTTTATTGCGAGATATTCGAGTTATTGCAGGATTCAAGTATTGCGGGTTTCAAGTTTTTTCCGAAATCATTTAAGTTTCACAATATTTAAATTATTCCGAGATCTTTGTTTCAATTATTCCGAGATTTTATCTTTGGTTGATTATTCCGAGATCTTTACAAGAAGACTATTCCGAGATTATTTTTCATATATTTTGCAAGATATTCTGAGATTAACACTTCAACATATTACGAATTTGGAAAACTTTCAAAAACGTGAATTTGAAATTTTTTAACTCGTGAGTTATTTGTCTTGGAATTTTTGGTTTCTCGAGAACACATTGTTAGGGGATTTCAACAACAATCACTACAACATCTACTAAAGATCCATATTCATTTCAACGTTTCAGAGATTATCGAGATGGATTCTACTACAGAGTATCGTGTGAAGAACAACAACATCATGGTGGTGGGTAACAAAGAGAGACCACAAATGCTCGTGTCCGATCGATATGCACAATGACAATCACGTTTTATTAGGTATCTTGATACAAAACCCAATGGTGATGTTCTTCGCCGTTGCATCAAAGAAGGACCCTATACTCTCACTACAATTACCATTCCTGCAACCCCATCAACCGACACGACGCCAAGTGTCGATGAGCAGACTATTAAGGAAACGTATGAGAATACTACGAAAGAGAATCGTTCTTGGATTGATGATGAGAAGGAAGCAATCTATCTGATTCTAAGTGGGATTGGGGATGATATATACTCAACGGACGATGCATGTTCTACGACAAAATAAATGTGGACGACCATTGAATGATTGCAACAAGGAGAAGGACTCAACAAGCAAGATGTCAAGACAAACTTGTTCTAGAACTTTGGCAAGTTTACTTCATTGGATGGGGAATCAATTAATTCATATTACTCAAGATTATATAAAATGACGAATGACATGACAAGAAACAACTTAGAAGTCTTCACCATGCAAGTCAATGTGCAATTCCTACAGCAACTTCAACCAGAGTGGAGACGACTCTTTACTTTGGTGAAACAACAGAAAAAGTTAGAAGAAGTCAACTATCATACGCTCTTTGACATTTTGAAACAATTTCAGAATGAGGCAAATGAATTTCGAGCTGAACGGGTAGCAAAGACTGCTAATCCACTTGCTTTGGTTTCTACCACTCAACATTATCGAGATCATCGCTCTCATGCTCTAAATTTATACTCTACTCAATCATCATCACCAAGATACTCGACTGCATCCAAGACATCTGATCCCACAAGATCAAGAGGTAAAGAGCCTAGAGCACCATCACCACCATCTGAGCATTCATTCGAAGGGATAGTGATGAAGAACAAGCTCAGAACGATAGGGAAATGAATTGACAAATTGATTTCATCATGAAGTCCTACAAGAAGATCTACAAACCCACCCTGTAACATTAGCAACCCTCTGATTATCATACGTAGAAATTTGTCAATCATAACGTGCAGAACCCTTAACATGCGTTGGATTAAGTCGATCATACCTTGAAGGACTCTCCCCACACCTACATGTATCATACCTTGGATGGCTCTCAACATATTGGTTCTGTGTGTTAGGAAACGGTTGGTACTCAAGTGGTTCATCAAAGTGGGATTTAATGCTTTAACTGCAAAGGATTTGGGCATATGGCAAACGAGTGCAGGCAGCCGAAACGGGTTAAGGATTATGCGTATCATAAGGAGAAAATGATGCTATGCAAGTGATGCGTGTCTGTTGTGTGATGGATTGGATTGAAACAAGTTTTAATTAATAAACACGAATTACCGGAATGACTAAAAACGCACGGGCAAGTATGACTCTTTTGTTTGAGTACAGGTTTTATGTGGTAATACCGAGATCGTTCACGGGGATTTGAAAAACCTATGATCATTCAAAAATCTACTATAATCTTTTTGATTTTAGCAATTGTAGACAAATAAATAACAAGTAATATGATGAGATTAACAATAAGATTAAAGGCAACACTTGGTAAAGACTAGTTTAGGCATCCGTTGTAGTATGATTGTGATGACACATTTAACATATATATGATTATGATAATTAGATGGTTAATCCAATCTATTGTTTTCAAAAGCTTCAATCCTCGTCAAGACTTTGGTTAAAGAAAACAAGCATTAGACTCAATCACTCAATTCAATACTTAATCCAATTTGAACTCATTCGATTCACGGTCATTTCATGAATTTGCTAACACTTATAATTATGTTTCTTGATAATCACAACTTCTTAAGAAATGATCAATACAAAAGATAGTCAATCATAGACAAACCGGCTATGACTTGATAGAAAATAACCCTTTCGACCTATGAAATCTTTATCAACAAATTAAGTTTTGATAACAAATTTCTCATGAAACATAAGCACCAATGGTTCAAAGGAAAGCTTGAAATTAAAATAAACATAAATCACAATCACAACCACTACTTCTGTAGCAATTCTTAATTTTCGGATTAAATTTTATGACCCAACTTTTATTTATCATGTAGATTGTTACGAATAATATTGAACCCTCAGCTAACAGACAAGGTTATGGCTTAAAATATCAAATATATCTCTTTTATTATTTAACAACAAGGTTTACATCCGCGATCGACCGTAAATATCCTCGTTATGACATAGAAATATCTTTCTTGTCATTATTTTAATTGTTCGTTTTACAAGTATTCTTCGTAAAATTTATGATAAACCTTTAAGTGTCATTCGTTTATATGACGCGTTAACGTTTATTAACTAATAAGCCCTAATTTATATATTGAAATATAAATGTTCTCCGAATGTCGATGTTTTTATTTTGTAACGAGCGTTTATTTTTGTGGTTTACGTGTATTTTTCAAAATCGCGTAACTTTTAAAATATGGGGCTTTTATAATACCCGGTTTTGCAAATTGTGGAACAAGCTTGATATATAATATCTCACCCACTGCTATAAACTCAACACCTCACCCATGAGGTAGCCGCTACTTAAATATTTGAAGACACCTGTGTTTAATAAAACATATCTACGCACATTTGTTTTAATATTGCAAGTACTTAAATATAAAACTAATTCATTTCATTATTTCAAAACTAAACTTCGCTTCCTTCTTTCTTTGGTTTTGTCGAGCAACACAAAGGAAAAACACATCCCCCTTAAATTTTACTATCTTTATTATATTGATGAAAGTTTATGTGCTACTATAGGCATTCAATTATTTTTATAAACCATCATCATAACTTGGAGTTTATGGTATGAAGTTACTAAAGTTTTTGGTTTATTATTAATCTTGGAGTTGCGTATTTGGTGCGGTCATTTTGATCCTTTATCTCGTTCTATCATATATCGACCGTTGAGCGTCTCATCATCGATTAACGTGTAATAGCTATATCAGGTGAGTTCATAGCTTTATTTTTACTACTTTAATTGTTTTATAAAACCGGCGAGGGGGATACATGCTACTTTTTACGAATGGACGCAAGTGCTTGAACTGTATGCTTATTTTATCCCTTTTGGTCATGAACTGTTAATTACTTAGACCGACTGTACTGGTTGAGTAACACGAATGCTGTGAATAGATCTATTGGGATTGACCTCCTCGCACGGGTTGAACAGAAAACCGATTGGACGCATTGTATTTGAAACTGAACTGATAACGAAATAACGGATGTTAACGTTTCGGTTTCACGAGCTAAGTGCGATAATTGATGCTATCTGACTTTTGTAAACGGAATACTTGAAATCTTGTGGTCCACTGCTTTTATTTGCAAACCTATGAATTCACTCAACCTTTGTGTTGACGTTTTAGCATGTATTTCTCAAGTACTCATGTTTAATAGCGAGTTAGATCATGGAGTCGCACTGGATATTTTAAAGGCAATAAAATACGGATTACCATTCGATAAACTTTTTGAAACTATTTATTATTACATTATTTTTGGGACCTTCTAGTAAACTCTGATTTGAAATTTTCGAATGGATTAACTTGTCAAACGCCTCTTTTTGAGTCGTTCTCTTTGTACATGTGCTTGTGATTATGAAGTAGCGCCCCAAACTAGTATTCTGTTGCGTTGTGAATTTGAGGGTGCTACAGATTGGAATCAGAGCACTTGTTATAGAGAACTAGGTTGTTTTCAAAACCTAGACTATAACAGATTTTTCGCTAAAATTTTTTTATTGCCTCGAAGATCATCCGTGTGCGCTCATGCTACGCGAAAGATTGTAAAATTTGTATACTGTTATATATTTCTTTCTCGTTAGTACGTTTATATGAAGGGATTATTTGTATAAATATTGAGCTCTTTCAAGACATTGCCAGTGAAGCAATGGTTTTTGCTAAGTTTTCATGTCTTTTATGACACTATTTTATATAAACGTGAACTCACCGTCAAGTGTCGATTCCACTGGTATTTACCATCTGATTCCGAGTTCGAGTACTCATCTTGTGCTTTGAATCATATACGTTATTCTAAGACCACCGTTGTAAAGTCTTCCAGTTGATTGGAGAACGAATTTCACTTATCACCTCGTGATGTGCCAATTTAAGGAACCTATTTCTTTTGAAAAATGATTTATTGTGTTCCTTGATAATTTTATCATTCCGATTGATTTTGAAGAATCATGTCGTAAAAGAGATTATTTCTTTTTCTATGAAACATTTAATTTGGTCTAGATCTCGTGATTTGTGCAACGATGCTTAGGTAGGCTAATTTATAATAATCTTGTTGAAACGACCTCGTCACTCGCTTGAACAAGAAAATTATAAATTACCGAACCATTATTTTTTAAATCTTAATTAGATGGACCTGGCGAACCAATGTAATTAATGATTTATAAATAAGTGGGCTTAAGCATTTGGCATTCGTACTCAGTTTCTTTTTCTACTCATCGTTCGATTGAATGGTTCATCAATTGTGTATCGCTGGGTATCGTTATTATCTTGTACGAATGACTCTTTAAATTTTGTTTTATAATTTTCACACATTTGTATGGATTATTTCAAGCGTCTATCGACTCTTTTGAACTTAAAGTACTCTCACCTTTTCTCGAACGTATCATAAGCATGTAAAACAACTAAACTCTGGGACAGAGTTCTTTTAAGGTGGATAGACTGTAGCAATTCTTAATTTTCGGATTAATATTTATGACCCAACTTTTATTTATCATGTACATTGTTACGAATAATATTGAATCCCCAGCTAACAGACAAGGTTATGGCTTAAAATATCAAATATATGTCTTTTATTATTTAACTACAAGGTTTTCATCCGTGATCGACCGTAAATATCCTCGTTATGACATAGAAATATTTTTCTTGTCATTATTTTAATTGTTCGTTTTACAGGTATTTGATATGAGCTTAAATACTCATATCATTTGTATCATAAAACTATGAAATTTTGCATGAGATGTATCAAATATGCCTTGTATATGTGTATTTCTTGTTTTCATGTGTGTAGGTACCAAGTTCACGAAAATCGGCAAAAACCGGCACGAGTTTGAATATAAAGATCAAAGAAGCCAAAATCGAGCTCGACTTTATAGGATTTCATCATTTATCGAGAAAACATGCCAAGTGGGTCCCACAATTGGGTAAATGGGCTCAAAAGCCCATTTAAGTTTCAAGTTAATATAACTTGTTGGTTGAAAATCCAAATGGCCCAAAAAGGGAACTTGTATACACGGATAGAATGATTATTTGGGCCCAAGCCCAAATCAAGATGAATAAGGAACGAATTGATGGGCCTGTTAGGGTTTGGTTTGAGAAAATCGTGTAAAGAAAACACGATTATACATTCACTTTATTAAAATATCCCACATCCACTCATTTACACACATTTATTAAATAAATCGATCACCCACTCACTCTTTCTTTCACACGTATCCACCACACATAGTTTAATACTTCGATATAACCTATGAGAGTTTTCTCTCATCTTTCTTCCCCATTTTTTCACCCTAAAACCAGTAAACCTAGTTACTGTTCAATAACCCTAAGTCACAATAAACTCGTTTTTATTTGGGGCTTTTTAATTAATCAAATAATTCACTCAAAGAGGAATAAAACCCCCAATCTTTAAGGAAGAGAAGAGATGGTATGCTAAGGATACGTGGCTGTTTTTCAGTGGAAGATACACCTCACCAATCCCATTCAACCAATCAAAGGGCAGAAAAGAAACACAACTAACACACAGATGCCACGTTGGCAATCCGTGTGCTAGTATGTGTCATTTAAACCGTCCGATCAAAGGCAATCATGAGAGAGAAGAAAATATGATGATCTAAGGGCAAAGAATGAAAAGGGATATTCCCTTGGAGATGCGGATATACCTCTCATCAACAGCTTGGAATGGCTATAAAAACCCACCCATTTACTGTATTTTTTATCCCTTCTTTTAATTTACTGTTATAATGTTAGTTTATTCTTAGAAATTGAAATTTCTTTTAAAGTTGTAATGTTTGAGTTATTTTAATAAAAGTTCATCTTTCAGTTTTTATCTTCTTTAAATCTTGCGTTTTATTTTATTTTGAATGAGTTAAGTGCAATCTATAATTATAAATTGAAATTATAATTGAGTATTATTCATATAAGCTGAAATCATAGCTTATTTGGGTAATTAAATTAGAAAAAGGGAATTTGTTTATCCCCACTGGATAGATAATAAATTGAAGCAGTAAAGATTAATGGTGGTTCGGTTTATAAATAATGGTGGTATGGTGGTTTTGATTCCGGTTTTCTTAGGTAGCTCAGCGCTAGCCTACTACTCAAAGGATATCCCAAAAGGTGCTCATCTTCTTTTAATTTTTCATGTTTTTAGATTAAATTTTGTTTAACTGATAAAATGTTTTTAGATGTTTGAGTGGCTAATGCGTTCTTGTTTCTGCTTGATTAATGTTACCCATGTGACTGATGCTAGATATGAGTTAATATAGGTTTGTTTCGAATTTATTAGGCTGTTAAACCTTCTAGGACTTTTCTAATTAATTGTATTGTGTAATAGATTGAATCTGCTTCGTTTGAGATTATTAGTTTTTCTGAAATTCAAAGTTCCATAAGGCTGTTGGATGTCCTAAATAAGTATTTAAATCTGTAATGTTGAAACTATTTGAGTTTGTGAGATGTATTTGGATTTGTAAGAATACTGATATGATTTTGGAATGCATTTGAATCTAGTTTTAATTTTAGCTTTGGTTTAAATCTGATAAACTTATTTGCTATGAGATTTATTAGGATATGATTATGTCTATTGCTTGATTTGTGATTGCCTTAACTGTTAAATTAAATTTGAGTTGAGTAAAATAAAAGCATGCTGTGTAGTTGATTTCATTTAGTATAATTAGTTATCAGATTGTTATTCTGCTTTTATCAAATTAGATTTTCGGTTATAAGTTTGCTGTAAGTTTCTTAGGATTATTCCTGCTAGTTTGGACATTTTATTTTCTCTGCTGAATCATTGTGTTTATTTGATTGTTCTGCTTAATTTCTACTTGGGTTAGTTTTCAGCTTATCAGATTCCATTAATCTGATAAGCCCAAAAAGCTGTTTTCCTAGCAGCTTAAAGCTAATAAGTTTTTCCAAGAGTCACTCCTGTGATATTTAGCATTTTATTGTCAAAAAGTAAATTTATTTCCAAAAATTTGTAGCTAATGGGTTTCGAACTCGAGACCTATTCTTTGTATGCCCAGCGTGTTAGCCAAATGAGCTAGTTGGCTTTTTTATTTTATTTCAGGATAGTTCATTAATATAGTGTAGTTAGAATTGGCAGTTTCTTAATTTAGTAACTTTAAATTTACTTTCATTCCGTTTTTCTTTTAATAAACCTTTGATTATTTTTGTTAAAGTAAATTTTAGCAAAATAATAAATAAAATAATTCAAAAAAATTAAAAAAATAAAAAAAAATGTTTTATTAAGTTTAAAAGTTTAATTAGTTAATTTTTATAATTAGAATTTAATAATTAAATAAGATAGTTTTTAAAGTAGATTTGTTTTAAAGTAATTTTTAATAAAGTAAACTAGTTTTAAAACATTAATTAGTTTCTTTTAAATAGTTTAAAAGTAATTAAATAGATTTATTTTATAGATTTTTAAATAGATTAAATTTTAAATAGTGTTAATTTTTAAGTAAGTAATTGTTTTAGATTTAAAAATAGGTGGGTTTACGATTCATGCACTTTAGGCTAAAACTAATTAGTTTAAAATTTGTAAGTTTAATTTGTAGTTTAAAAACCGAAAACCAATTCAAATCGATTGTCCAAATCAAAACGAAACGTCTCAAATTCACTCGATCTTCGTGTACAACGAACTTGGTTCACCAACGTGTTTAATTGAATTCGTCTTTGGTAATATTAGTCTATTACTTTTTCCTAAAGGTAATTTTCTAATTTACCCTATAACGTATCTCAAATTATCACTATACACATCTCCACACATCAAAAATTTTGCCGGGGATCTTGTGTACGATTCGTCTTTGTGGAGATTTGTTGATCGTTGATTTGAAGACCCTTTCCGTCCTCGGAAAGTTTTGTTATTTTCTTATTATATAGTATGTATCGTTTTTATGAAAAATACCAAAAATAATCTTCTTAATCCTCTATCATGTTTAATTCTTTTTTCCTCACCCTCTAAATTTTAATTCTTCCATGAATACCTTCGTCGATTGTGTTGGGTGTGGAGAACCGTTATATGGTTTTTTGCCATGTCGGTGGTGCACGTGTGAGCGTTGTGGAAATAACTTACGTCACGATATACGTGTTGGATTTTGTCCTTATTGTAATGAGATTACTTAATGTGAAAATCCGAATTTTTCGAATAATTCTCTCGATTTCAATCCACCTCCACACCCTACATACAAGACACCCTCGTGTGAGTTTTGTGGAAATAATACTCATTTGGGTAGTGATTGTTCGCATCGATTCTCGCTTAATTACGAGCAAGAACCGAGCTACAATCAAAACTTTAATGATAATTGTTATCCACAAGATTTACCGAGTTTATCACAACAATATCTTTGTTGTGAGAATTGTGGAGGTCCTCACGAGAGTTTTTGTTGTCAACCAAGAGATCAATTTTTTTATGAGCCTAATCCTTGCTATAATTCGATTCCTTCCGGTTTTGACCAATCTCCACAATACTCTTTCGATATTGAACGATTTGAAATAACGAATCAAAGAAATGTTGAAGTTGTTGAAAAAAGTATTGAAGATTTGTTACTTGAAAAGAGACAAATTAATCAAGAGATTAATGACATTACAAATGAATTAGGAAGTCGACGATTTCATGGAGAAATAATTGATGAGGGATTTAGAAGAGATTGTGAACTTAAGATTAGACAACTTTCGCAAGATTATAATGGTTTAAGCATTGAAATTCGAGAGAAAGAACGAGCTCAAGCGGAAGCAAAATCTCTTGCTAATCGTGAACTCGAGCGTTCTCTTCTTTTGGGAGATGACGAGGAGAGTGCTATTTCTTTGCGAGATCTTATTGCTCTACATCCTTCGTCGAGTGCTATCGTGCTTCCTATTCGTATCTTGCCGGCTATTAAGCCCGAGGATTCTCCCATCCTAGATGATGAGGAAATCTCTCATGACATCACCACTCCTATTCTTGATTCTTCCATCGTGGAACCCAAAAATTCTCTAAGCAAGGGGGACAAGCATATTAGCACTATTCTTGTCCAAAACCCAAGAGAGTTTGACGGTATTTCCAATGAGATGTGTGATTTGCCACATTGTGATGACTCGACTTCTTCCATTCACTTTGATATTTTCTCCAATTCTAATGATGAAAATTGTGATGGAGATGAAAATTTTGAGGATGATTCTACTTCTAGTGAATTTTCTAATGAGGAGTTCTCCGATGAACTTTCTTATAAAGATGATATTCACGACTCGGATTTTGAGGGGTTTACCGTTGAACCTACTCTTCTTCACCCATTTCCACCGGGAAATGAGGATGATAGTGATCCGATTTTTGAGAGGTTCACTTTTGAACTTGCTCCTTTAGACCCATTTTCACCGAGAAATGAGGTTGATTTGACTATTCCGATCCTTGAGAAGTTCTCCGATGAACTTACTCATTTAGATGTGGAAGACGTGATTCTTCGTGAGAAGTTATCAAACGTCTATCTTCTCATTTCTAGGATCGAGGCTTTGAATTCTAAGCCTAATGCCAAGTCTTTCTCTCCATCTCCTATTTCCATTGAGGATAGTGGTCCACTTATGGAGGAGATTGACACTTTTCTTGCTTCTCATGATTCGATACCACCGGGTGTTGATGATATCGACCCGGAGGGGGACGCTCTCTTTTTAGAGAATTTACTTGATGATGATTTCGTCCCAAGTCCTGCTCCCACCCACTTTGACCTTAATGTGCGGGTTTTTCATGTGTCTCATATTGAGTACCATGAACCGATTGATCACATTTCTAAGGGTGAAATGGTCGTTAAAGCTAAGAATGTTGATTCCACTATGGATGAAACTTTTATACCACCATTACCATGTGCTTTATATGATTTAGGATTAGCACGGGGGACGACACCGTGTTGTCCATTCCTTTCTCCACCGAGGACGAGGTATTCGATCCCGGAATCGTTTATTTAGGGAAATCTCGGCCTTTCACCGATGCAATAATTGAAAGACTTTTTGGTGCGAGTTTATCTCGGGGAGCATGCTACATCCATACCATTATTTGTGACTACCATCTCGTTTTAGAGATTTGTGTTGGAGTTTTATCCTTTCGTTTGTCATCGGACAACGAGGATGAAATCTTTGACCTCAGCCTCGCGCTTTATGTTGGATTTTATCCTAATATGCCGGTTTTCACCATTTTCCCTAAGGACCAATGAATGTGGGGATCGAGTCGAGCTCATGACTCGGTGAAAAAAACGAGGTGCCTTGTGCGGGAGTCCCATACATTCTATCTTCTTTCTATTTTCTAACACTAATAAGGCTTGATTTTTCAAGCTCGTGCTCGTGTTTTGTTGTGTTGTGAATCTTAGGTATGACCCTAATAAATGAAGACTCTCGTGTTCGGTTTGCCGGTCCACTTGATCTTCCATTCTTTGAATGCCAAAAAGGGGCACACTCTCTATCCCTTGATTTTTATCAACTAACGTTTTATCTTGAGGCATAATTAATAAACGGCTTATAGATGTGCGTGCTCTTTCCATGCTAGGATTTTGCATTGGAATCTTCGTGTCTTAGCAAGGGGGTGTCACTCTTGAGCTAAGAAACATTGAGGACAATGTTTGGTTTTAGCATGGGGGAGTCAATCGATATAATCGCTTGCAATTGCTTTTGTCATGTCCAAACGTATTGTTTTTCTCATTTTTCAATAAAATTTTAAATTTTTAGTGTTATTTTTAAGTTTTAATAAATAAAATAAGTGCTTTTGACATGAATGTAGGCTTTCTGTTGGTGAAAATAAGAATAGTTTTTGACTCGATTCGGTTTTTAACCTTAGCCTTTCCTTAACGTATTTGAACTAAGTTTTGCTAGGCTTTTATATAGGGAGCTTTAAAACGCGAAAGTCTTAATCCATACGAGTTAAGAACAAGAACTTTTCGCAAGCTCCTATAATTGATCCTAGAAAGTCGTCTATCAAGGGAACTTTAAAACGTAAATTCTAAAACTTGAAAAAGTATAAGAAGATGCAAGATCCTATAGATGACTTGAAAACCCAAAACTTTGATTTAATAGGCTAAGTATCCATTGATTTCACATTCTTCAAATTTTACAATATGGAGAACAAGAGATGATAGAGCCAATTATAAGTTTGGTATTCTTTCGGGAATTTATGTGAGTTAATTATAAGCCTATTCTCCCATTGCTTGTTAATAAATTTATTTGCAATAAATAAGGTTGAACGATTTGAAAAGTTACTTAGCTTCTAGCCCAAGATCGTTTAAAAGTTGCTCGGTATGGATTAGAGTTCATAGCCAAGGCATAACTTATTGAAGCGGGATGCGAAGATTGGCAAGTCCAAAAAGGTCCTAACAAGGCATGAGGGCTATGTTTTATTGCTAAAGATCTCAAGTGATGTGAAGAATCATTTATCAAAAATCAATATGAAGGATCGAGACACACGACGAAAAGCAAATACTCCTCAAAAGTCATGGAGAAGTCTATCTAAAAAGACCATAATAAGGTATGAGGATAAATGAAGCCAAGTCCAAAAAGGAGGCGGATCGTTGAATATCAAAATCCCAAATAAACATTGGAGAAAAATGAAGAAGTCGTGGTCCAAGTATGAATCTCTCAAAACTTCAAGTGAAGAAATTCCTATATGAAGAGAAGACTATTATTTCATGAACGTCTCTCAAGGTTTGAAGTATAAAGTCGCTGCCAAATATCGGTCCGAGAAAGGTCTCAAATCGCGAAGCAAGTTATGCCAAGATATGAACTTTATGAGGTCCCGAGAAGCAGTTTTAAAAGATTTTGTCCTTTAGCTAACTATTGATCAAGTCGTTCACTTTATTTTTGGCCTAATAAATTATCGAAATAAGTCAACAATGCATCCTCGTGATCATTCAAGACAACAATAAAATATAAGATATACACCTAGGAATAAGGGAGTCTAAGTGAATAATTAGCCCACATGAGTTCGTGTTAGTTTGCTAACTTATAATAACAATGATCTTGTTTTTGCACTTGGCATGGAAAAGTGAAAAGTCGGGGACGATGAATCTATTTGAGTTTTATGATCCTTAAAGTTATTTTTCAATAATGAAAGCAATACATTGTGTCTTTACAAAATAAAATGTCAAAAGTTGAATAATGGTGTAGCTATAGTTTTATTTTATCATAGCGTGAGGACACGGCAATTTCTTAGCATGGGGGAATTTGATATGAGCTTAAATACTCATATCATTTGTATCATAAAACTATGAAATTATGCATGAAATGTATCAAATATGCCTTGTATATGTGTATTTCTTGTTTTCATGTGTGTAGGTACCAAGTTCACGAAAATCGGCAAAAACCGACACGAGTGTTAATATAAAGATCAAAGAAGCCAAAATCGAGCTCGACTTTATAGGATTTCATCATTTATCGAGAAAACGGGCTAAGTGGGTCCCACAATTGGGTAAATGGGCTCAAAAGCCCATTTAAGTTTCAAGTTAATATAACTTGTTGGTTGAAAATCCAAATGGCCCAAAAAGGGAACTTGTATACAAGGATAGAATGATTATTTGGGCCCAAGCCCAAATCAAGATGAATAAGGAACGAATTGATGGGTCTGTTAGGGTTTGGTTTGAGAAAATCGTGTAAAGAAAACACGATTATACATTCACTTTATTAAAATATCCCACACCCACTCATTTACACACATTTATTAAATAAACCGATCACACACTCACTCTTTCTTTCACACGTATCCACCACACATAGTTTAATATTTCGATATAACCTATGAGAGTTTTCTCTCATCTTTCTTCCCTATTTTTTCACCGTAAAACCAGTAACCCTAGTTACTGTTCAATAACCCTAAGTCACAATAAACTCGTTTTTATTTGGGGCTTTTTAATTAATCAAATAATTCACTCAAAGGGGAATAAAACCCCCAATCTTTAAGGAAGAGAAGAGATGGTATGCTAAGGATACGTGGCTGTTTTTCAATGGAAGATACACCTCACCAATCCCATTCAACCAATCAAAGGGCAGAAAAGAAACACAACTAACACACGGATGCCACGTTGGCAATCCGTGTGCTAGTATGTGTCATTTAAACCGTCCGATCAAAGGCAATCATGAGAGAGAAGAAAATATGATGATCTAAGGGCAAAGAATGAAAAGGGATATTCCCTTGGAGATGCGAATATACCTCTCATCAGCAGCTTGGTATGGCTATAAAAACCCACCCATTTACTTGTATTTTTTATCCCTTCTTTTAATTTACTGTTATAATGTTAGTTTATTCTTAGAAATTGTAATTTCCTTTAAAGTTGTAATCTTTAAGTTATTTTAATAAAAGTTCATCTTTCAGTTTTTATCTTCTTTAAATCTTGCGTTTTATTTTATTTTGAATGAGTTAAGTGCAATCTATAATTATAAATTGAAATTATAATTGAGTATTATTCATATAAGCTAAAATCATAGCTTATTTGGGTAATTAAATTAGAAAAAGGGAATTTGTTTATCCCCACTGGATAGATTATAAACTGAAGCAGTAAAGATTAATGGTGGTTCAGTTTATAAATAATGGTGGTATGGTGGTTTTGATTCCGGTTTTCTTAGGTAGCTCAGCGCTAGCCTACTACTCAAAGGATATCCCAAAAGGTGCTCATCTTCTTTTAATTTTTCATGTTTTTAGATTAAATTTTGTTTAACTGATAAAATGTTTTTAGATGTTTGAGTGGCTAATGCGTTCTTGTTTCTGCTTGATTAATGTTACCCATGTGACTGATGCTAGATATGAGTTAATATAGGTTTGTTTCGAATTTATTAGGCTGTTAAACCTTCTAGGACTTTTCTAATTAATTGTATTGTGTAATAGATTGAATCTGCTTCGTTTGAGATTATTAGTTTTTCTGAAATTCAAAGTTCCATAAGGCTGCTGTATGTCCTAAATAAGTATTTAAATCTGTAATGTTGGAACTATTTGAGTTTGTGAGATGTATTTGGATTTGTAAGAATACTGATATGATTTTGGAATGCATTTGAATCTAGTTTTAATTTTAGCTTTGGTTTAAATCTGATGAACTTATTTGCTATGAGATTTATTAGGATATGATTATGTCTATTGCTTGATTTGTGATTGCCTTAACTGTTGAATTAAATTTGAGTTGAGTAAAATAAAAGCATGCTGTGTAGTTGATTTCATTTAGTATAATTAGTTATCAGATTGTTATTCTGCTTTTATCAAATTAGATTTTCGGTTATAAGTTTGCTGTAAGTTTCTTAGGATTATTCCTGCTAGTTTGGACATTTTATTTTGTCTGCTGAATCATTGGGTTTATTTGATTGTTCTGCTTAATTTCTACTTGGGTTAGTTTTCAGCTTATCAGATTCCATTAATCTGATAAGCCCAAAAAGCAGTTTTCCTAGCAGCTTAAAGCTAATAAGTTTTTCCAAGAGTCACTCCTGTGACATTTAGCATTTTACTGTCAAAAAGTAAATTTATTTCCAAAAATTTGTAGCTAATGGGTTTCGAACTCGAGACCATTTGTTTGTATGCCCAGCGTGTTAGCCAACTGAGCTAGTTGGCTTTTTGATTTTATTTCAGGATAGTTCATTAATATAGTGTAGTTAGAATTGGCAGTTTCTTAATTTAGTAACTTTAAATTTACTTTCATTCCGTTTTTCTTTTAATAAACCTTTGATTATTTTTGTTAAAGTAAATTTTAGCTAAATAATAAATAAAATAATATAAAAAAAATGTTTTATTAAGTTTAAAAGTTTAATTAGTTAATTTTTATAATTAGAATTTAATAATTAAATAAAATAGTTTTTAAAGTAGATTTGTTTTAAAGTAATTTTTAATAAAGTAAACTAGTTTTAAAAAGATTAATTAATTTCTTTTAAATAGTTTAAAAGTAATTAAATAGATTTATTTTATAGATTTTTAAATAGATTAAATTTTAAATAGTGTTAATTTTTAAGTAAGTAATTGTTTTAGATTTAAAAATAGCGGGGTTTACGATTCATGCACTTTAGGCTAAAACTAATTAGTTTAAAATTTGTAGATATAATTTGTAGTTTAAAAACCGAAAACCATTTCAAATCGATTGTCCAAATCAAAACGAAACGTCTCAAATTCACTCGATCTTCGTGTACAACGAACTTGGTTCACCAACGTGTTTAATTGAATTCGTCTTTGGTAATATTAGTCTATTACTTTTTCCTAAAGGTAATTTTCTAATTTACCCTATAACGTATCTCAAATTATCACTATACACATCTCCACATATCAGTATTCTTCGTAAAATTTATGATAAACCTTTAAGTGTCATTCATTTATATGACGCGTTAACGTTTATTAAATAATAAACCCTCATTTATATATTGAAATATAAATGTTCTCCGAATGTCGAGGTTTTTATTTTGTAACGAGCGTTTAGTTTTCGTGATTTACGAGTATCTTTCAAAATCGCTTAACTTTTAAAATATGGTGCTTCAATAATACCCGCTTTTGCAAATTATGGAACAAGCTTGATATATAATATCTCACCCACTGCTATAAACTCAACACCTCACCCATGAGGTGGCTGCTACTTAAATGTTTTGAAGACACCTGTGTTTAAAAAACATATCTACGCACATTTGTTTTAATATTGCAAGTACTTAAAATAAAAAACTAATTCATTTAATTATTTCAAAACTAAACTCGCTTCCTTCTTTCTTTGGTTTTCTCGAGCAAACAAAGGAAAAACACATCACCCTTAAATTTTACTATCTTTATTATATTGATGAAAGTTTATGTGCTACTATAGGCATTTAATTATTTTTATAATAAATATCATCACCATCATCATAAATTGGAGTTTATGGCATGAAGTTACTAAAGTTTTTGGTTTATTATTAATCTTGGAGTTGCGTATTTGGTGCGGTCATTTTGATCCTTTATCTCGTTCTATCATATATCGACCGTTGAGCGTCTCATCATCGATTAACGTGTAATAGCTATATCAGGTGAGTTCATAGCCTCGTTTTTACTACTTTAATTGTTTTATAAAACCCGTGAGGGGGATACATGCTACTTTTTACGAATGCACGCAAGTGCTTTGAACTGTATGCTTATTTTATCCCTTTTGGTCATGAACTGTTAATTAGTTGGACCGACTGTACTGGTTGAGAAACCACGAATACTGTGAATAGATCTATTGGGACTGACCTCCTCGCACGGGTTGAATAAAAAAACCGATTGGACGCATTGTATTTGAAACTGAACTGATAACGGAATCACAGATGTTAACGTTTCGGTTTCACGAGCTAAGTGCGATAATTGATGCTATCTGACTTTTGTAAACGGAATACTTGAAATCTTGTGGTCCACTGCTGTTTTTCAAAACCTATGAATTCACTCAACCTTTGTGTTGACGTTTTAGCATGTATTTCTTAGGTACTCAGGTTTAATAGCAGTTGAGCATGGAGTCGCACTGGATATTTTAAAGGCAATAAAATACTGATTACCATTCGATAAAATTTTTGAAACTGTTTATTATTACATTATTTTTGGGAACTTCTTGTAAACTATAATTTAAAATTATCGAATGGATTAAACTTGTCAAACGCCTCTTTTTGAGTCGTTCTCTTTGTACATGTGCTTGTGATTATGAAGTAGCGCCCCAAACTAGTATTCTGCTGCGTTGTGAATTTGAGGGTGCTACAACTTCATACCACAAACATCATCCTACCAAGTGTAGAATGAGATTTAGCTACTCATAATGAACAATGGAATAAACTCACAATAATAGGCTTATAAGTCATAATCAAGAGTTTTACAAAGTATAAATATAGTGCTAATGGTTAGGGTAATGATCTCTAAGAGTTTCGTGATGTTAACTTTGTTTTTCGGACTCCAAAAGTGACTTCTTGCACCACCTTGCTCAAATCCGGGAATGGTGTTTTGGACAAGGTTGAGAGAGTTTATTAACTAGCAATAACACACACAAATATGTCATGAAAGTGGGATATGATGGGATTATGAAAGTTGTGACCCCATGGGTCTTATTTATTAGCAATTGATGGCATATACTTGAATGCATGGCTTGTTAGCAAAGGTTTTTGCTTGGAGCCAAAGGAAGTCTAGAACCTTCTTGTGTGTTCTTGCGTGTTCTTTAGAAGCTTCAAGAATGCATGTAGAAATATGCCAAGATGAAAGTAGTGGGTGGCAACTTTGGATTCTGCCAGTGGCAACTTTCAGAAATGTTGGTAGCAACTTTGGATTTCGCCAGTGGCAACTTCCATGCCGAGTGACTTGTACATTTCTTGAAAACACTTGTTCTTGCACCCGAAATAGATCTTCAAAGGCTTGTAACTCGTACACGGGTCTTGAACTTTGACTAGGATTCTTCGTACTCGTACTAATCTTCATATTTGCATTGCTTTATACTTTATTCCTGCAATTGACTACACAAAGACTTGCAAACACATTTTGGCACAAATATGCACAAAAGAATTATAGAAATAACCAATATACATGTACAATAGTATGGATAATGCTCCCAAAAACATGTTGGATTTGAGCGTTATTAAATTCCCTCACACTTATGTTTTGCTTGCCCTCAAGCAAGAAGAAAAGAAAATTAAATCCAAAGGTACATGTATTTTTATAAAATTTCGATTCAAGTCCACCAAGTACAAGTACAAGATAAAACTCATCGGCTTAAGTTTTTAATGTCGAAAAATTGAGATAAAAAGTCAATACCCATAAAAGTCTAGAAAATCTTTTTTTTCTAACTATTCTATACTAGCAACATATGAATTGAAGCAACATGTATCACGACTTAGCACATTTGCTAATCGATACCTTTTATTCCTTCTTCTTACTTCAACTTCATAATACTATAGCTCATTGGCTATTTATTTGTCTTTTTGACTTTTTTTTCTTGGCTAAAACTCCTAGCCATGGATCAACATACTTGCAAAGTTCAAGTTGTATTGACAAACATTGAGCTTGCAACCTTCTCCTAATTTTTAAATTTTTCTTCTACTATTATATGAGACTTTGACTTGGGTAAGTTTGACACAAAATATATCTCAAATCTTAAAAAATTACCGATTGGATAATTTCTTAATTATTTATATACATTTTGCTTGAAACTTATTATTTACGAGGGCAAACAAGAACAAAAGTTTTAAAATAGCCAAAAAATATAGCAATTAAGCCTCTTTTTCTCAATTTCCCTACAACCCCCTCACACATAAGTTTTTAGCATTGTCCTCAATGTGATGAAACTGAACAAAAGTTAGGGAATAAGAGAAAAACCAGAATCACGGGCATATCATGCGTCATAAAGAATACACATGAGTCTTGTCTTCGCCTTCAACTTGCGGTACCTACAAAAAAGATAAAACACACAAAAATACAAAACACTCTATTTTTGGTTTTTATATGTTTTTATAAAAGCGACACATGCTACACCCCCTCACACTTAAGCAAAACATTGGTTAAAAATTATGGGGTGTAAGCATGAATTTATTTTAAAAGGAAAATCACACTTAAAAATGAAAATTTAAAACACACTGGTTGCCTCCCGAGAAGCACTTTTTTTATTATTGAGTCATCAGCCTGACTCATTGTAAAATCCGCATGCTTTTACCATGAATAGTAACCTTAGTAAACATACATACATAGTAAAACTTTCCTTTTATAGCATGAACACGTGTCACGATTAGTAATTACAGAAGTTATGTACGTATAATTATACGATAAGCATTAAGTACGTGTTAGTACACGATAATTATCAATAATAATTATAATCACGAACATGAAATCATGAACGTAAGAATCACGAACATATAATTATGTATTTACGTATATTATTAATACGATAAATATCGTTACGTACAAGTATTTGTAATAACACGAATAATTAATAATAGCGTAACACGTAAACACGAACACATGAACATGTAATAAAATAGACACGAGAAAGGCTTCGGGTTTCCCTTTGTAGGCCCTACAAGCCGCGCCACAAAGAGAGAGAGGGGGGGGGGGGGCAGCCCATATTTTGTTTTATTAAAAATAACAAATAAGGGAATTATTCATTAATAGAGTTTTTCATAAAATCACAAAACCCTAATCTCTTTGTCTCTCTCTTGGCCGGCAGTATCACAACACCACAAGGGGGTGTTTGTTTGATCTTGATTAATTAATTCAAGAAGTGTGTTCGTGTAATCGTTCTCCATTTATTCCACGTGTTTGGTAATCCGTAAACCCTTTTGTTTTTTTTCTTTTATTTAATTAATTGAAACATGAACTTTAATTAAATAAAAATATGGATAAAAACATGTCATGGGATCAAGGGGTAAAGATTAAGGGTTGTTTCGGGTGGTTGTTTCGCCCGCCACACAAACCGAGAGCCCCATGGCTCTCGGCGTCGTTTGGTTTATACCACCAACCGAGACATATGTCTCGGTGGTGTTAGGGTTCGGTCGACAGCAGGACAAGGCACCCCCACTTGCGTCGGGGGTGTCCTTGTGGTTGGTTTGGATCACGACAGCACACAGCAGCCCCACCACCGGCACACAGCCGGTGGGAGACTTAGTCTGGCAGGGGGAAACGGCGCCTAGCAACGGGTAACCACCGGCACACAACCGGTGGGAACTCCACTGCTAGCAGCGGCTAGCCGAGAGGCAAAGACCACCGGCAGCAGCCGGTGGCAGCCTATCAAAGGCAGTGGCAACCGGTTCAAGCCATTTTGCCACTATTTTTTGGGGTGTTTGGTTCGGACCGGTTCACGAGTTTTCACGGGTCCGGTTCACGACAAGTTTAGTCAATTATACGCGTCCGGTTCATGGCTAAATTTTACAAGCTTAATTATTTTTTGCAAGAATATAATTTTACAAGTTAATTAAATTAATTTAACATGGAATATAAATAATTTAATTAAAACATGAACTTAGGTTAATTATTATTTATTTAATAATACATGTTATAACCTAAGTATTTGTCTATTTAAATTAGACTATAGTATTAATTAATTATTAGAACATGAAATATAATAAATTAATAATCATGACTTAGAGTATTATTAATACAATATTAATACATGTTTTAACCTAAGTATTTTTTATACACCAATTTAATTAAATCTTGCTTATATTTAATTAAATCGTATAACCTATAGTTTATTTAATTAACAGAATATTATTAATAAACTATACTATGACTACATGACTTATGATATTAAGTCAGCTTAATTCTAAATATGGAAACTTTATAATTCAGGAAACTTCCTATTTTTGGAAACTTTCTATTTTTAGAAACTGATCTATTTTAAGAAGTTAATCTATTTTTGGGAACTTTCTATTTTTGGAAACTTTCTATTTTTGGAAACTTTCTATTTTAGGAAACATGCTATTTTTAGAAAGTTACTTATCATTACACAACAGGTATAATAATACAAGAAATACAAGTAATACTTAATCAGAATATACAACATACATGATAAACACATCATAACGTTAAAATCAGTAAAACAAGACATGGACATATAAAACAAGATAAGACATGACATAATATCAGTTACATACTCAGTAATCAGAATACTTATACACGTATACTATTTATGTAGCATTAGTGAGATCGAAGTAGGACTCTGTTCTGTTCGCCTTCTTCGTGTACTGGACATAAGGTACGGATTTCCCGTCCTTTCAGTATGGACATTCTTTCCTTATTAGGATTTCCCCGTTTGCAGCTAATTGTTTTCCCAGTATTTATTTTATATGTTTGATACTTATGTTAGATTAAGAGCCTAAGCCATATACATGCATGACCAGTGTCACCTAGTTATGGAGGTACCGTAACCATAACACTAGAGGCACCAGTGTTATGACTTCCCCACGGCGATGTGATTGCTCGTGGCGTCCCTTTTCAGTTTTGGCCATTATATTATATTATCATGTGGGGCGTATGGGTGCATCCTAGTTACATGCTTACCAGTATACCAGAGTGAATGCGATGTGTGCCTTGCATCCTTCACTAGGAGCTGATCCCTCCTACCCAGACTATTTAATTAAAGGCAACTCCTCTAATTGCATGACGAGGTCTCCCCTCCAAGTATTCATGCACGGTGGAACCTCATGACCTATATGGGCTAATTGGCTAATTAAAGTAGATTTTCATAGAAACATAAGTCTTTTCAAACTATAAAACCAGTTTTATGAACATGAATCTAGATTACTTAGAACTTATGATATTCCACTGCTATTAGTCTTATATGCTTACGTAATTCCATGTCATACTTGTATATCCATGCACTGAGCGTTATGCTCAGCCGTTTTCCTTTCATGGTCCCAAACGGTAGGTACTCAAGGGCGCTCGTAGACTTTAAGCATACGTGCATATGGATTGGAAGCTTTCTAGCCTTCTCTACTTTATGCATTTCATCATACATTTTGCTACTTATTTCTATGGACATTGTTTAGTCCTCTTCCTTTACAGTACTTATGTTTGTGTGTGATGAGCTTATACTTTGGGGTACCGATGTTTTTTTCCGGTATTTCCTTTTATGGTCATGTAATGTCTTAAGACAGTTTTCCTTGCATGCTTTGATGACACGCCATAATCATGCGTGACATTACATTTACCAAAGGGGTGTTACAGTTATGGTATCAGAGCCAAGGCTTCGACCTGTAGGCTCTCAAAACATGACCTGTGATTAGTGGGTAGTCACTATGGTCTTCCTAGAATCGACAGTCAGTTTGCATGCATTTATTGTTTTCATGCATTCATGTTATATGTCATTGTCTCAAGTTTATGACTAAGTAATGGTTGGTACAGGATTGACCCTATTTAGTCGCATGTGCTTTTATCGAAACTTTTAACTTCCGGACCGACCCATAGGGGTCCCCTCGCCATGTATTTTGTTTTGGGTGACCTGACCATAGGCGTTCACTCTCGCGCATATAAAAGTTTTTATAAAACTGCATCATGCATTCATGCACTACTTTCCTGCATAAAAGTTTTCTCATGATTTATTGGCATAATTTTTTTTGCATGTATATATTTTATGTTTTAATCAGTTTAATCATGTATTTTTGTTTTATACTGTTAGATGGTGAACAAATGCAATATTTGAGAGATGGTTGCAGCTGCCAATGCAGACTTGCAAGACATCCTTCACCAAAACGATAACTATCCTCCTACACCACAAATCTTTCCCACGGCGATGAGGGGTAGAATGACAAGGGAGTTCTACGCGATTAGGCAAAGAGAGGAGGAAAACAACAACGAGTTCATGCAACGCTTTCTTTGTTTGGCAGGTGTGTTAGGCCTAGCAGCGAGAAATGCTGAGGAACGAGCACACCATTTTCGTTGGGCTCTTCGCCCATCCATCTCTAATTACTTGGCGTATGCTACCTGTAACACGGTGGCAAAAGTAGCTGATGCAGCGTATAGGCTGGATATGCTGCAGGAAAGAGAGGAGTTCGGGGAAGCAGAGAGACCCGAGAAGAGGTATTTATTCGTTATTCAGCGGTGACTATTTCGAATTCATTAAGTACTATCCAATATTTGTATCTCTGTTTAAACTGCATCTTTCTAGAAGAAGAATGAGGACCGGTCTCAACCAGCTACTCAGCAACAGCCTACTCAGCCCAAGGGTAACGGTCAGACTCAAGACCGTTCTGCTACGGATAGGCGTGGCGGTAATGATAATTACCGTAACAACCCTGGAAACACCAACAACAGCAGGTCCTTATACTTACTCATTTCCTTATGTTACATGTGATAAGTCATAATTCTAACACATTAGCAATCTTCTACCAGGAATCATGGTAACGGGAGGGAGCAGAACCAAAGAGGTTCACAGCCTAACCGTCTAGCTATCACTGGTATTACATCTTATGATTTGTCCGCATTGTCCTTTTGTAACTATAAACCATGTCTCATGTGTACTTTTCTAAACAGGCCTCCCAGCCAGTAAGGGCACCTGTTGGAGGGTACACTCATCCTCTCTGCACTACCTGCAACCGTAGGAACCGAGGGCCATGTCGCCGCGACAGCGACGCATGCTACAAGTGTGGCCTTACTGGTCATCGCATTAGGATTGCCGCAAGGGCGAGATGGAAGGCACATCTGGACATGCTGATTCCAAGCCGCCTCCTACTAGTGGATGTGTTTACACGACTTCTCGCGATCAGGCCAACAAGTCTATAGGTACCATCACTAGAATCTTGTATATGTATGGTCAAGCTGCATGTGTTTTATTCGACATGGGTGCTACTCACTCGGTCATTTTTACTGCTTATGACAAGAATGTTAGGATATCCCCTATTCCATTAGATAATGTACTAAACATTTCCACACATTAAAGAGCTCTGTACGCATAACCCATGGGTACAGGAGCCTTCCCCTAGAGTTTGACGACAAGATTCGTCCTGTTGACGCACTTCCTCTGGATATGTGCGATTTTAACATGATATTAGGCATGGAATGGCTATCCAAACATCACACCACCATAGACTGCCATACATATCGCACCAAAGTACATTCACAACGGGTTCGTACCCGGAAGGTCTGTACAGATAATATCGACCCTACAAGCACGTGCACTTCTGTCACATGGTTGTGACATCTATCTTGCGACTATTCATGATTTGGAGGCTGAATCTCCATCTATCCAGAATCAGCCGATCGTGTCAGAATTCCCGGACGTGTTTCTAGAAGAACTTCTTGGCATACCACCTGCTCGTGAGATGGAATTTAATATTGAGCTCGTCCAAGGCGCTGAGCCAATATCCAAGGCTCCTTATTTCATGGCTCCCATAGAGCTAAAGGACCTAAAGGAACAACTGCAGGAACTGTTAGAACGCGGTTTCATTCGACCTAGTGCTTCTCCATGGGGCGCACCTGTTCTGTTCGTAAAGGAAAAATACGACAGCATGCTTTTGTGCATAGATTATCGTGAGCTTAACAAGATCACCATCAGGAATAGGTATCCGCTACCAAGCATTGATGAATTGTTTGACCAACTCCAAGGGGCCAAACATTTCTCCAAGATTGATCTGAGGTCGAGCTATCATTAGTTATGGGTTAAAGAGCAGGACATCGCCAAGACTGCTTTCCGTACACGTTATGGGCACTACGAGTTTGTAGTCATGCCTTTCGGCCTTACCAATGCTCCAACTGTTTTCATGGATCTGATGAACCGTATCTTCCACGAGTTCCTGGACAAGTTCGCCATTGTCTTCATTGACGACATCCTGATTTTCTCTAAGTCCAAGGAGGAACATGAAGACCATCTTCGTACAGTATTACATATTCTTCGCCAGAAGCAACTGTATGATAAATTCTCCAAGTGTGAGTTCTGGTTAGACAAGGTGGTGTTCTTAGGTCACATTGTATCAGCAGAAGGAATCACCATGGATCCAACAAAGGTTGAGGCTATTACCAAGTGGCCAAGACCGACATCAGCTACTGAAGTTCTCAGTTTCCTAGGCTTAGCTGGTTACTACCGTAGGTTCATAGAGAACTTTTCCTGTTTAGCACTTCCATTGACCAAACTGATGCGGAAAGGGGAGAAATTCTTCTGGACTGAAGAAAGAGAAGAGATTTGAAAACCTAAAGCAGAAGTTAGTATCTACACCGATTCTTACTCTCTCATCTGGTACAGGTAGATTTAAAATCTATAGTGATGCTTCAGGGAAGGGACTTGGCTGTGTTCTCATGCAACATGGGAAAGTGATTGCGTACACTTCACGACAGCTTAAGCCTTATGAGGAAAATTACCCTACGCATGACTTGGAACTTGCAGCAGTCGTGTTTGCATTGAAGATATGGAGGCACTACTTGTATGGAGAATTATGTGATATCTTCACAGACCACAAGAGCCTGAAGTACATCTTCACTCAACGTGAACTAAATATAAGACAGAGGAGATGGTTAGAGCTGTTGAAGGATTATGACATTAATCTGCAGTATCATCCCGGCAAGGCGAATGTAGTGGCAGATGCACTTAGTAGAAAGTCCGGTATGATAAACGACATTAAATTGAGGAGGAAATTATAAGAGACTTAGAGCGACTAGACATCGAGATCATGGTACGTGGACAACACGGTTACTGGGCTAATCTTAGAGTGGAACCTGAGTTACTCTCTAGAATCAAGGAAGCTCAAAAGGATGATGGTGAAATTTGGGCGATCATTCAGAACTTAGAACAACTGACGGAGTTTCGGTTGGATGGCGATGGTATCTTATGGTAGGGCACCAGACTTTGTGTTCCTGATGATCCTACTCTTATGGAAGCGTTATTAGCTGAAGCTCATAGCTCCCCATTCTCCATTCACCCTGGTTCGACCAAGATGTACCACGACATCAAGCAATACCTTTTCTAGAGTGGTATGAAACAGGATGATGCTACTTGCGTCTCCAAATGTCTTACCTTCCAGCAGGTTAAGATCGAGCATCAGTGCTCTAGTGGTTTGCTACAACCGTTAGACGTTCCAGAGTGGAAATGGGACAATATCACCATGGATTTTGTTACCGGTATTATGCAGACAAAGAGGAGGCATGATGCGATTTGGGTTATCATTGATCGACTTACTAAGTCAGCTCATTTCTTACCTATCAGCAAGGATGATCCGGTCAGTAAACTCGCTGACACTTACAAGAATAGAGATCATGAGACTTCATGGTGCTCCATCCAGTATCGTCTCGGACAGAGATCCTCGTTTCACTTCGCGGTTCTGGAAGAGTCTGTAGAAAGCTTGGGGTACAAAATTTAAGCTTAGCATGGCTTTCCACCCTCAAACAGACGGGCAATCGGAGCGAACGATTCAAGCATTAGAAGACATGTTAAGGTCATGTGCGTTGGAATGAACATGAGATTGGGACGATTACATTTGTTTGGTAGAGTTTGCATATAACAACAGTTGGCACGCCAACATTAAGTGTGCTCCATTCGAGATGTTGTATGGCAGAAAGTGTCGCGTCCCAATCTGCTGGGATCAGGTTGGTGAGCGAGCACTTGAAGGACCAAAAATGATAGAGTTGACCAACGAGAAGGTCGCTGTAGCTAAGTAAAAATTGCAAGAGGCACGTTCACGTCAGAAGAGTTATGCCGACAAGCATCGTAGGGACTTACACTTTAACGTAGGAGATCACGTCTTTCTTAAGGTATCACCGACACGTGGCGTTAGGTGTTTCGGAATCAAAGGGAAGCCCAGTGCTCGATTCATCAGACCGTTTGATGTCATCGAGCGGGTCGGTGAAGTATCTTATCGTTTAGCGTTACCTCCGCAGCTTTCTCACGTTCATGACGTTTTCCATGTGTCCTTACTCAGAGGGTACAAGTATCATCCCCTTCACATGGTTCAGTATCCACTGGAACAGTTTCGTGAAGATATTACCTTCATAGAGGAACCCGAACGAGTTCTTGACAGGCAAGAACGAGTCATGAGGAAGAAGACGATTCCATTCGTCAAAATCCTTAGGAGGGACCATACCGAGCGGGAAGCCACTTGGGAAAAAGAGGAGTCTATCCGGGCTTCTTACCCTCATTTCATATTTTGAATTCGGGTATGTTCCTCTTTTAGTTCATTTTATCTATAATTCGGGGAATAATTATTCTTTTTAGGGGGGAAGAGTTGTAAAACCCGCATGCTTTTACCATGAATAGTACCCTTAGTAAACATGCGTACATAGTCAAACTTTCCTTTTATAGCATGAACACGTGTCACGATTAGTAATTACAGAAGTTATGTACGTATAATTACATGATAAGCATTAAGTACGTGTTAGTACACGATAATTATTATCAATAATGATTATAATCACGAACATGAAATCATGAATGTAAGAATCAAGAACATATAATTATGTATTTACGTATATTATTAATACGATAAATATCGTTACGTACAAGTATTTGTAATAAAACGAATAATTAATAATAGCGTAACACGTAAACACGAACACACGAACATGTAATAAAATAGAAACAAGAAAGGATTGAGGTTTCCTTTTGTGGGACCTACAAGCCGCGGCACCAAGAGAGAAGGGGGCCCAACCCATATTTTGTTTTATTAAAAATAAAAAATAAGGGAATTATACATTTACAAACTTTTTCATAAAATCAAAAAACCCTAATCTCTTTGTCTCTCTCTTGGTCGGCGGCATCACAACACCACAAGGGGGTGTTTGTTTGATCTTGATTAATTAATTCAAGGAGTGTGTTCGTGTAATCTTTCTCCATTTATTCCACGTGTTTGGTAATCCGTAAACCCTTTTGTTTTTTTCTTTGATTTAATTAATTGAAACATGAACTTTAATTAAATAAAAACATGGATAAAAACATGTCACGGGATCAAGGGGTAAAGATTAAGGGTTGTTTCGGGTGGTTGTTTCGTCCGCCACACAAACCGAGAGCCTCATGGCTCTCAGTGGTGTTGGGGTTCGATCGACAGCAGGACAAGGCACCCTGACTTGCGTCGGTGTCACACCCCATCATGGCGGAATATGGGGCGCGACGTATGGATATCATCACAACATGGCGTGTCTATAGAGATAACTATATGAAATAAGAAATGTCATAAAATGGTAACACAAAAGTCATGACAATATCTCATCAAATGCAGGAGTCTAGGTAAGTAGGTAACAGTCCTACCACTTACCCAAGACAAACAATAAACATAAACCAAACAAACATATAGGTGCCAACATGTATCACTTATCAAAAAAAACATAAAGGTAAACTAAGAAGGAACGAGGATCTCCTTCTATATGCAATCCTAAGGCATCCAAGTCTAGCCACTTCTATCCTCAAGCTTAAACACATTCACAACTGAAAGAGACACTAAAACACGTCAACATAAAGTTGGTGAGAGTCATAGGTTTAGACTCCAACGCTAAATCAGTTACAAGCTGTGAATAACAACCATCAACACAATAACATACGGGCAATGCGCTACAATTATGTATTAACAACTAGCATTCAGGTTCAATCAATCATCACAATTCCAAGGCATCACGCCTTACCAACAACCACAATTACCAAGGCATCACGCCTTACCAACAACCATAATTTCCAAGGCATCACGCCTTACCAACAACCATAATTTTCAAGGCATCACGCCTTACCAACAACCATAATTACCAATGCATCACGCCTTACCAACAACCATGGTACCATAGGCGCCCATACACCTATGTACCTTTCCCATCCAAATCATACACGAACAAGAATCACATAGCAGTTAATCACATAATGTACACACAAGTCCATCTCAAACCTTAAAAACATTCACAGCATCAATTTATAAACAACATAACACAGTGTCTCTTCCATCCCATCTGGAATTCAAAATCAATAGTAAATATAGGACTATGAAACTCACCTGATTGCTTCTTCACAAGTCCTCGCACTAGCAACAAGCTAACAAACCAAAAACACGCAATCAATACATGAACCAATCACTAAGATGGCTCATCAACCTATGATGGACATCTAGCATATTCCCATATAAATACCTCATTGATAAGCTCTAATCACCCCATTACCCTTCCTTAACAAGTCCTTAACTTGGTTAAGTTTAATAACTATCCCGTCATATTTTACACAAAACAGTCCCAGTTTTTAGGTCTCAAAACTTTATGTCAAACGTCTAGTTAAACATACCCATGGTTTCTGTAAAAGAAATATTCATACTTTTAAATATGTTAGCTAAAACCTCCCACTTGCCCTAACCTTAAAGCTACTGTTAAGGCCCCGATATATGTATATATATTGCTACTTATCCAGAATTCACTGATTTTAAACGTATGAAAAGTTTGTTACCATTAGAGGGTCTTACCCTAAACCAAAATCTTAGCCCAAGTTCAGATACTTACTAAAATATATAAACCATCTCTCATGTTTGTGAGAAGATCCCAATTCCACTCTAAGTACCCCAAACAACCCAAAACTTAAAAAGAAACAGGCCGATTACAAAACTGTTTTGACCTCTGACTGTTGTAACCTGTTTTTGACCGACTTCCTAACCTCCAATTTAGTTCTCGTTTCTTGCATTGGAAAGCCACTTCAATTACCTTTTCAGGGATACTTGGATCGCATCTTGAATGTTCTTAGAACTCCCGATATGATCAAAACAATTGACTCAGAATTCTGCCCAGTTTTTAAAAACGGGTTTAACAAAATCAACCTCATTAATTAACCCTAATCCCTCTAATCACAAGCCCTAATCTATGTAATCATTATAACACCATTAATATAACATTAATTTACTGTTTTAATATAAACCCTAACCTAAATCCATCATAAGATGAATGAGAAAGAATTAAAAACAATTAAATTGAAAAGGGATTTGAAGATTTTACCTTAGAATTTTTGAAAGAAGAAAAATTAATGAAGAACCCTAAATTCCTCCATAGATGTCGACCCATACTTGATCTCCAGGGATTTTATGGAGTGTTTTGATAAAAATAAGGCTTTATATACTTTCCTAACAAGTCCTTGGCCCATTACAAAAGCCCGGTTCCCCTTATTCCTTTTTTTTCCCTTTTCTTTTTCTTCCTTGCGTCCCAAAACCGACTTACACATATATTTTTTTTTTTTATTATTAATATATGTATTAATAATATTAACTTAATTTTACCTAATTTATTTCAGCTCCTAAAGCCTCCAAAACATCAAAACCGTAAAACTAGTCAAATTTACGCGTTTTACCGTAAAAGACGTAAAATATACACTTTTAAAAAAAATCTCAAATTTTGAAATAAACTTTATAACTAAGTCCTAAATGACTTAAAACCATCCCGAAAAATATCCATATGCCTAATTACCTCATCCGAGACCTCCAAATGCTAAACCGTAAATCGTAAAAAATACGATTTTCTATAATACATATACGTATACGTAAAACCACTAAATAACACCATATCACTTCATAGTCACTACCAAGTGAACTCATGAACATGAAATCATCACACATCGTTTCACTCACAAGGTACCCCGTACCGGAAACGATAACCAAACCACAATCTATACACACCAATAAGCACATAAACACGTAAAGACACGTAACTAGCACAAAATAAATCTAAGTGACGAACCTCAAAACCAGGGTTGTCACATCACTCCCTCCTAATAGAAATCCCGTCCCGAGATTTACTCCTTAGGATCAAACACACAAACAACAAATCACATGAGGATACTTGTTCTAAACGAACTCCTCTCATTTCCACGTGAACTTTAGTTCAAGTTTCAAAATACCACATATACAAACCAAAAATAATTAAACTCATTGAGAAACTCTTGATCTCACAGTCAATAAATCTCACAGATGACTCTTTGATAAAACAAAGACTCTTATTAATACAAGTCCCGAATAACCGTACATGCAAATATGCATTCTCAAACAACATTTACCAATCTTAATACATGCAATATATCATATATACCACTCATTTCCCCCAGGTAATTCTATGCTCATAAGCTACTGGTCCTATCTTTCCAAAGATCATAAATGGACCTACAAAACTCTACATCAACTCTTCTATTTTACCAAAACATACCACCCGTTACTATGGGTGAAACTTCATACATAACTCTGTCACTAACTCTAGTGGTTTCCTCCTTTTCTACATAGCCATTAGTTCTTCCAATCCAAATCAACTTATGATCTATACACATCATCAAAAAGACGGTTATCTCGGTTAGACCAAGCTCTTCGTCCCTATGGCACATCATACCTATAACTCCTCATCCATTCGATTATCGATACTAAGCCTCCCAAACAATCAGTATAGGTCAGTGTCATTTCCTTTTCCACACCACGACATCATTAGCCTACGTTGTGCTTTATTCTACTCATTAGGCTCTACCAAAGTTTTACCTTCGGTTCCTATCTCGACCTATTTCATTCATGCTTCGCTTCTATACACACTTCCTTCTTTCTTCCTCAACTTCTACCATACATCATGATGTGATGCTTCCCATCGTTTCTTCCCTTGCCATAATCCTTCATAAGGCATTCCATACATATTAGGCTAACTTTTACGCAGAACCCTCTATTCCATCACATCCGTACGCAATCCTTCCAACTTCTCAACTATGTGACTTCTCTTTCCTCTTGAAATATATGATGAATTAGTCAGTCTATCGACTATCACCCAACTCCCATCGCACTTAATCCTCCACCGCATTATGTATCCCTTCCACCAACTTCGTCCTTACATCGCCCTTTCTAAGCTGCTCCTATCTATGTAGGAAGTATAGTCTACGTCCCTTTTCTCCATATGATTGTCCAAGCCACGCAACATACATGTTGACGCGTTATCTGCTTTAGACAACTCAACTCGTGCAACCTACATCCTTCATCCAAACCACCCTAATACGTCATCCATATAGTTCAAGTTCGTCTCAGCTTCACTTCATTCTTCTTATTCCATGTCTCATCAACCATGCTTGCCTTTCCCAGATGGTACTTGGCCTTGCAATTTTCTTTCATCAATTAACTCCACCCATCACCTTTTCCAAATGTTCAATCAAGATGATTGAATATGTGTTGGAGACGTTCACGATCCGTATAGATCATTCTCCACGTCTCGTACACCAAATGCCTCTAGCATTCTAGGCAGATATAACAGTCCAACTCCACTAACTAAGTCTATCCAGTTCTTCCAAATCTTCAGTTCCTGCAACGTATAAGAAATCGCCTTTCTTGTCGTTCTCGTACACATCCAAATCCTTGCTCCACGTATCGTCATGCTTCGCGAATTCATCCAGTCCTTCCGATAATGCCAAGATCGGCTCTTTATCCAATACACCTCTTCAGCCTCCAAAATGCTTCCTAGTCCTTCTTCACTTCGTCCCTTGCTGGTTCCATGATACGTCATCATCTCTAATTACTCATCATGGTAGACTTAATACTAAAACTCACACTTGAAAATCTCACGTATAATTCCACTCCAAAACCAACACATACTTCGCCTAACTCTCTTTCTTAGACTTTGAGTAGATCAAGATGTCGTCGATACTCCCGATGATAACTCATTTACATACGTTCATGCACACTCGCTTCATTGACTCCATGAAATCCGCTAGTGCTTTGGAGAAGCCAAATGCATAACCGTAAACCCAAAGCGTTCATACAACATCCTTAGCAGTTTCAACTACGTCCTTCTTGCACCCTCTCCTAGAAGCAATACGAATAAATTTCCTACCTCGTTCTACTTGCGAAATTCTACACGCATTTTAACAGACCAATACTTCCTCTCATCAGACCACTCAACCTCTTTCCACATCCAATCTACTACTAAGCAACTCAACTTTTACCTTGCATCCGTTGCAATTTCCATCAACTCTTGTTCTTGAAATCATCCCATCATCAATTTCCTTAGGAAGGCACTAACTGCAACTCCTTTCACCTCCCCTACTTGCTCTATTTATGGTTCTACCTCACAGTAATAGGCAAACCTACTAAATTTCAGGAAATTTTCAGAAAACTTACATGCCCTACGAACAATCATAAATACCTTTGAGGTATTGTATCCCCTTCCAACACTCTCTATGGCGCGTTACTTGTGCTAGTACCCCACAAATCTCTATTCATCTCCTTGGTACTCCTAAGAGACCTCATAACCACATTAGTTCGTCTACGAACTTCTTTCCTCCCCGCTAAGGGTATTCCGACCGTTCTCTCATGGCCACCTACTTAAGCGTGTAGGCGCGACCAAGTATTTCATATGACTACCTCAACACTCCCGAATAATACGAAACAAAAAACTACATCTGAATTCATCAGATACGATCAGCGAATCAAACCCACGGATAACTAACGACATTTCACGTGTAACAGTTAAAACAAGTCAAAAACCACGAGTCTCAAAAGAAAAATCAAACCCAAAACGTGTATCAATTCAAAATGACCTATGACAACGAAAAATAATCCAAGAAACACCCACTGGCAACCAAACATATTACGCCCCGCAACATATTTTTTTTAAACTGTGCAAAAGATCGACTTTTCCAAAAGAATATATATCTTTTTTTTATTATTTATTATTACCTCCCACATCTATGTGACTCAAATAATCTACAAACAAACCTCTTGACGAACTCAAAAGTCAACTCAAAACTAGGTATCCCGTGCATCCCAAATCATAAAAATAAACTACTATTCAAACTCAACCTCTAACCCGACACTTGTACAATAGTTTCGGCCAAGATACTGACCTCCCATGACTATACATTCTGAATATTTGAAAAGTACGTTCCGAGTACATAATTTTTGGCTTTTGAATCACTCAAAAAGCTCTAAAAACGAACAAGTTATGACCAAATCAGTTTTATACTAGTTGTTTTATAAAAAAACTAAAGAATAAACTTAGTGATCAATGTAATCCTTTTAAATGACAGATATAATTGTATGTGAAATCTTCATAAACTCAATTTAACCTTGTATAAATAATTAAAAATGACATAAATCGGTCAAACTCAATTATATAAACTATGTAGGTAGAAAGAAATTTTTACTTCGCTTTATTTCAAAGAAAGTCTTTTAGAATTTGAAATATATAAGTGTTGATTAAAAAGAAATATTATGTTACATCTTGTTTCAAACACGACTCCAACACCTTAACCTTATTTTACCGAATACAACCAACCATCTAACACAATATATACCGACCAAAAGAAATGCAAGACCCAACACAAAAGATTTCATTATCGCAAAAGAAATCCCAAGTTATTTCAATAGACTTGAAACCAAAAACACCATTTTAAAACGTATACGTGAAATACGAAACTTAAAGAATACGCTACAAGACACACTTCAAAAGATTCAAAACGTCATTGGAACTCCAACAAACTCCAGCACCATAAAACACGAACAAACACAAGGTACGTTCAAGTTATAATAACTAGTGAACGACCATATACCATAACCTAACACGTAGTAGTATATATACATCCGCATATATATACCTATTAAATCTCCCAAAACATACTCGTTATCATACATATCAAGTCGATCGCGTCATACACTCGTTTTTCCATACGAGTAATCACCTTTTCACCATCTCACCATGCCACAACAAGGCACAAAACCCATATATTATAAATATACCCAAAATCCACATCTCATCATATACAAGCCTGTACTAACCCTCTTTCATGCAATCATACTTAGGAACCCATTGAAGTTGTGGTACTTGTATAACTATGTTGGCCACCATACTTATACAGTTACCATCTCCCCAATGCACTCCCTCCTATGATGACACTTATAAGAATCAACACAACACATAACACATAAATCCATCTACTAACATAAGCTCATAACCACATAACAAAGGTTCAAAACTCCAACTATTAAAATAACATAGTCAAACTCTCGGAATACAGAAATCCATAGTCTAGCTAAAACAGCCTAGACTAAATCCAAAACGAAAACATAATCAGTTATAAGTCATGTCGCCCGTAAGAGTGGAAACAGCTTAAAACCCTTCCTATCCACCTACTCCTAGTAACTCGAACCACTACACGATTCTTAGGGAACATGACTTAAACATCAAAAGAAAAATAACATACCTCAGGTATGTAAAATAACTCGATAAAAGATAGAAACTACCTTGTACTAAATTATGTACTATAATGTACAATTTAAGCAAAATACAACAGGGACTAGCGTGGACGATTATGGTTCAACCCGCACAAGTCACAAACCCGAAAAGAAAATAACATGTGGCTAAGTATGAACTTACTACTGTTCAATTCATACTAGTCAAAACATCACAATAAATAACATCCAAACACATCAAATAATATAAAATGCACACATACTCCTATGACGCCTATATGTAGGGACCTTTAAGCTATAGACTAGGCTACGCGACTAGGCAACCTAATTCTCTATAACCATTGTCTCTGATATCATTCTGTCACACCCCATCATGGCGGAATATAGGGCGCGACGTATGGATATGATCACAACATGGCGTGTCTATAGAGATAACTATATGAAATAAGAAATGTCATAAAATGGTAACACAAAAGTCATGACAATATCTCATCAAATGCAGGAGTCTAGGTAAGTAGGTAACAGTCCTACCACTTACCCAAGACAAACAATAAACATAAACCAAACAAACATATAGGTGCCAACATGTATCACATATCAAAAAAAACATAAATGTAAACTAAGAAGGAATGGGGATCTCCTTCTATATGCAATCCTAAGGTATCCAAGTCTAGCCACTTCTATCCTCAAGCTTAAACACATTCACACCTGAAAGAGACACTAAAACACGTCAACATAAAGTTGGTGAGAGTCATAGGTTTAGACTCCAACGCTAAATCAGTTACAAGCTGTGAATAACAACCATCAACACAATAACATACGGACAATGCGCTACAATTATGTACTAACAACTAGCATTCAGGTTCAATCAATCATCACAATTCCAAGGCATCACGCCTTACCAACAACCACAATTACCAAGGCATCACGCCTTACCAACAACCATAATTTCCAAGGCATTACGCCTTACCAACAACCATAATTTTCAAGGCATCACGCCTTACCAACAACCATAATTACCAAGGCATCACGCCTTACCAACAACCATGGTACCATAGGCGCCCATACACCTATGTACCTTTCCCATCCAAATCATACACGAACAAGAATCACATAGCAGTTAATCACATAATGTACACACAAGTCCATCTCAAACCTTAAAAAAATTCACAGCATCAATTTATAAACAACATAACACAGTGTCTCTTCCATCCCATCTGGAATTCAAAATCAATAGTAAATATGGGACTATGAAACTCACCTGATTGCTTCTTCACAAGTCCTCGCACTAGCAACAAGCTAACAAACCAAAAACACGCAATCAATACATGAACCAATCACTAAGATGGCTCATCAACCTATGATGGACATCTAGCATATTCCCATATAAATACCTCATTGATAAGCTCTAATCACCCCATTATCCTTCCTTAACAAGTCCTTAACTTGGTTAAATTTAATAACTATCCCGTTCATATTTTACACAAAACAGTCCCAGTTTTTAGGTCTCAAAACTTTAGGTCAAACGTCTACTTAAACATACCCATGGTTTCTGTAAAAGGAATATTCATACTTTTAAATATGTTAGCTAAAACCTCCCACTTGCTCTAACCTTAATGTTACTGTTAAGGCCCCGATATATGTATATATATTGCTACTTATCCAGAATTCACTGATTTTAAACGTATGAAAAGTTTGTTACCATTAGAGGGTCTTACCCTAAACCACAATCTTAGCCCAAGTGCATATACTTACTAAAATATATAAACCATCTCTCATGTTCGTGAGAAGATTCCAATGCAACCCTAAGTACCCCAAACAACCCAAAACTTAAAAAGAAAATAGGTCGATTATAAAACTGTTTTGACCTCCGACTGTTGTAACCTGTTTTTGACCAACTTCCCAACCTCCAATTTAGTTCTCGTTTCTTGCATTGGAAAGCCACTTCAATTACCTTTTCAGGGATACTTGGATCACATTTTGAATATTCCTAGAACTCCCGATATGATCAAAACAAATGACTCAAAATTCTGCCCAGTTTTTAATAACGGGTTTAACAAAATCAACCTCATTAATTAACCCTAATCCCTCTAATCACAAGCCCTAATTTATGTAATCATTATAAAACCATTAATATAACATTAATTTACTGTTTTAATATAAACCCTAACCTAAATCCATCATAAGATGAATGAGAAAGAATTAAAAACAATTAAATTGAAAAGGGATTTGAAGATTTTACTTTAGAATTTTTGAAAGAAGAAAAATTAATGAAGAACCCTAAATTCCTCCATAGATGTCGACCCATACTTGATCTCCAGGGATTTTATGGAGTGTTTTGATAAAAATAAGGCTTTATATACTTTCCTAACAAGTCCTTGGCCCATTACAAAAGCCCGGTTCCCCTTTTTCCTTTTTTTCCCTTTTCTTTTTCTTCCTTGCGTCCCAAAACCGACTTACACATATATTTATTTATTTATTTATTTTTATTATTAATATATGTATTAATAATATTAACTTAATTTTCCCTAATTTATTTCAGCTCCTAAAGCCTCCAAAACCTCAAAACCGTAAAACTAGTCAAATTTACGCGTTTTACCGTAAAAGACGTAAAATATACACTTTTAAAAAAAATCTCAAATTTTGAAATAAACTTTATAACTAAGTCCTAAATGACTTAAAACCATCCCGAAAAATATCCATAAGCCTAATTACCTCATCCGAGACCTCCAAATGCTAAACCGTAAATCGTAAAAAATACTATTTTCTATAATACATATACGTATACGTAAAACCACTAAATAACACCATCTCACTTCATAGTCACTACCAAGTGAACTCATGAACATGAAGTCATCACACATCGTTTCACTCACAAGGTACCCCGTACCGGAAACGATAACCAAACCACAATCTATACACACCATTAAGCACATAAACACGTAAAGACACGTAACTAGCACAAAATAAATCTAAGTGACGAACCTCAAAACCAGGGTTGTCATAGTCGGGGGTGTCCTTGTGGTTGGTTTGGGTCACGGAAGCACACAGCAGCCCCACCACCGGCACACAGCCGGTGGCAGACTTGGTCTGGCAGGGGGAAACGACACGCAACAGCGGGTAACCACCAGCACACATCCGATGGGAACTCCACTGCTAGCAGCGGCTAGTCGATAGGCAAAGACCACCGGCAGCCGCCGGTGGCAGCCTATCAAAGGCAGTGGCAACCGGTTCTAGCCGGTTTGCCACTGTTTTTAGGGGTGTTTGGTTCGGACCGGTTCACGGGTTTACACGGGTCCGGTTCACAACATGTTTAGTTAATTATACAGGTCCAGTTCATGGCTAAATTTTACAAGATTAATTAATTTTTACAAGAATATAACTTTACAAGTTAATTAAATTAATTTAACATGGCATATAATTAATTTAATTAAAACATGAACTTAGGTTAATTATTATTTATTTAATAATACATGTTATAACCTAAGTATTTATCTATTTAAATTAGACTATAGTATTAATTAATTATTAGAACATGAAATATAAATAATTAATAATCATGACTTAGGTTATTATTAATACAATATTAATACATGTTTTAACCTAAGTATTTTTTATACACTATAATTTAATTAAATTATGCTTATATTTAATTAAACCGTATAACCTATAGTTTATTTAATTAACCGAATATTATTAATAAACTATACTATAACTACATGACTTATGATACTAATTCAGCTTAATTCTAAATATGGAAACTTTTTAATTCAGGAAACTTCCTATTTTTGGAAACTTTCTATTTTTAGAACTGATCTATTTTAAGAAGTTAATCTATTTTTGGAAACTTTCTATTTTAGGAAACATGCTATTTTTAGAAAGTTACTTATTATTACACATCAAGTATAATAATACAAGAAATACAAGTAATACTTAATCAGAATATACAGCATACATGATAAACATAGCATAACGTTAAAATCAGTAAAACAAGACATGAACATATAAAACAAGCTAAGACATGATATAAAATCAGTTACGTACTCAGTAATCAAAATACTTATACATGTATACTATTTATGTAGCATTAGTGAGATCGAAGTAGGACTCTCTTCTGTTCGTCTTCTTCGTTCAATGGACATAAGGTACGGATTTCCCATCCTTTCAGTATGGACATTCTTTCCTTATTAGGATTTCCCCGTTTGCAGCCAACTGTTTCCCAGTATTTGTTTTATATGTTTGATACTTATGTTAGATTAAGAGCCTAAGCCATATACATGTGTAAAACCCGCATGCTTTTACCATGAATAGTACCCTTAAGATCATACGTACTAGATTAAAACTTTCCTTTTATAGTACGATTACGTTTACGTGTTAGGATATTACGTATTACGTACGTGTTAGTACACGATAAGTATTTACTACGCACGAACACGCAATAATTATTTGACAATAATTAATCACGAACATGCGATCATAAAATCACGAACGTAATTAAATCACGAACTATTATTATTTTATATATATATATATATATATATATATATATATATATATATATATATATATATATATATATATATATATATATATATATATATATATATATATATATATATATATATATATATATTTATTACGAGCGTAAATAAATATATTAGGTCACGGTAATTATTTAACGAGAACACACAAAATGCGAACACAAATAAACACGAACAAACACATAAAACACGAACACGAGAACACACTTATTAATTAGACACGGAAAACATTCGGGTTATCCCTTGTGGGCCCCATTACCACGAAATTCAGGAGGGAGGATGGGCTTAGCCCATCAATTTTTACTAAAGGGGGTTAATAACTTTTACACTACTCATTTTTCATTCACAGAAGATTTTAGAAAAAACCTAAAACCCTCTTCCCTTGTTCTTTTGTGCCGCCACCCTACAAACACCACAAGGAGGTGGTTTGTGATCTTGGATCTTGGAATTTTAGTTGGTGATCGTGTTTGTTCTTCATCCTTTTGATCCACGAATTCGGTAAATCCTTTTTAAGCCTTTTCTTTTGATTTGATCTTTTTATAAATCAAGAACATGTTATGTTTTTTACAAAAACCTAATAAATAAACATGGATCTAACATGATTTGGGGTTTAATAAAATCAAAAGTCTGTTTTTAAGGGGTGTTTGTTTTGGCCGCAGGCTGCACCGAACCCGAAAGGGGTTTCGGTTTGGCCATCCGACCACCACCAAGACCGTATGGTCTCGGTTGGTGTGTGTGGGTCCCACGGCAGCATCAAGGCACGGGCTACCCCGAGTTGGTTCGGGGTACGGTGTCGATTTCATGTCCGGTTCATGCTTTTTAGTCTAGATCCGGTTCATGGTGTATGTTTAGTTTTTTTTTATGTTTTATGATCTTATGTTAAAAATTAAATTAATAAAATGATATGATTAATTTAATAACATGACTTAGGTTATTTTAATTATTAATAATCATGAAATTCATTAACCTAAGTATTTTATATTTTAGACTTATAATTAATTTATTATTTAAAAACCATGATTTTAATTAATTAATTTACATGACTTAGGTTATATTATTAATATATAATAATACATGTTTTAACCTATGTATTTAACTTTATTTAATTAAAAACATGTTATACTTTAATTAAATATTTTAACCTATAGTTTAATTTAATTACATTGAATAATTATTAAACTATACATTATATCATATGACTTAGAAAATAATCATGAAAACACTTAGGCTTATATACTTAGCTTATTTAACCAGCTTATTTCTAATTATGGAAACTTTCTATTTTTAGAAACCTAATTAAATAAGGCAGCTAATCTATTTATGGAAACCTTCTATTTTTAGGAACTTATTTATTTCAGGCAGCTAATCTATTTATGGAAACTTATTTAATTAAGGCAGCTGATCTATTTATGGAAACTTTCTATTTTTTAGAAACTTATCTATTTTAAGCAGTAATTCTATTTTTTGAAACTTTCTATTTTTGGAAACTTTCTATTTTTGGAAACTTTCTATTTTTGGAAACTTTCTATTTTTGGAAACTTTCTATTTTTGGAAACTTTCTATTTTTGGAAACTTTCTATTTTTGGAAACTTTCTATTTTTGGAAACCTGCTATTTTTGGAAAGTTACTTATTATTACACAATAAGTATAATAATACATGAAATACCAGAAATACTTAATCAGATTAAACAGAATATATGATAAACACAGTTTAAGGCTTTAAAACAGTAAAACATGGTAAGAACACATAAAATAAGCTAAGACATGACATAAAACCAACGACGTATTTAGTAAGCAGATACTTATTCATGTATGTATTTATGTAGCACTAGTGATTCGGAAGTTGGATTCCTCTCTGTTCATCTGCTTCGTTCACTGGACATAAGGTACGGATTCCCGTCCTTTCAGTATGGACATTCTTTCCTTATTAGGATTCCCCGTATGCAGCCAACTGTTTTCCCGTAGTATAAGTTATGTGTTTGATTGCTTATGTTTAATTAAGATTACCTATAGCCATATACATGCATGACCAGTTTCACCTAGTTATGGAGGTACCATAACCATAACATTAGAGGCACTGATGTTATGACTTCACCACGGCGGAGTGATTGCTCGTGGCGTCCCTTCAGATTTTGGCCATTTATTTATATTTATCATGTGGGGCGTATGGGTGCATCCTAGTTACATGTTTTCAGGCAGGATTTCATGGTGAATGTGGTGTGTGCCTTGCATCCTTCACAAGGAGCTGATCCCTCATACCCAAAACCAGTATATTCAATTAGAGGCAGCCCCTCTAATTTGCATGATGAGGTCACCCCTCCAAGTATTCATGCACGGTGGATTTTCATGACCTATATTGGCTAATGGTAAAATATGTTAAACAGTTTTCATAAGATAAACATAAGGCTTTTCAAACTATAAAACCAGTTTTATGAACATGTTCCAGGTTTTCCAGGACTTATACATTTCCGCTGCTATTAAGTCTCTATTATGTTTTAGTCACTTATACTATGTCTATATCCGTGCACTGAGCGTTTTGCTCAGCCGTTACTTTCCTTTCCATCTCCCAAAACAGCAGGTACCCTAGGAAAGACTCGAGCATTTGGAGGACGTGCAGAGGATGGAAGCTGCTAGAGACTTCTTTTCCTTTTGCCTTCATATATTTATGCTTGTGTAGTCTTTCATTCATTTCTTTTACTTTATTATGTTTTGGGCTTATGTTTGGGAACCGATGTTTGATTCCGGTTATCCCTATGGTCATGTAATGTTTTATACATTTATCCTTGTATGCTTTGATGACACACCATAATTACGCGTGACATTCCATTATCAAAATGGGGTGTTACAATTACGGTATCAGAGCCAAGGCTTCGACCTGTAGGCTCTAAAACTCGACCTGTGACTAGTGGGTAGTCACCAGGAGCTTCCTAAGCCAAAGTTTGTTATTCCACGTATTGATGTTTTCAGCGTATTGTTGTTTTAATCATGATGTTTTCAGCACCTTGAGGTTTTAACCTTGATGTTTTCATCAATATTGTTTTACTAATATGGATGGACAACCGTCATTCATATTTAGTTATGTGTCATTGTTTCATGCATAATGTTCCTCGTGAACTGTGGCTATGTGGACTGAACCCTAGTAGTTCATAATTAGTCACATAATTTTTTTTTCTGATAAGTGTTGACAGATAAGTTTCATTTATTTATGTTTCATGTATCATTGTTGCAGGGATTATGACTAAGTAATGGTTGGTACAGGACTGGCCCTATTTAGTCGCATGTGCTTTTATCGAAACTTTTAACTTTGGGACCGACCCATAGGCGTCCCCTCGCCATGTCTTTTGTTTTGGGACCAACCCATAGGCGTCCCCTCGCACATATAAAAGGTTTTTATAAACTACATTACGCATTCATGCACTGTTTTCATGCATAAAATTTTTCTCATGATTTATTGGCATAAATTTTTTTTCATGTCCCCTCATAAGTTACTACGTTTTTATGTCAAGTATGTTTTCATACTGTCATGGTTAACTTTGGTTTCATGCTGATTATGTTATACACTCCTTTATGATAGATCGTTTCATGTTTCTTCATGATAATTCCGTCTTCATGTTGATTATGTTTTATGCCTCTTTTGTTATTTACGTTGTCCTGCAAGACATTGTTAGATTTCATTGAATCATGCTTTCATGATAGTCATGGTTGGTTTTCATTGATCATGCTATCAGGCAAAGCATCGTTGAATTTTGTGTAACCATACTTTAACGTTTCCGTTATAACCAGAATGAGGTCTATGCTAATACTGCCAGGTTATCATGATGGTTTTCCTAACCGTTTAACCGGTATACTTTCCTTAAATCATGACAAATGATCGACCCCATACCGATCATTTCATGTGCATTCAACGTGTACTCCATGTACCTGTTCCATGTGTATTACACGTACCTAAATCCATGTGTATTTCACTTGCAATACTGCACGCGTATTCGCTAGTCGATTCTGAATCATCTCAGGCATATGTCCACTTGCTAATACTCTACAAATTGCTGATGCCGCTCATAACTTGGAAATGTTACTAAAGGTTGATGCTGCTGACGTTCAGAGACGCTACGAGATGCGGATGCTATTCACAACCTGGAGATCCTACAAGATGAAGACAAAGGCGTCGGAGCAAAGCAATTGGACGAGAAGATGCTTCACCATCAGACGATTCCCATCAGTCATTGTCCCTAATTCTTAGTTACATGTCACACGTCATTCGGCTGTCATTTCAGCCATATGAGTGCAAACCGGTACCAGCCGGCCACTCAGCTGAATAGTTACATGAATCACGGTAATGAGAATGACCATCATGGAACTGACAGACAGGACGATAGTAACCACTACTATGACAGCAACTATCCTAGAAATCGCAACCGAAACTCTGGCCATGGACGTGATCAGAAATACAAGGATTAGTAGTCCAACCGATCCGCCAATTCTGGCATAATAACCTTATATTGTGATTATATTTGTTTCACATCTCGAGACACATGTCAAGACATCAGTCAAGACACATGTCTCACGTATACTTTCTGAAGACACATGTCAAGACATCAGTCAAGACACATGTCTCACGTATACCTCCTGAAGACACATGTCAAGACACAAGTCAAGACGTATGTCATGCATATAGTTCCAAGAAACGAGTCAAGACACATGACTCACGTCCAACTATGGAACATTTCTAAGAAATTCAGGGTACCCTCCAAGGGTATATCTATTTTGTTGTGCCATGTATTAATCAGGCCACAAAAATTTCAATACCATTATCAGCGCATCAGTGAGAACTGTCACGTTGTCGATGTCACTTTCATTTCTTTCACCATGGTTCATATATTCATGACCATGAAGGACGCCTTTCGTATTCCCACATATACGAAGGTTTTCCTTCAGCTTAATGATGAGATCCAAGCTGCTAACGCATTTCCTCGGACAGACACGAGATGAATTTTATCCTAATTATGTACTATGAACAACACACCATGCTATGATTCATAATTATGTACAGTAATGTTCAGGCTCCTGAATACATTCAGCTTGATTTTCCATCAGGAAAATCTGTACAAATTATCTATGCTTTACAAGCATGTGCGTTGTTAGCCATGGTCGCTAAAATTTTCTAGTTGTCAGTAAGACACTACCACTTAATTCTTTTACGCATAGCCAGTTGATTATTCCTAAGTCCTCCTATACATTCCAGAAGAACCTACAAGGAGAAGGATGGTACCATGACATTATGTGTCGACTACCGTCGACTTAAACAAATCACCATTCATGACCGTTATTCTCCTCCACATATTGACAACATGTCCAATCAACCGTATAGTGTTAATCACTTTTCCAAGATCGAACTCATGATCATGCTGCCAACAGTGACGAATGAAACAGCAGGACATGTCCATGACTGCTATTCGTTCACGACTCGGTCATGCTAGATTTATAATTTTGAATTAGTCTCATCAATGCTCCAATGACATTATAAGAATGAGTTTCCATGAACTCATAGCAAATTCATCAGTGTTTAATTGAGGATAACCTGATTTCCTTTAAGCCTAGAGAAGAACAGGAAGACCATATCTGCACTATGTTGCAAATTCTATGACAAGAGAAATTTTACCCTAGAATTATTTTTCCAATATCAATTCTGTTTGATTACAGTGACACGCTGAATCACATGGATTCCTACGGTTAATCTTACCATGACTCAGCTTATGCGTAAAGGAGAGAACCCTACACTACATTAGGTGTTCTAGAAAATCCTACGCTAAGAGAAGTTTGGATTCATAGACTCAGAGTTTCGTAAACTCCTATGTAGCAAGTTCGATGAAGCAAGATACAGTTACGTTCATATCTAAGTACCTGACATACCAACAGGTTAAGATAGGACACCAACAAACTGGGATGTTTTCATCATCTGAAATATTGAATTGAAATGGGACAAGATCTCCACGGATTTTGGTTACCAGTTTAACGCAAACTCAGATGAAGCATGATGCTATCTGGGTTATTGCAAACAGTTTGATCAAGTCTGCAGAATCCTTACATCCGTAAGGATTTCAGAACAAACAAATTTATCGGACATGTTCCAGCCAAGGCTCATCCGATCACTTGGTAATCCCTCAGTTATCGGGTCAGACAAAGATTCACAATTGTACTCCTAAATTACTTTACATCTTCATTCTGATTCCACGACTTGCTTTCGCGCTCGCATTCATGACACTATTCACGTTCATGATCGTATCTGGGCTTATGATTTTACGTTCATTTCGTTATGGGAAGTTTTGCAAGAACTTGAGAGACCAGACCCAAGTTTAGTATAACTCTCCATCATCAGATAGACGTTTCACGTCATATTCCACGTCTCACCTTGTAGCGTTTGGCGTTACCGCCATTATATTCTATGTTCACGATATGTTTCACATGTCATGTTCATTCCACGTTCCTCATATCATGATCAAGATATATTACACGTATCATGGATCACGATATGTTTAGTCATACTACACTCGCCATATCTCCACGTAACACGTTCAAAATTTTTCAGGTATCACGTTCAAAATTTTTCACGTACTACGTTTGTTTATGTCTCGCGCATCGTTTCTAGTTAACAGTTAAGTCAGATTGTCTTTCATCATAACGTTTCAGTTACTCTTACACGATTAATTCTTATTCCCTCGATCGAATTTAGGGGATCTACCTTACGTTGATAACCAAGAACTTCTTCGTATTCCAAGTCAAGGTCAGGAGGACCAAGACTTATCATTCGTGTCAAGATCTTATAAAGGAACCGTTCCAAGAGGGAAGCCACTTGGAAACGGACAAGTTCATCCGGACTTCTTATCCGTTTTTCTCTTATCGATTAGATATGTCCTTTCAGTCACGTCACGTTCCATGTCTTTTCAAGACATGTCACGTTCCACGTTCCCTTCTACCATGTCACCTTCATTTCCGTTATTTTGCATACCTTTCCAGTCTGATTCGGGTATGTTTCGCTTCCAGTTACGTTATCTATAATTCGGGGATGAATTATTCTTTTTAGGGGGGAAGAGTTGTAAAACCCGCATGATTTTACCATGAATAGTACCCTTAAGATCGTACGTACTAGATTAAAACTTTCCTTTTATGGTACGATTAGGTTTACGTGTTAGGATATTACGTATTACGTACGTGTTAGTACACGATAAGTATTTACTACGCACGAACACGCAATAATTATTTGACAATAATTAATCACGAACATGCGATCATAAAATCACGAACGTAATTAAATCACGAACTATTATTAATTATATATATATTTATTACGATCGTAAATAAATATATTAGGTCACGGTAATTATTTAACGAGAACACACAAAAAGCGAACACAAATAAACACGAACAAACACGTAAAACACGAACACGAGAACACACTTATTAATTAGACACGGAAAACATTCGGGTTACCCCTTGTGGGCCCCATTACCACGAAATTAAGGAGGGAGGATGGGCTTAGCCCATCAGTTTTTACTAAAGGGGGTTAATAACTTTTACACTACTCATTTTTCATTCACAGAAGATTTTAGAAAAAACCTAAAACCCTCTTCCCTTGTTCTTTTGTGCCGCCACCCTACAAACACCACAAGGAGGTGGTTTGTGATCTTGGATCTTGGAGTTTTAGTTGGTGATCGTGTTTGTTCTTTATCCTTTTGATCCACGAATTCGGTAAATCCTTTTAAACCTTTTCTTTTGATTTGATCTTTTAATAAATCAAGAACATGTTATGTTTTTTACAAAAACCTAATAAATAAACATGGATCTAACATGATTTGGGGTTTAATAAAATCAAAAGTATGTTTTTAAGGGGTGTTTGTTTTGGCCGCAGGCTGCACCGAACCCGAAAGGGGTTTCGGTTTGGCCATCCGACCACCACCAAGACTGTATGGTCTCGGTTGGTGTGTGTGGGTCCCACGGCAGCATCAAGGAACGGGGTACCCCGAGTTGGTTCGGGGTACGGTGTCGATTTCATGTCCGGTTCATGCTTTTTAGTCTAGATCCGGTTCATGGTGTATGATTAGTTTTTTTTATGTTTTTTGATCTTATGTTAAAAATTAAATTAATAAAATGATATGATTAATTTAATAACATGACTTAGGTTATTTTAATTATTAATAATCATGAAATTAATTAACCTAAGTATTTTATATTTTTGACTTATAATTAATTAATTATTTAAAAACCATGATTTTAATTAATTAATTTACATGACTTAGGTTATATTATTAATATATAATAATACATGTTTTAATCTATGTATTTAACTTTATTTAATTAAAAACATGTTATACTTTAATTAAATATTTTAACCTATAGTTTAATTTAATTACATGGAATACTTATTAAACTATACATTATATCATATGACTTAGAAAATTATCATGAAAACACTTAGGCTTATATACTTAGCTTATTTAACCAGCTTATTTCTAATTATGGAAACTTTCTATTTTTAGAAACTTAATTAAATAAGGCAGCTAAACTATTTATGGAAACCTTTTATTTTTAGGAACTTATTTATTTCAGGCAGCTAATCTATTTATGGAAACTTATTTAATTAAGGCAGCTGATCTATTTATGGAAACTTTCTATTTTTTTAGAAACTTATATATTTTAAGCAGTAATTCTATTTTTGGAAACTTTCTATTTTTGGAAACTTTCTACTTTTGGAAACTTTCTATTTTTGGAAACTTTCTATTTTTGGAAACTTTCTATTTTTGGAAACTTTCTATTTTAGGAAACTTGCTATTTTTGGGAAGTTACTTATTATTACACAGTAAGTATACTATTACATGAAATACCAGAAATACTTAATCAGATTAAACAGAATATAAGATAAACACAGTTTAAGGCTTTAAAACAGTAAAACATGGTAAGAACACATAAAATAAGCTAAGACATGACATAAAACCAGCGATGTATTTAGTAAGCAGATACTTATTCATGTATGTATTTATGTAGCACTAGTGATTCGGAAGTAGGATTCCTCTCTGTTCATCTACTTCGTTCACTGGACATTCTTTCCTTATTAGGATTCCCCGTATGCAGCCAACTGTTTTCCCGTAGTATAAGTTATGTGTTTGATTGCTTATGTTTAATTAAGATTACCTATAGCCATATACATGCATGACTAGTTTCACCTAGTTATGGAGGTACCATAACCATAACATTATAGGCACTGATGTTATGACTTAACCACGGCGGAGTGATTGCTCGTGGCGTCCCTTCATCTTTTGGCCATTTATTTATATTTATCATGTGGGGCGTATGGGTGCATCCTAGTTACATGTTTTCAGTTAGGATTTCATGGTGAATGTGGTGTGTGCCTTGCATCCTTCACAAGGAGCTGATCCCTCCTACCAAAAACCAGTATATTAAATTATAGGCAGCCCCTCTAATTTGCATGATGAGGCCACCCTCCAAGTATTCATGCACGGTGGATTTTCATGACCTATATTGGCTAATGGTAAAATATGTTAAACAATTTTTATAAGATAAACATAAGGCTTTTCAAACTATAAAACCAGTTTTATGAACATATTCCAGGTTTTCCAGGACTTATACATTTCCGCTGCTATTAAGTCTCTATTATGTTTTAGTCACTTATACTATGTCTATATCCGTGCACTGAGCGTTTCGCTCAGCCGTTACTTTCCTTTCCACGTCCCAAAACGGCAGGTACCTAGGAAAGACTCGAGCATTTGGAGGACGTGCAGAGGATGGAAGCTGCTTGAGACATCTTTTCCTTTTGCCTTCATATATTTATGCTTGTGTAGTCTTTCATTCATTTCTTTTGCTTTATTATGTTTTGGGCTTATGTTTGGGAACCGATGTTTGATTCCGGTCATCCCTATGGTCATGTAATGTTTTATACATTTATCCTTGTATGCTTTGATGACACGCCATAATTACGCGTGACATTCCATTATCAAAATGGTGTGTTACAACATGCATGACCAGTGTCACATAGTTATAGAGGTACCATAACCATAACACTGGAGGCACCAGTGTTATGACTTCCCCACGGCGAAGTGATTGCTCATGGCGTCCCTTTTCAGTTTTAGCAATTATATTATATTATCATGTGGGGCGTATGGGTGCATCCTAGTTACATGTTTACCAGTATATCAGAGTGAATGCGATGTGTGCCTTGCATCCTTCACTAGGAGTTGATCCCTCCTACCCAGACTATTTAATTAAAGGCAACCCCTCTAATTGCATGAAGAGGTCTCCCCTCCAAGTATTCATGCACGGTGGAACCTCATGACCTATATGGGCTAATTGGCTAATTAAAAAGTCTTTTCAAACTATAAAACCAGTTTTATGAACATGAATCCAGATTACTTAGAAATTATGATATTTTGCTGCTATTAGTCTTATATGCTTAATTTATTCCATGTGATACTTGTATATCCGTGCACTAAGCGTTATGCTCAGCCGTTTTCCTTTCATGTTCCCAAACGACAGGTACTCAAGGGCGCTCGTAGACTTTAAGCGTACATGCATATGGATTGGAAGCTTTATAGCCTTCTCTACTTTATGCATTTCATCATACATTTTGCTACTTATTTCTATGGATATTGTTTAATCCTTTTCCTTTACAGTACTTATGTTTGTGTGTGATGAGCTTATTCTTTGGGGTACCGATGTTTGTTTCCGATATTTCCTTCTATGGTCATGTAATGTTTTAATACATTTTTCCTTGCATGATTTGATGACACGCCATAATCACGCATGACATTCCATTTACCAAAATAGGGTGTTACACTCATACTTCTTTTTAGTTTTACTATTTTTATCGAGTGGAAAATGTTCACTCCACTCATCATGATATAGTTTAACACGGTGTCCGTTAACAATGAAGCTTCCTCCATTCTTGTCATATAATTCAACATTGTAGAAATGTAAATCTATGCTTATGTTTTAGAGAGAGAAAGAGATAGAGAGATGGTGGATTACACATACACTTAGAGAGAGAAAACCAATGTTTACTATGTGTAAATTATGAAACCACACACCCTCTCCATCAAAGGAGAGGGTTTATATACCCAAGCCTTGTAATGGGCTTGGGCTTACACGTTTGGGCCGGCCTACACATGTTGTAGGCTAGGCTTGGACTTGTTTGATAAATAAAGAAGGTTAACTAAACTACGAGCTATTACATGGACTATCGTTGGAGTGACCGATCCTTCTTAATACGTAAAACGTATTTCCAACAATCTCCCCCTAAGGGAGGTCACTCCAAACAAGGGCGTTACCCAAGTTACAATAATAAAATAAACCTAGCATACTATGCTTGTCTTGAGCTCGTAGTCTTCGTCTTTCTTTTTCTTTTTCTTTTCTGGTGAACATGCTGATGTGATCTTTGATATCAATCTTGAGAATTAATCTCTTGCCTTGATCTCGTGCATCCATCACTTGTGATCTTCGCCTCTTCGTGACGCCATGTCCCACATACTTATACCTTCATAATTCTTGAAAGCTTCAGAGTTCGATACAGCGGAAGACTTAACTTTTAGGCTTTCTTGAATTAGATGAAATATTAAGTGCATAAAGTATAAGTATGCGGGGACGAGTTCTTCTTGGATCCCGTAACACCACCGTCTTCAAATGCCGCAACATAAGTAGACACAAACGAAATGGCTTTGAACATTTCATTCTAATTTGGTAGCATTTTACCTCCGGTCGGTGAAGACCATTGGACGATATTAGATATCGTACCCGTGACGGATAATTTCAATTAAGTAACTTCCTGACAGGATTTCGCGGGTAAACCCGTTCTCTTTATTCGACCGTCCAAAGCTGACTGCGAACATAAAGAGTGAATCGTTTGGATAATAATATCCGCATGATTTGAAGCCGTCAATTCATGTTCCTGGAACAAGTGAAATTCAATTAAGAACTGCACCATCGTTGCTTTCCAGTTGTCACGAGCTTGATTCGTATAGAATCTTGCAAGTTACCTACCAAGTGCTGTTTGAGGTTAACACTAGAAGGATTTCCACTCATCACTGTGAACACTAAGGTATCACTCTGAGTGTTCTGGCAAGATCACTAAGATATTACGTAGAGGCCTGGAACGTGTTTAAATTCAGTTAAGAATAAAACAGCTGTTGCTTTCCAGTTATCACAAGTTTGATTCATAAAGAATCGCACAAGTCACCTACCATGAGCTTTTTGATATTCGCTCAAGAAGGATTTCCATCTTCATTGTAAATACTTTCGTATTACTCGGATGTTCAGGCAAAATCATGAAGATTTTGCGTAGGACTCTTAAAAATCTTTCTTACTTTTCACAGTGTGTGAAGAAGCAAGGAAATATGAAAGTGTGTCCTAATGAGATATTTGATGATCTCAAATGGCTCTAGACTCAATCGTGCATTTTGGATTTTTAGTGATCGGAGGCTGGAGAGGAGTGCCACCATTTCAATACCAATTTATTCGGAGTGAATAAATCAATAGATAACGTGTTGTCTCCGTGTGATTAAAACAAATACCTTTTGAGAGATATCTGAGTTAGCTGGGATAGGTTGTGCATTGCATCACTGGGTCCATGATGTCTTATCTTCAATATCAAGCATCATTAAAAATGATCTCAATAGCATATGTATTGACCCGGTTTCTGCCTAAGGTTGTAAGGAGGGCTTCTTTCTTTACACCCTTTATCATTACAATTCTTTTTCATTCTTCAACCCCTTCAATGCTTACCAATACGTCATAACTAGCACCTTGTTGTGATTGTTCCAGTGCTAACTTAAGTACTTGGTCGGCATTCAGCTACGTTCAAAATCTTTCTCCAACTTTCCTAAGGACTACTATTTCTATCTATGGAATGTTCTTGGGAAGATTCCTCCAGTTCTGGAAGAATCATAGGACTTAACCTATCCTACCATCCTTATGTCACCACAATCTTCATCGTCGTGAAATAAATAGGTTTTGGGTAAGTATAAATCACCATGAAATCCATTTTGCTCCCCCTTAACATATGCCACGATATTCGAAAACATTTCGCACATGTTGGGATGAGCCAGCACATTAAGTCAAACCATTTGTGATAATATCCCATATTAAATCACATTTTCTCCCCCATATTAAAAATATTAACCCAATCGATGTTTTTAATATCAATTGATTTAATGAAGTTTTAACAATGGTTTTGGGAAGAAAAATACAAGTCCGTTTTATCTTCATGATTGCAAATGTATGAGATATGATACTGATTTGTAACATGATCACATATTCACCATATTAGAAAAGAATTGACAAGGTTGGACCTGATAGATGAGAACATCATATGATAAGATCAAATGGTTCTTGTCAGCATATGTTGGTCACCTCGTCACGTCTGAAGTCATCTCTTGTCACCACGTGTACGATTGGTATTGTTGTCTTGACACCAACTTGTGAACTTGGAACGTTCGGCATCGAAGATTCTGAATGCTTGACAATTGCTCCCCCTCAATTGTTGACCCGTGTTCTACTGAAAGAGCTGTAGTCGTCGGTTGAGTAGTCGCATCGTCGAGGATGTAGATACCAATTGTAGATTTGCTATGGTTGTAGAGATGATAACTTCATAAAAACAAGACTTCTCTTGTTTTAACAAATAAATGCACTGAGGTGTACATATATTTGTGTTAGACCAAGTTATAAAGTAAACTTGATCCCTTACAAGGTTTTAAAGTAAACCTTGCCCGAGAAAATTAATTCCCGTTGTGAGCCAAAGCTTTCATGAGAAATACTTGACTTTAATGTGAAAACCGGGTTGCAGTCAGAAATAACTACAAGCCATTTAGGCATGTTTTATGAAATATTTACAACTTTTGTACGAACTCTATTTATGGCGCCGTGTCAATATTAATCAACATTTCTAAGGCCGTAAATATTATCGTACCAAAAGACATGCCTTTGAAAAATAAAGTAAAAATATTTTTCGATTTTTCTAGATTTTTCAATTTTTATGGTTTTTATATGATTTTATATTTTTGTATTTTCATTTTGTGGATAAAAATATAAACAATATATACAAATGATCACCAAGGATACGGAGAATATTTTTACCAACACTATTCTTTCGCTTCATCTGCTAGTTCCTTTAGAGTCTCAGGCGAGAAAGTTCTCATTCCTATCTTGTCGACCAAAAATTCAATTCGAGCGCGATCTAAAGCCTTCGTGAAAATATCCGCCAATTGATACTCAGATCGGACAAAGTAAAGCTCGATTACTCCATTTTCCACTTGCTCCTTGATGAAGTGGTAGAGAATGTCAATATGCTTCGACCGGGAGAATTGAACGTTGTTACAGCATAAGGCAATTTCACTCTTGTTGTCACAGTACAGTGGAATCTTATTGAAACCTAGACCATTGTCGGTTAATTGCGATCTCATCCAAAGAATTTGAGCACAGCAACCGGACATAGCTATGTATTATGCTTCCGTACTTGAAATTGCAGCACTTTTCTGCCTTTTCGATGCCCAACTGATTAATCGATCTCCTAGAAGTTGCAATGTTCCACTCGTGCTACGCCTTGTATCTTGACAACCCGCGTGATCCGCATCTGCATATGCCATTAGTGCAATAGAATAGTCCTTCGAATACCAAAGTCCCCGATTAATGGTTCCTTTAAGATATCAAAAGATCCTTTTAACAGTAGCTAAGTGTAACTCAGTAGGCCTAGTTTGATACCTGGCACACATACATATAGCAAACTGAAGATCAGGTCGACTGGCTATGATATACAGAAGAGTACCGATCATTCCACGATAAAGTGTCGGATCAACAGCAACTCTACGAGGATCTGCATCAAGATTAGTTCGTTCCACCATTGGAGTATCCACGGGGTCGCAAGATTCCATCTTGTATTTCTTAAGCGATTCAAGGGCATACTTGGATTGATTGATAAAGATGCCTCTGGGACTCTGAGATATCTGAAGACCTAAGAAGAATGATACCTTGCCCATCATTGACATCTTAAACTTGGAAGACATGAGTGTCCCAAACTCATCCGATAAGGTTTGGGTCGAGGCTGCAAATATAATATCATCAACATATATTTGTACCATAATCATATCTTTACCTCGTTTCTGAATGAACAGCGTGGGATCCACCTTGCCTTTAGCGAAGCCTTGCGTGATGAGGAATTGTGACAATAGATCATACCATGCGCGTGGAGCTTGCTTCAACCCATAGAGAGCCTTCTTAAGCTTGTACACATGATTAGGATAATTAGGATTCACAAAACCAACCAGTTGTTGAACATAGACCTCTTCAAGACGTATAAATTCATTTAGTTCTTCTTGCATAGCTTCTATCCAACATGATTGAGTAAAAGCTTGTTTCCATGTCTTAGGTTCAACTTCAGTGAGAAAAGCATCAAAGTGACAAAACAATGCACTTTCTTGTAACTGACTTCGTGTGGATACCGGACGATTAGGGTCACCAATAATAGAATCTATATGATGATCCTTTGTCCACTTGATGTCATGTTCACGAATCCGTGGATTGAAGTAAACTGTAGTAGGAGCTTCCTCTGAGGTGGACGACCCGGCTTGATTAGGGTCGGGAATAGGTACACCAAAGAATGGAAGTTCACGCATTTGAGCGAATTCCAAATCGTGATTTTAACACCCCCAAATTTACACGCAGCGGAATACATCTTTGGGTGCTAAACAATGATACTACAACACATAATTTATAAAGAACGACTCAAAAAGAGACGTTTTAGATTTATCGTTCCTAAAACATTTGTCAGAGTAGCGTAGTCCCAAGACATCGTAACCAAAGTACAACTAAAACAAAAGATTTAAATTGTTTTGAACGAAAGGAACGACAAATATTCAAAGAGTTTATATTGCAAAGTAGTGCACCACATTCATTCCCGTGGCTTTCAAGCTTCAGCCTTCCTGATTACCTGAAATACATGTGAGAAAATCATCAGCAAAAATGCCGAGTGAATCTATAGGTTTATATAATCATTTTGAACACAAGTAAAGATTATAAGTTTGTGGCATACTAGAAGGCAACAAGCATCAAATAATAATTTTGCATCAACAATAATAATTGTATATAGCATAAATTGCAATAAGCTCATGGAACCGAGCCCTTAGACACTCCCTTTAGAGGTCTGATAAGACAGGAGATTTATTAATTGTCGGTTACCTCTATATTATTGGTACATTGCCGTATACCTGACTTCTCAATACAATATGTTCAAACAGTGTGGAGGTCGGGCCTAAGCTTCTATGACAAGTCCACAAAAACTGAACCGGGGCGGCTTCCCCAATAGATCTATTAATTGTACTAGCGGTTAACCCATCATAGGTTAATTAACGGTCCATAATTGAGGCTTTAACTAAGGCAATCACTTAATGAAATTTAAAGGCAACCACGGGTCCATTCATAAAGGGACAAGCATACCATAAAAATCTTGTGTTCTAAGTTTACAAAACATGTATTCCCCCTCGCGGGTTTTAAAATATTTGAATGAGCTCAAACGAGGCTATAGACTCACCTTAGTACTTATAGTAGTTGAAGACGATCACCGACGATAGTAGATGCCCGGTAATCACGATAACCGCAACCTAGCAATTAAGGTGCGTACTTTAATAATAGACTCGTGAAATAAATGATACTTAATAAAATCAAACTCAAGTATAAAATCACGACAACTCGAGAGAAAACGAGGCAAGTGGTCCTATTATACTCTCCTATATATTCATTTTATTATTATATGCCTTTAATAAAAATCCGCCGGAACATACCAAATGTCCAAACCGTTTTCCCATACTTAAACATATCAAATTTTTTTGATACTACTCAGATAACTTACTTACTATATATAGAAAGTCCTCTCAAAAGCCCATTAAAAGATTTTACTTCTAATGTTCCCTGCCCAACTCATCTTTGAATCACAAAATCCGGATAGTTTAGCGACCTTGACTTACGAAACCATTTTGACCATTTTAAACAACTCCATTTGTAAAAACGACACTTGATTCTAAAAATAGACTCAAAATTCTAAACTTGGAGCCTGAGAACAGCCCTTTAATCATTTTGAAACTCATTTTATAGTCCCCGAGATTCGATCCAAATATCGACAACAATTTTCGGATTGTGTCGACACTCGTCTCCCGGTACACGAAAATCAAACTAGTGTATCTTCCACCTCGTTTGGAGTTGGAAGGCCTACTTTATATGAAATCGAAGCTAACGAAATTCTCTACAACCCTATCCGATTAGTTAAGCAATTATCATAGAGTAAGACCCCCGAAAACAGCCTCTAACCTACTGCCCAAAATCATCTTTCAAAATCTCCCACAAAATCATGTTTTTGATCAATTCTAACAACTTTCCTCATCATCCTACACCCCTAATATCATCCTATATTAATCCTAACACTTGTATCAACATAAAAATCAAAAACCGAAAATTAAAAATTAAAAATCAACTTTTTAACAAAAACATGGCATAAACATCATTTGATCATCACTACTAACACATGCATACAACAAATTTGGATCAAACCTAACCAACTTTTCTTGAAAAATTTATATGGTTGCATGTGGATAAAAATGGTACCAAAATATGCTCCTTTGAATTATAAGGATGGGACTTTGATTGGTTTTTGAAGATTCAAACAAGAAATCAAGAAATTTGAAGATTAAGGTGGTGGTGTTCTTGGTGTTACATGGCAACAAGAGGGAGAAAGGGTGTAGTGGTTTTGTTTTTATTTTTAAACTTATTATATGTGTAAAAGTGTAAGTGGAAATGTTATATATAGTGTGGAGTTAGGGTAGTTTTGCCAATTTGTGATAGTTTTAGTCCAAAATGTAAATATTAGTTAGAAAGCGGGAAATGACTAAAAGTCAATTTTAAAAATATTTACGGGGCTCGGGTTTTGTAAAAATACTTAAAAGTTTAAACGCACACGAAAAATAATAATATAACGACTCGATACGTAATTAAAACGATATCGTCGAAAATATTAAATATCGAAACGATTGATAATAAAATATAAAATTGTGGGCATCCGTCGGTATCGCGATCACCAGTAGTCCTCGTTGCTCGTCAAAATATTAAAATAAAATATTTAATATCGGTTTCAACTTAAACCGTTAAACATAATAATATTTAATATTATAAAATACTTCAAAAATTTTTGAAAAGTAAGATTAATTAATGACCTTATTTTGTGGGTTTTACATCCTCACCACTTTAGGAGAGCACCGTCCTGGGGCTTACTTCTCCTTAGGTCCGTCTATGAATAAATGCGGATACTTGCTCTTGAAGTAGTCCTCTCGCTCCCAAGTGTATTCGGGTCCACGTCGGGAATTCCATCGCACTTTCACTATCGGGATTCGACTTTGCTTAAGCCGTTTCACCTCTCGATCCATAATCTCCACCGGTTCTTCAATAAAATGCAGCTTGTCGTCCAGTTGAATCTCCTCAAGTGGAATTATCAAATTCTCGTCCGCCAAACACCTCTTAAGATTAGAAACGTGAAAAGTATTGTGAATAACACTTAACTTTTCTGGCAATTCCAACTTATATGCCACAGGACCAACTCGATCAATAATCTTGAATGGACCTATATAGCGCGGACTAAGCTTTCCTCGCTTGCCAAATCGAATTACTCCTTTCCAAGGTGATACTTTCAGCATAACCATGTCGCCAATATCAAACTCCAATGGTTTTCTCCTCTTATCCGCATAGCTCTTCTGTCTACTACGAGCTGTCAATAAACGATTCTTGATTTGCACGATCTTCTCAGTCGTTTCTCTAATCAATTCAGGACCCGTCAACTGACTTTCTCCAACTTCACACCAACCAACTGGTGATCTACACTTTCGCCCGTAAAGTGCTTCAAAAGGCGCAGCCTTAATACTTGCATGATAACTGTTGTTGTATGAGAATTCCACCAAAGGTAAGTGTCGATCCCAACTACCTCTAAAGTCCATTACACACGCTCGTAACATATCCTCCAAGGTCTGAATAGTCCTTTCACTTTGTCCGTCCGTTTCCGGATGATACGCAGTGCTCATATCCAACTGAGTCCCCAGAACTCGCTGAAGCGATTTCCAAAATTCAGATGTGAACCGACTATCTCGATCAAAAATAATTGATAAAGGAACCCCATGTCTACAAACAACTTCCTTCAAATACAACCGAGTAAGTTTGTCTAAGTCATCAGTTTTCTTTATCGGCAAGAAATGTGCCGACTTAGTCAACCGATCAACAATCACCCAAATCGTATCATAAACCACTAGAAGTCCTCGGAAGTCCCGAAACAAAGTCCATAGTGATCTTCTCCCATTTCCATTCTGGAATTTCAGGTTGTTGCAGTAAACCCGAAGGTCTCTTGTGCTCAAACTTCACCTTAGCACACGTCAAGCATTTACTAACATAAGTAGCAATGTTAGCCTTCATATTCGGCCACCAGTAACATTTCTTCAAGTCTTGGTACATTTTATCCGATCTTGGGTGAATCGAATATTTAGACTTATGAGATTCGTGCATAATTAGATCTCTCAGTCCTCCATACACGGTAACCACACACGATTCTCGAAATATCGAATTCTGTCATCACGAATTTCGAATATAGGTGTCATCCTTCTACCCAAGTCTTCATTTCTCACATTCTCTACCTCCATCGCCTTAGTTTGAGCTTTAAGTATCCAATTAGATAAATCAGAATAAGTTTTCATAGCTAAAGCTCTAACCCTTTTGGTTATTTCTCTGTCCTTCCTACTAAGTGCATCGGCAACTACATTCGCCTTGCCGGGATGGTAGCAAATTTGAATGTCGTAATCACTCAACAATTCTACCCATCTTCTCTGCCTCATATTGAGCTCCTTCTGATCTAAAATATGTTGCAGGCTTTTATGATCGGTATATACCACACTCTTTGTACCGTAGAGATAGTGTCTCCAAAGTCTAAGAGCAAAGACAACAGCTCCTAATTCCAAATCATGTGTAGTATAGTTCTCCTCATGCTTCCTCAATTGACGAGATGCATACGTGATCACTTTCTCCCTTTGCATCAACACAGCACCAAAACCCTTACGTGATGCGTCACAATATACCATAAAGTCTTCAGCTCGGTCGAGCAAAGCCAAAATTGGTGCAGAACACAGCTTCCGCTTCAAAGTTTGGAATGATTCTTCTTCTTCTGAACCCCATTCATACTTCTTGTTTTTCTGTGTAAGTTTAGTAAGAGGTTTAGAAATTAAAGAGAACCCTTCAATAAATCGCCGGTAGTATCCAGCTAATCCCAGGAATTGTCTAACTTCAGTCGGGGTCGTAGGCCTAGCCCAATCTCTAATAGCTTCAATTTTGGAAGGATCAACATGAACACCGCTACTATCGATCACGTGCCCAAGGAATTGGACTGAATCCAACCAAAAATCACACTTGGAGAATTTCGCATACAACTTCTCCTTCTTCAACAACTCTAAAATAATCTTCAGATGACTTTCATGCTCCTCCCAACTTTTGGAATAAATCAGGATATCGTCGATAAATACAATCACAAACTTGTCGAGGTATGGTTTACACACACGATTCATTAAGTCCATGAATACCGCAGGTGCGTTAGTTAACCCAAACGGCATTACTTGAAATTCAAAGTGTCCATAACGCGTCCGAAAAGCTGTAATAGGTATGTCCTCCTCTTTAACACGAAGTTGATGATAACCCGATCTCAAGTCGATCTTCGAGTACACACACGAACCTTGAAGTTGATCAACAAATCATCGATCCTAGGAAGTGGATAACGATTTTTAATAGTTAACTTGTTCAACTCTCGGTAGTCTATGCACATTCTGAACGATCTGTCCTTCTTCTTCACGAACAATACTGGAGCTCCCCAAGGTGACGAACTTGGTCTAATGAACCCCTTCTCCATTAACTCCTTCAACTAATCTGCCAACTCCTTCATCTCAGACGGTGCCAAACGATAAGGTGCACGCGCCATCGGTGCAGCTCCTGGCAATAGATCAATCTTGAATTCGACTTCTCGCTGAGGCGGAAGCCCTGGCAAGTCATCGGGAAATACTTCAGGAAAATCACGAATAACCGGAACATCTTCCACACGCCTAACCGATAGTTCTTTCTCCACTACTTGAGCCAAGAACAGGTGACAACCTCTTTCTACATATTTCTTCGCCTTAATACAAGATATCACCGTCAGATGAGATCTACCGACATCACCTTTAAGTACTAACACCTTACCCTTAACCGGTATGTGAACAACTTTCTCCCCACATACAATTACCGCATCATGAGCAACCAACCAATCCATACCAACAATCACATCAAATGAACCCAACTCTATCGGCATCAAATCAATTTCAAACAAATGATTTGCTAATTTCAAAGGACACTTCTTAAATATAGTGGTAGTACTAACTAATTGTCCATCAGCTAACTCGACCTCATAACTAGCATTTAGGCTTGTTGGCTCAACATTAATTAAACGACTAAAGGTAGTGCTTATAAAGCTCCTATCAGATCCTGAGTAAAACAACACACTAGCATAACGATGGTTGAGTAAGAACGTACCCGTCACCACATTTGGACCTTGTGCCTGATCAACATCCTTAACAACATAAACTGCCCCAGCAGCTTCACCTGCCTTCTTGTTCTTCCACTTCGGACATTGAGGACGAAGATGATCACGTTCTCCACATTTAAATCAAGTCCTGATCGAAATAGCATTCGCTCCAGTAGCAGGGACCCTTGTCTTACATTTCTCCACAACATGACCAACCTTTCCACATTTAGTGCACCTTGGTGGACAATTACCAAAGTGACAAGCACCACAACTCTTACATTTCTGAGCTGGTCCCCCTTGGTCAACATTATCATTCTTGTTAGTTGCAGCTCTAGCCCCATCATTTCTCTTCTGATTGTACTGCCTATGGCGGTTACTACCTTGATTACCACTCTGCGAATTCTCCCATTTCCTTTTATTACCCTCGGCAGCTTTCTCAGCCCTATCTTGAACTTTATGCCCCATGAGTGTATGAGCCATTCTTATAGTTTCAACAAAGTTCTTCGGTCGAGATGAAGTTGTCTCACCTTTAATGTACCCAGGAAGCCCTTTGATGTATTGATCCATCTTTTTCTTCTCAGTAGCAAAAGCATCTGGACACAACAAAACCAACTCATTGAATCGGCTAGTATATGCAGCAATGTTGTTATCTTTCAGCTTCAGGTGCCTCAACTCATCCTCCAAAGCAGATAACTCTTCTTTTGGACAGAACTCTTCTTTCAGCAACCTTTTAATTTCATCCCAAGGTTTCCTGTTTGCAGCTTCTAAACCAACTGTAGCAACTTGAGTCTTCCACCAGCTTAAAGCTCGATCCTTGAAAGTAGCAACTGCGAACTTAACCTTGTTCCTTTCTGAGCAATCACTAATCTCAAATGTTGTTTCTGTTTTCTCAATCCACCTGAATAATTCTAGTGCTCCACCAGTTCCTTGAAATGTAGTGGGTCCACATTTCATGTATCCAGCAAAAGTACATTCTTTAACCGTAGCAGCAGCCGGGACAACCTCATCTGCAGGATTCTCAGCTACACCTGCCCCAGCAGCTTCTGGTCCAGCAGGTTCACCTTCACCTTCAGCACCCGCACCTCTAGAGCCACCTGCTCCTTCAGTGTTAACACGCGCAGCTCTATCCGCAGCTAATGCTTTCGCAACCTCTTCAACAACTAGCCTTGCAATGACATCATTTGTCATTCTCCTAGGTGGCATGATTCTGTCACATCACAAAGAGAAGATAAAATGAATGAGTTAATTGTATTCATGGTATAGTCATATCATGTACAAAATCAATCATCAAATGCATACACATTATCAATACAAGGATTCACAATCATTATAAGGATCAAAGGAAACTATTATCATCGATCAACAAGGAATGATCTTAAAGACAAATAGAGTACAATGACACAAAATAATAGACACTAGGCACGTAGGGATCCACATGGCTTAATTGACTGTGTCTCGCTTGCAGCAGTGAAACCTGCTTCCTCCTCATCAAAGACGTAATTTGATGGTGGTAAATTTTCACAAAATAGGTATAAGGTCGTAATAAAATGAAATAGAATAATTTCCAAAAATCTTAAATAAATATAGAAAATCCTTCAAAATAATTACAGGAAAAATTCCAAAAATTTATTTAAGTAAATCATTAATAAATGATAACTCTTATCGAAAAGTTTAACGATATCAATATATATATCGATAAAGGATTATAGTATTTATTTAGAAATACTTAGCAATAAGGCATACATAATAATGTATACTAAAGTTGTAATCCCAGAAGTAGCTTGAACTTGAAGTCACGCGAAATCATGTGCACCGACCCTTTGAAAAATAAAACCGACAGTTATAGTTTAGGTTTTTAGAAAAAGACCTAGTTCTCTATAACTCATGGCTCTTGTACCAATCTTTAGCACCCCCAAATTTACACGCAGCGGAATACATCTTTGGGTGCTAAACAATGATACTACAACACATAATTTATAAAGAACGACTCAAAGAGAGACGTTTTAGATTTATCGTTCCTAAAACATTTGTCAGAGTAGCGTAGAACCAAGACATCGTAACCAAAGTACAACAAAAACAAAAGATTTAAATTGTTTTGAAGAAAAGGAACGACAAATATTCAAAGAGTTTATATTGCAAAGTAGTGCACAACATTCATTCCCGTGGCTTCCAAGCTTCAGCCTTCCTGATTACCTAAAATACATGTGTGAAAATCATCAGCAAAAATGCCGAGTGAATCTATAGGTTTATATAATCATTTTGAACACAAGTAAAGATTATAAGTTTGTGGCATACTAGAAGGCAACAAGCATCAAATAATAATTTTGCATCAACAATAATAATTGTATATAGCATAAATTGCAATAAGCTCATGGAACCGAGCCCTTAGACACTCCCTTTAGAGGTCTGATAAGACAGGAGATTTATTAATTGTCGGTTACCTCTAGATTATTGGTACATTGCCGTATACTTGACTTCTCAATACAATATGTTCAAACAGTGTGGAGGTCGGGCCTAAGCTTCTATGACAAGTCCACAAAAACTGAACCGGGGCAGCTTCCCCCATAGATCTATTAATTGTACTAGCGGTTAACCCATCATAGGTTAATTAACGGTCCATAATTGAGGCTTTAACTAAGGCAATCACTTAATGCAATTTAAAGGCAACCACGGGTCCATTCATAAAGGGACAAGCATACCATAAAAATCTTGTGTTCTAAGTTTACAAAACATGTATTCCCCCTCGCGGGTTTTAAAATATTTGAATGAGCTCAAACGAGGCTATAGACTCACCTTAGTACTTATAGTAGTTGAAGACGATCGCCGACGATAGTAGATGCCCGATAATCACGATAACCGCAACCTAGCAATTAAGGTACGTACTTTAATAATAGACTCGTGAAATAAATGATACTTAATAAAATCAAACTCAAGTATAAAATCACGACAACTCGAGAGAAAACGATGCAAGTGGTCCTATTATACTCTCCTATATATTCATTTTATTATTATATGCCTTTAATAAAAATCTGCCGGAACATACCGAATGTCCAAGCCGTTTTCCCATACTTAAACATATCAAATTTTTATGATACTACTCAGAGAACTTACTTACTATATATAGAAAGTCATCTCAAAAGCCCATTAAAAGATTTTACTTCTAAAGTTCCCTGCCCGACTCATCTTTGAATCACAAAATCCGGACAGTTTAGCGACCTTGACTTACGAAACCATTTTGACCATTTTAAACAACTCCATTTGTAAAAACGACACTTGATTCTAAAAATAGACTCAAAATGCTAAACTTGGAGCCTGAGAACAGCCCTTGAATCATTTCGAAACTCATTTTATAGTCCCCGAGATTCGATCCAAATATCGACAACAATTTTTGGATTGTGTCGACACTCGTCTCCCGGTACACGAAAATCAAACTAGTGTATCTTCCACCTCGTTTGGAGTTGGAAGGCCTACTTTATATGAAATCGAAGCTAACGAAATTCTCTACAACCCTATCCTATTAGTTAAGCGATTATCATACAGTAAGACCCCCGAAAACAGCCTCTAACCTACTGCCCAAAATCATCTTTCAAAATCTCCCACAAAATCATGTTTTTGATCAGTTCTAACAACTTTCCTCATCATCCTACACCCCTAATATCATCCTATATTAATCCTAACACTTGTATCATCATAAAAATAAAAAACCCAAAAATTAAAAATCAACTTTTTAACAAAAACATGGCATAAACATCATTTGATCATCACTACTAACACATGCATACAACAAATTTGGATCAAACCTAACCAACTTTTCTTGAAAATTTTATATGGTTGCATGTGGATAAAAATGGTACCAAAATGTGCTCCTTTGAATTATAAGGATGAGACTTTGATTGGTTTTTGAAGATTCAAACAACAAATCAAGAAATTTGAAGATTAAGGTGGTGGTGTTCTTGGTGTTACATGGCAACAAGAGGGAGAGAGGGTGTAGTGGTTTTGTTTTTATTTTTAAACTTATTATATGTGTAAAAGTGTAAGTGGAAATGTTATATATAGTGTGGAGTTAGGGTAGTTTTTGCCAGTTTGTGATAGTTTTGGTCCAAAATGTAAATATTAGTTAGAAAGCGGGAAATGACTAAAAGTCAATTTTAAAAATATTTACGGGGCTCGGGTTTCGTAAAAATACTTAAAAGTTTAAACGCACACGAAAAATAATAATATAACGACTCGATACGTAATTAAAACGATATCGTCGAAAATATTAAATATCGAAACGATTGATAATAAAATATAAAATTGTGGGCATCCGTCGGTATCGCGATCACTAGTAGTCCTCGTTGCTCGTCAAAATATTAAAATAAAATAGTTATTATCGGTTTCAACTTAAACCGTTAAACATAATAATATTTAATATTATAAAATACTTCAAAAATATTTGAAAAGTAAGATTAAGTAATGACCTTATTTTGTGGGTTTTACAGTGATCATCATCATCCTCTTCATCATCAATAGGCATGACATGGGTAGTTGAAACAGGTGTTGGTTGAGAATTACTTGTTGATGGTATATCTAGACCAATTGTAGGTGCAGACGTATCTGATTGTGCAACGGTTGCTGGAGCGACAACTTCGGTTACCGGAGCTATTACCTCAGGTTCTGGAGCAACAATACTTGGAGGAGTAAACAATTCATCAAAGAATGGTTGAAACAACGTATCACATTCAGTCCTAGAAGGTGGCGTAAATGATGATGAAGTAGGGTTGTTTGGGACAAGACCAGAGCTAATGTTACTGGGTCCCATTTCATGAAGTGCGGGTTCAGAGCTGCTTTGCTCAAAAGCCATTGCTGTCAACTCATCAAAATCAACATTCATAGTTTTAAGGATCTTGCGAGAGTTACGGTTGTAGATTCGGTATACCTTCTTTGCGGGTGCGTAACCAATGAAAATTGTAACACCCCCAAATTCGTACAACTTAATACAGCGGAAGACTAGTTGGTGTTACGGGATAGCACATTACTCACATCATAGACAACGCATAAAAATTGCGTCGTTTATTAATAAAGTATTTCCATTCATAAATATCAAAGTTACATCGGTCCCAAGTCATTACATTTCATACAAAGTTTTTTGAATGGAAAAATTTAAGTGCGGGCCATGAATTCTTGTCGTCTTCCCGAGAATTACCTTCAAGTACCCGAGATAAAACATGTTAAAAGAAAAGGTCAGCGATAACGCCGAGTGAATTCATAGAGTTTAATAAAATCCATCAATATAATATAAGTATAAAATTATTACTGAAAATCATCTTGTACAAATCATTTTAATAGGCCATAGAATAGCCAAAGTCATTTTATACAAATCTTTATCGAAAATCATAATATAGGCATTTGCCTTAAAAATCGTTATACGAATCATTGTCGTTAAAAACACCATACAATACGTTTTTGCAACGTTGTATAGATTAAATAAAACCATTATATGAATATGGTTATAAAAAGCCTTAAAATCATTATACGAGCCAATGTCGTAAAAACGTCATACAATACGTCTTACGACGTTGTATGAAAATAAAAACCGTTATATGAGTATGGTTATGAAAACCAAAACACAAACATAGTATCAATAGTATGACCCAGTATTGCTAGTCAGGCAATACATCGTAATTCTGAGCGTCTAGTATTATTTCGTTAGTTTTTGGATTATTACAAGCCGCATGACATTGTTACCTTACTAAACCAAAACGGGTAGCTAACCCGATACCAATTTTGCCCATCTAAAGTAGCCTGTCGTCACAAAGGTCACGCTATGGAAATCTTCTCATACATAAATTCGCTTACCAATCAATGTGGCACGACGGGGATCAACCGTCAAGGCGCGAACTGGGGTGATCGTCCCCAAATAGTACTATTAAATGCATAAGCGTCTACCAAATCCCGGTAGTTCACAATTCATGCTAATGGGACTTTTAGTGACATAACCTAACTTTAATAATCCATTTTTATTTCATCTATCGGGTCCTTTAATCATTCATAGGGTCATACAATCGGGTCATTCAATCATTTGGGTCCAAAATCAATAAACAAACAATCGGGACAAATGGTGTCCTAATTTTATAAAAACTAACATGTTATCTCCCTCGCGGGTTTATAAAACATTTATAAAAACATTTAAAAGAGTGTGAGGCTATGAACTCACGTTGATGTGGGAAAGCGGGTTATCGGCAACTCGGACGTACGGTACGTGCTTCAATCACGGAAACCTAGACAAATAATAATCGGTCTTAGACGTTTGTCCAATGACTTTATAAAAATAACAATTATGTATACATATGATGATTATATATATATGATGATCAAGTGGGTTTACATATTCTTGTTTACTCATTTTAGTGTTATATGTCGATAACTTTTATACTAGTTTACTAGTTTTACCTTTTTACGTGTTTTAGGTCCAATAAGCCTATTATAAGTTTATTAACTTGTATTAATCCATTTCTTACTTATATTATCAGTATTTAAACTTTCAAGTTGGGCCCAAATGGGTTAAGCCCAATAAGTTGTTTTTAAGAGTGTTTATCTTATTTAGTCCAATTATTAGCCCAAGTATTAGTCCAATATGTTTACTTAGCTCGTTAATGTCCGTATGCCCTATAGTTCGGGTTTTATCGGTTTTTACTTGTTGTACATGTCTATATATCAGTAAATAAGTTTTATAAAGTTTTCATTAGACGGGTCCAACTATCTAAGTTTTATTTAACAAAAACGTTAATTTTACGGCAATAGCCGAAAAAGTCGTAAAAATCATGTTTAAAGTTTTATAACTTATAAAACTTAACAAGTTACCATTTTTATAATTTATACACTTATTTATCATTTTACATATTTATATAAATAGAATTCATGAGTTAGTGGGTTTTAATTTATATTTTATACTATTAAAATTTGAGTGCTTATATAATAGTATTATTCTTTAATTTCCAAAAATCTGATTTTTATCTTCACTTTCACCAAAACTGCCATATCTTGAGTTCTATATGGAGATAGAAGCTCAAATTTTTATCACATAAACTACATGATATGTGCTACATTTAACGTTTCTATAGCTACTGTTGAATCATCTTCTAAATAGTTTCTAAAAATCGTCCAAAACAGTGAACTCAGATTTATACCTTAAACTTGTTTTGATCATATCTCACTCATTATTTTGATTCCATTGCATAGCCAACTCTCACATGTGTACAAGACCCATAGCTTACTGTAAATCCATTTTACTTCATCATTTTATCAGTTTACCATATGGTTCTTTACTGTTTTTATACAGCCTATCATTTAAACAAGATTTACCCATTTTTACTTATAGTTTTTCATCTTTTTATCCATAATTATCAACAACAAATCCCCACATAACATTTTTATCATCATATAATCATCATAAACATATACAATAGAAAATAAAATACATGTTTACATAATCAAAATAACAAGAAGATGAGGAGGACAATCTTTATACCACCATGATGATGTAGGTTGTGATCAAAACATGGATTTTGATGGAGAAACTTGTGCTTAGCCAACACCATCTTCAAGACCATCAATCTTTATGATCAACTTGTGGAAAATCATCCCCAAGACAACATGAATACTCCTCCTTGGATGTTATAAGTACCACCAATCAATAGGGTTTCAAAAGGGCTTCAACATGTATATGAATAACATGAGATTTTGTGGTTGATTTTGATCAAGTGATGGTGGTTTGTGGTGAGAAATGGGACGGCATTAATGGAGAGGATGAGAGAGTTTTAGCTAGTTTGCATGGTGGAAAGTGAAGACAATGGTTTGTGTGAGTGGTTTTGTGTTGAGGTAAGCTTAATATGTAAGCTAAATGGACAAGTGTTTACTTGTTCATGAGGTTGTGACACCTCATGGTGTATGTAGCTAACTTAAGGCCGGTTTTGGAGTGGGGTGGGACAAGTGTCCCACTTGTCTCATCCCATTTATTTACGGGTACTCCTTGATTCTAGTTTCCTCGATTTGCGTGCCCTCGGGTCGTTTTACGAAAAGCGTTTTTATAAATTATGAATCAACGTCACAAAATGAATCCAATAAAAATTGTTTCATCAAAAACGGAGTTCGAAAACGTAAATACGTAATCCTAAGGTTTCCGGTTTAGTCGTAAAGGACGTTAAAATAAAATCGTAAGTCCTAATCTCTTCTCGTAAATTTTTGAGTTTATGAACCAACTCAAATTTAAAACTCCAAAATAATATTCATGGACAAATTTATTTTCTGAAATGTCGGACTGTCACCAAAGACGGTGTATGTAAACGTAAGCACGTAACGTTGAATCCTCCGGTTTAGACGTAGTCGATGCTACTTCAAGACGTAAATCCAAATTTCTTCCCAAAAATATGTGAGTTCATATTGTAACATTAAAATAATGTTTTTAAATAATATTCAAGAATAAAATATCAACCATAAATTGACGGATTGTCACAGCATTTACCCCTAAACAGGATCTTTGTCCTCAAAGATCATCTTACTACTCGCTTCTTATAGAGTTAAAGCCATGTGGGTATTTCCTCCACATTCGGTCTTTTCTCACAAGTGTAATCCATTATAATACGCGAGTTTCATCAACATAACTACGGGAATAAGATCAGGCTTAATGTTGACTTACTTTCTCTATCCATGATGTTCACGGGTTTTTGATGAATGCAACTTTTCGCCGATCTAAGCTCTATTAAGAAGAATTCATATTTTAACTTGATAGATATTCCATCAAGTTCGATATACGAAACATAATTCACGCAGTCTTTGAAGTCCTAGGGTAGATCCAGCTTATATGCCTTTCAATCCCAACTTGTACATCATCTCAATGGTCCCATACAACAGGGACTTATATCCCATGATTTGTCAGATCATGAATTCATTTTTCCAAGGTTAAAAATTGTGGCATAACTTCGCTACCCATTTGGTACTTCAAGATCTACATTTCATATTCACATAACCTCTTGCCCACTAACGGCAATCAATAATCAGATCCTAATTTCAACAATCATTTCAGATCTCGCGGGTCGGGTATTTTTGCAAGGATAGGTTCGCCATCATAGGAGACCTTAAACCTAAGAGACATGTCCAACTCACAATGGGTGTATGTCGGATGTCTTCATCTCAACTCCTGCTTACAGATGCTCTAAGATTTAGATCCTAACAAGATTAGATCTCGATCCTAATACGATAATTATCAATGATGATCCTTCCAAAGGAAAACGATTATACGGTCTATTATCAAAGGTCGATCATTCAAACATAAAGCAGCACTTATAGTATTTTGTATCGTTACTTTACCTCGTCCCTTCGATTTGGGGTGGTAAACAGTACTCTCTTCAAGATTCGTTCTCAATGACTTCTGAGCAAATCTCTAGAAATTCGATGCGAAGCGAGGATCTTGATAAAGATGTTCGATACAGGCACACTATGTTTACATAATTCTTTTACATTTACCATTAACGGGAATGATATTAGCAGATTTGGTCAGTCTGTCGACGATGACCCAAATCGAATCAATTCAGATGATGACCTTTGCAATAGCTAGACGTTTACTAATGTATGAGGCGATGTCTGCCTTCATAATTGCCATCAGTACAACTTCTTCAGACAAAGATACTTTTAGTCATAAATGACATAAATAGAATACTTATACTTACAAATTCCAACATAACTATATCTCATAATCTCCATATTTATGCAACCACAAGTGGCCTTTTATACGTTTAACGCTATCGGCTTCTCAATTTTAATGGTTCACATTAGCCGTGAAACCTTTCACTATTTATATTATCCTTTTCACAAACATCGTTTATTTTAAATTGTTTGGCAATTTATTTTTCACGTTCATTGTTAAGGAACATGTCCTAACTGGTTCTTTATCTTTTCTACATAATGCGTCGGTATCTATATTCACTTCTCATGATGATATAATCATTATGTCCACAATTCACTTAGATATTCTTTCAAAATTATGCGTCAGTAATTACGTTCACTTTCCTGATGAAATAAATATCACAACCGTATTTATTCAAAATTCTTTCTTCATATCTTCTATGTTTCAGTTTCGTCTCAACTATCATTTTTATCCGTTTTACTCAATCCGTCGTCTAAAGCGTCGATAATTATTATAATTAATTAAATAATTATTATTCAATTTTTATGAAACGTAAACGTAAAAGTTTTAAATTTCTTAGTTCGACCAATTATATAAAATGTTCAAAATAAATTTGAGTTTAATTAACAAGATTTTCGTTGATTTATCGAAAATAATTAATAAGATTCGTAAATGTTCGAAAAACTTTTGTTTATACTTTGGTCAAAATTTTCTTAGTTGAAAAGCAAAAATTTTCGTTTCAAATTTCAAGTCATAAATTATATAATTTCCTCAATTCTTCTTAAGTTGTCTAGAAGTATACACAAACATTTACCCCTAAACAGAAGTTTAGTTAAATGGTTTGTGTATAAGGGAATTATCCCTTAAAAATCTTTTGTTAAAACATTTGTCAAAATATATTTCCATTTCTTTTTGGTAAAATCCAAAGTCTTAAAGGGCTCTTGATTTTTGAAGAGTCTATATGCATACATCTTACCATTATTAATCCAACGGTCATTTTATGTAAAGGATTAAGTTTTTAATCCCTAAGCGTTAATAGTTCTAATTTTTGAAAAGTCAATATAGCTCCCATTATCTATTAATCACACGGTTAAATCATATAAAGGATTAAGTCCTTAATCACATGTTAAATATTTAAGGTATAGGTTTTCATTGTTTAGCCAATTCAGGGCAATTTATAACTAATTATTAACTCATTCTTATTCTTATAAACAAACAAATGATCCTTAATGATCACAAGCATGAATTTATCAAATTACAGCCTACACACGTGATTCACCAATTTTATGAATGTTACATGTGTATTAGTCAATCCAAACGACATCACGTGAAACTCATAATGTTCATTACAAGTACCAGATGTAGTGATTGGAATAGATAATCTCTTTCGCAGATGCGAAGTTTGATGATAACCATGCCGTGGATCAAATCTTAAAAACATACGCTAGAACCTTGTAAATGATCGAACAAATCTTCCATTTCGAGTTATGGATATCGTTTTCGATTGTCAATTTACTCAGTTCACAGTAATCTATAAATATAAGGAATGATAACACCATAGCTCTTCAGGATGACAGGCTTGGTATAATAAAATCTTTCTCCGACAACTCTCTCAGTTGTACGGTAATTTCTTTAATTCAGATGGTGCTGACGTATAGTGTACAAGCCACAAGTGCAACACCGGAAATATAATCAATACCAATTTCTACTTGCCTTAATGGCAAAAGTCTAGGTAATTTACCAGCAAATACCTCCTAAAGCTTCAGATAACATAAACATCTTTTAATACATTTATTTTAGGTTCTTTCTAGATTACAATATTTATGACTAATTCACAACCATTCATGGTATAATTTCAAGTCTTAATACAGGATATGGTCATCCATCAAGAATTATTTAGATCACTTTTGATAATCAACATCTTATCATTTAGGGGAATTCTACTCGAGTTCCCATCAATTAAGACAAGGTCGTCATGTCATACTCAATCAATCCATTTTACTGGCACTATCAACTTTCCAGTTTTATTGTCGTCGATAAGATGTGAACTTCTCAAAAGACTAATAATAACTCATAATCCTTCCACAAATTCAAGGATATCTGGAGACACAACTAACCTTAGAAGAGTAAGGTTAACACATAATCTACGTGAGAGAATTTCAAACCAGACACAGACGAAAACATTTAATGAATATGAATATATCCCATGTTTTCATAATTTGAGTACGCATTCGAAAGCTCCTCGGATCGTTACCCAGGTCATTCAAATGAAATCGAATCAAAAGAAATGATAGGAACGTCGATACATCCAGTCGGGTATCAACACTCGGTAATCAGATACTTTTCCTAAGAATCTCACTACGGGAGAATTGGACAAGAAAGAATTGTCAATTGTCAAATAAGACAATTTCCACAGATGAGTAAATTCGACTCAGAAGAATAGATGCTACAGGCACATATGTAGGTGTCCCTAACATTATGTCCTTATTTTTCACTTCTTGCAGATCTCATAAAATTTAATTTTTCACAATCTTCAAAGAAAATGTAGTGTTTATTCATTAGTTTTACGGTGACTACTAATCAGCCTTGCATGGTCCATCCCAAATTGTATGTAGGCGCGCAACTATATACAATTTCAAGATCAACGATGCAATACTCAGTTCGCCAAAATGTTATCATCATGTTTAAAATAAAAACATTTTCAGGCTTAATTCTTAAATAAGAATCAAAAATAAATTTACGAAGATTTTCCTTGTTATGGAAATAATTAAGTTTCCAAAGCGTCTCATAAACAACTTTATTTTGATATCAATCACTTATAAATTTCACTTTGAATAATCCTTATAGTGATGAAAATTCAATTTCCTCAAATAATACTGTTTTATCTTATAAAAACAATGAATGATCTGCAAAAGAGTGAAGAAAGCTTGTTTACCAAGAATTAACTACAATATTATAGGAAATGAGCTTAGCCAATTAATCATGAGGTTCATGACTTCGATGGCACTCACGAAGAATGATTCACAACGTAACTCAAATTAAGATGAGTACGTGTTCAATGGTTGCATCACTAATGCGAACATTAGGATGAAGCAATAAAGGATAGATAACATTGATACACGTAGAATTTAGCAATCAAAGGTAGTCTTTTTTCATTAATCACAAACAAGTCAAAATTGTACCGTAACACATTACGTGTCACTATTTCATACAATTCTCAGAACTCATCCTACCAACTGATGTCACAGTTAAATTAGGGATTATTTTTAAAAGATACCACAATGAATACTAATCTACAAGAGTCATTAGGTGTTCCACATGTCCCAGAAGATCCATCGGTCTCAATTCAGAAGAAGATTTCTTCAATTTATTTCTTGGACACTGGGCATCCTCGTTATTGGACAATGGTATAGGAACAACCCTTAACACTAATCAACAATCAAGTAAAACCTTATAATTCAATCACAAAACTTAACGACTTCCTCTTAACAATTTCTTATTCCACACAAGTTAAATTTTACTTTTATTCAAGTTTTAATCAACTTATACTCAATTCGATATCCTACATCATTCTTCAATACTTCAACTTTATTCTTAGGCCTTAATAGGGCAATAAAAGCTCAATATGAACAATACTTAATTTTCAATCCTATAGCTCTTACAACAATAATTATCAAATGAGTCACTAGTATGAAATGACTTGATCATTCAACTAGACTTCTCGGAAAGGTATTAGTGGCATAAGGCTTTTGGGTAATGGTTCCAATAACAGCCTCAAGTGCAACATTCCCCCTTTCGATTTCAATTTAAGAATATGATGACAACGAATCAGATGACATCTTTCTAGGTGGTAACGTTTTGTCAAACTCCACTCTATAAGGAAAGATCGTCATGACATCGATATCAGATTTAATCTCGCCAATTCTTTTTCAATATCACAATCAACTAATATCTACATTTCTACGAATATCAACCATTTTTCGGGATCATAAATATCCACAACTTGGTTTAGATCTAGGATAGCTATAATTCCTACGAGAATAGCTTCGATTTCCTTGTGACAATCTACGTCGTATAAATACCTCGTATAAATATATAAATAATCATCAAACAATCATGTAATAAAATTACATCATATATATATATATATATATATAATCCAAGTTATATATATATATTAAAATAACACTTCTCAGTCTGGCCTTGTCGGTAACTCGGGAATTCTTCGGCACCGTTATAGTCAAAAGATTTTTAGACATTTTTAGAAAAATGTTTTTAGTTAAAAGATTTTGAAATGTTTTATTCAAAACCTTGGTTTTAAAAATCTTTCTTTCTCTATAACGAGAGCTCTGATACCAAACTGTAACACCCCCAAATTCGTACAACTTAATACAGCGGAAGACTAGTTGGTGTTACGGGATAGCACATTACTCACATCATAGACAACGCATAAAAATTGCGTCGTTTATTAATAAAGTATTTCCATTCATAAATATCAAAGTTACATCGATCCCAAGTCATTACATTTCATACAATGTTTTTTTAATGGAAAAATATTGTTAAAGTGCGGGCCATGAATTCTTGTCGTCTTCCCGAGAATTACCTTCAAGTACTTGAGATAAAACATGTTAAAAGAAAAGGTCAGCGATAACGCCGAGTGAATTCATAGAGTTTAATAAAATCCATCAATATAATATCAGTATAAAATTATTACTGAAAATCATCTTGTACAAATCATTTTAATAGGCCATAGAATAGCCAAAGTCATTTTATACAAATCTTTATCGAAAATCATAATATAGGCATTTGCCTTAAAAATCTTTATACGAATCATTGTCGTTAAAAACACCATACAATACGTTTTTGCAACGTTGTATAGATTAAATAAAACCATTATATGAATATGGTTATAAAAAGCCTTAAAATCATTATACGAGCCAATGTCGTAAAAACGTCATACAATACGTCTTACGACGTTGTATGAAAATAAAAACCGTTATATGAGTATGGTTATGAAAACCAAAACACAAACATAGTATCAATAGTATGACCCAGTATTGCTAGTCAGGCAATACATCGTAATTCTGAGCGTCTAGTATTATTTCGTTAGTTTTTGGATTATTACAAGCCGCATGACATTGTTACCTTACTAAACCAAAACGGGTAGCTAACCCGATACCAATTTTGCCCATCTAAAGTAGCGTGTCGTCACAAAGATCACGCTATGGAAATCTTCTCATACATAAATTCGCTTACCAATCAATGTGGCACGACGGGGATCAACCGTCAAGGCGCGAACTGGGGTGATCGTCCCCAAATAGTACTATTAAATGCATAAGCGTCTACCAAATCCCGGTAGTTCACAATTCATGCTAATGGGACTTTTAGTGACATAACCTAACTTTAATAATCCATTTTTATTTCATCTATCGGGTCCTTTAATCATTCATAGGGTCATACAATCGGGTCATTCAATCATTCGGGTCCAAAATCAATAAACAAACAATCGGGACAAATGGTGTCCTAATTTTATAAAAACTAACATGTTATCTCCCTCGCGGGTTTATAAAACATTTATAAAAACATTTAAAAGAGTTCGAGGCTATGAACTCACGTTGATGTGGGAAAGCGGGTTATCGGCAACTCGGACGTACGGTACGTGCTTCAATCACGGAAACCTAGACAAATAATAATCGGTCTTAGACGTTTGTCCAATGACTTTATAAAAATAACAATAATGTATACATATGATAATTATATATATATGATGATCAAGTGGGTTTACATATTCTTGTTTACTCATTTTAGTGTTATATGTCGATAACTTTTATACTAGTTTACTAGTTTTACCTTTTTACGTGTTTTAGGTCCAATAAGCCTATTATAAGTTTGTTAACTTGTATTAATCCATTTCTTACTTATATTATCAGTATTTAAACTTTCAAGTTGGGCCCAAATGGGTTAAGCCCAATAAGTTCTTTTTATGAGTGTTTATCTTATTTAGTCCAATTATTAGCCCAAGTATCAGTCCAATATGTTTACTTAGCTCGTTAATGTCCGTATGCCCTATAGTTCGGGTTTTATCGGTTTTTACTTGTTGTAAATGTCTATATATCAGTATATAAGTTTTATAAAGTTTTCATTAGACGGGTCCAACCATCTAAGTTTTATTTAACAAAAACGTTAATTTTACGGCAATAGCCGAAAAAGTCGTAAAAATCATGTTTAAAGTTTTATAACTTATAAAACTTAACAAGTTACCATTTTTATAATTTATACACTTATTTATCATTTTAAATATTTATATAAATAGAATTCATGAGTTAGTCGGTTTTAATTTATATTTTATACTATTAAAATTTGAGTGCTTATATAATAGTATTATTCTTTAATTTCCAAAAATCTGATTTTTATCTTCACTTTCACCAAAACTGCCATATCTTGAGTTCTATATGGAGATAGAAGCTCAAATGTTTATCACATAAACTACATGATATGTGCTACATTTAACTCTTCTATAGCTATTGTTGAATCATCTTCTAAATATTTTCTAAAATTCGTCCAAAACAGTGAACTCAGATTTATACCTTAAACTTGTTTTGATCATATCTCACTCATTATTTTGATTCCATTGCATGGCCAACTCTCACATGTGTACAAGACCCATAGCTTACTGTAAATCCATTTTACTTCATCATTTTATCAGTTTACCATATGGTTCTTTACTGTTTTTATACAGCCTATCATTTAAACAAGATTTACCCATTTTTACTTATAGTTTTTCATCTTTTTATCCATGATTATCAACAACAAATCCCCACATAACATTTTTATCATCATATAATCATCATAAACATATACAATAGAAAATAAAATACATGTTTACATAATCAAAATAACAAGAAGATGAGGAGGACAATCTTTATACCACCATGATGATGTAGGTTGTGATCAAAACATGGATTTTGATGGAGAAACTTGTGCTTAGCCAACACCATCTTCAAGACCATCAATCTTTATGATCACCTTGTGGAAAATAAGCCCCAAGACACCATGAATACTCCTCCTTGTATGTTATAAGTACCACCAATCAATAGGGTTTCAAAAGGGCTTCAACATGTATATGAATAACATGAGATTTTGTGGTTGATTTTGATCAAGTGATGGTGGTTTGTGGTGAGAAATGGGACGGCATTAATGGAGAGGATGAGAGAGTTTTAGCTAGTTTGCATGGTGGAAAGTGAAGACAATGGTTTATGTGAGTGGTTTTGTGTTGAGGTAAGCTTAATATGTAAGCTAAATGGACAAGTGTTTACTTGTTCATGAGGTTGTGACACCTCATGGTGTATGTAGCTAACTTAAGGCCGGTTTTGGAGTGGGGTGGGACAAGTGTCCCACTTGTCTCATCCCATTTATTTACGGGTACTCCTCGATTCTAGTTTCCTTGATTTGCGTGCCCTCGGGTCGTTTTACGAAAAACGTTTTTATAAATTATGAATCAACGTCACAAAATGAATCCAATAAAAATTGTTTCATCAAAAACGGAGTTCGAAAACGTAAATACGTAATCCTAAGGTTTCCGGTTTAGTTGTAAAGGACGTTAAAATAAAATCGTAAGTCCTAATCTCTTCTCTTAAAATTTTGAGTTTATGAACCAACTCAAATTTAAAACTCCAAAATAATATTCATGGACAAATTTATTTTCTGAAATGTCGGACTGTCACCAAAGACGGTGTATGTAAACGTAAGCACGTAACGTTGAATCCTCCGGTTTAGACGTAGTCGATGCTACTTCAAGACGTAAATCCAAATTTCTTCCCAAAAATATGTGAGTTCATATTGTAACATTAAAATAATGTTTTTAAATAATATTCAAGAATAAAATATCAACCATAAATTGACGGATTGTCACAAAAATACCAATATCAGCCTTTGGTTGAAGTTTTCCCAAATTGTCACCATCGTTATTTGGATAGCAAAGAGAACCAAATACATGAAGATATGATAAATCTGGTACTTTACCATGGAGAAGCTCATAAGGTGTTTTACCATGGCGTTTACGAATTAGTGACCGGTTTTGGGTGTACACTACTGTAGATACTGCTTCTGCCCATAAAAACAATGGAGCCTTTGCGTAAATTAACATTGTTCGAGCAGCTTCCATAAGTGTGCGATTTCGCCTTTCAATGAAACCATTTTTTTGTGGAGTGCGAGCAACGGATGTTTCATGAGAAATGCCAACTTCTTCATAATAATCACGCAAAATTTGATTCACAAATTCGGTTCCATTATCTGTACGAATGCGTCGGACAGTAGTGTTGAGACGCACTTGAATCATCTTGAGAAATCCGATGATGAATTTAGGTGCCTCATTTTTTGCTTTAAGAAATTTCACCCATGTAAACCGAGAGTAATCATCGACAATGACGAGGATGTACTTTTTGCCACTAAGACTTTCAACACGCATTGGCCCACAAAGATCCATATGCAACATATAAAGTTTCTCTTGGTTGGTGTCTTCAGTCTTGGGTTTGTAAGACTTCTTAGTGCTTTTCCCCATTGTACACGCGGAACACAAATGATCCTTGTGAAATGATAGTTTAGGAAGACCACGAACAAGTTCGTTTTTCACCAAGTGATTAATAGCGTCAAAGTTAAGATGAGATAATCGTCGATGCCATAACCATGACTTAGTCTTCGAAGCTTTGGAGAGAAGACATACGGGAGAAGCGGACATCATATCTTGTAGAGATAAAGTGTACAAATTATTCCCTCGAGTACCTTTCAATAAATCAACCCCTTCCAAATTATGAATGAAGCAGGTATGCTCTCGAAAAGCAACTTCTAGGTTTGCAACACAAAATTGTCCCACAGAAAATAAGTTGTGACCAAGACCTTCCACGTAATACACTCTTGAAATTATAACATTCCCAATATGATATTCACCATAACCCATTATCTTTGCAATATGATCATTCCGAAATCGAACCGTACCAAGAAACTTGCTGACGAAATTTCTGAGCTGAGAGCGATCTCCGGTCATATCCTTGGAGCAACCAGAGCCCAAATACCAGAGAACAATTTGGACCACCTGTTTTCAATAACAACAGTAGACAATGCATTGGAAACTATTGGTTCCGGAGTGTTAGCAGATACAGATATAGAATTATCAAAATTGCTAACATTTTTGAGACCCTTAGATTTCCTGCGTTTTCTAATGTGAGTTTTAGCACTAACAGGTTTTACTATTCCAAATTTCGTAGGTTTTGGATTATTCGCGGGCACTACAGTGGGAGTAGACCTATTTAAAGGGCACTTGTTTCCTACGGTAGTGTCGGTGTTCCTAGTTAAAGGACACGCTTGTGTTTTGGTAGCCTTGGTACTCCTAGTTAAAGGGCACGCTTTCTTCATTGTAGTGGGAGTGATCCTAGTCAAAGGGCACATATTTCCTAATATAGTGAAAGCTCTACCAGTGGGGCGCCACATCCAACCAACTTGGGTTAACACTTTCCCAGTCGGTTTCCATTCTAATCCATTTTTCCGGGCATGCATCTCATTCACATGGTCAATAAGGCAAGAATCATGACGACTAGAAAACATACATTCATTGAAATTCCAACATTTCAAATTAGAATTCACACTAGGCTTAGAACGCTGCACAACCGCAGAGCCTTTAGGTTTAGCTACATGATTCTTTTTATTCAAAACAGAAATAACATTCCTAGGATGGGCTTCTACTTTCTTCTTCACTTGACTACTAGTTGGGGGCAAGATCCTATCATTCTTCTTGTTTCTCTTAAGCTTAGATCTTTGAGCCTTAGTAGTGGTGCTTACTCCTGTAGAAGGCAACACGAGAATATTAGAAGCTGGTTTTGATTCCGCCTTATCTTTAGTGACCAAAGTTTGAGATGGTTTAGTCCTAGTGCCCTTATTAAGTGGTGTGATGGCTATTAGGTTCCTTTTGATTGCACTAGAGGACGATGCTGAGACAGTGGCTGCGTTATCCACGACATTCTTACCTTTTAGAGTACGAAGTGTTTCCTTTAACTCAGCCAAGACCAGATTTTTATCACAAATTTGTTCCCTCAAATCAGATATTTCCACCGACTTTCGATTCAATTGTTCAATCAATGATTGATTCTGTGCAGTGGTATTAGCACATGCGGGCTTTACTGAATCGAAGAGTCGTGTATTTTTCTGTTTTAAGTTATCAACTTTGGACAAAATCTTGGAAACTCAATTATCTAGATCAAGTTTAAAATTCTCAGCGGCCTCAAGTACGTTCACACAGTTAAGCTCCTTAGATTTCTCTATGTCTATCGGCAAAGATTGAGCAACCTTGTCACTTGGCTGACGCTGTTTTGATTGTAAATTTAATCGAAAATTCTTTTCAAAGTTTGCATAATCGATATTAACACCTTCAAATGACGTTTCAAAGATTTCTTGAATAAATTGTTGCTTGCATTCAAGCGAAATACAATGTGTTTGAATCTCATCAAAACGTTTTGAAAGAGAAGAATATGAATCTTGAAGCTTTAAAAATTCAGCGTCAGATTCGTGACAAGTACTATCTACCACATTATCCACAGATTCAACATTATGCACAATAGAATCATTATCAACACTTTTATTCACACAGACAGAAACTATATCATGAGACATCACTTGATTCAGAAGTAGATCATTATGGCGTGAAACCCGTTCTATTTCAAGTAAACTGTTTTCATAAGCATTATCCATTTCATTGAAAACACGTCTAAATTCTTATATTTCCAAAAACAAATCTTGATCAAGATTAGTAAGACAAGCCTTAACAATGTCTACAAACGAAACAATTTCATTTCGGAATGCAGCTCTAGTGTGCTCAAAGTTCCATTCACCTTCCGTTATGGCCGAAGCCGTCGTACGTTCCAAAATGACCTTGTCAAAATCGGCTAAGTGTTGGTGAACCGCATTTAAGTTAACGGACGCCTTGCTTACCGGTGGAATTAACTTTGTTAAATCCGTTTTGACAAGTGTAGGAGATGTACTAGGAAGGTTTTCATTTGACAAACTTTGGGGCACAAGAACTGTCAATTCTGCTAATTCCTTTTGTAAACGAATGCGTGTCTTTTTCGAAAATTGATCTTTGTTATGTTGATCATAATCAATTGTATGGAATTTTGAAAGCATTTTAGAATGAGTTTCATCCCCAAGTGATTGTGTCTCCTCAGTACTACGAACAAAAGGTACTTCTTTCGATTTTCCAATTATGGCCATATCATAAAGACCGAGAATATATTCCTGAGCTTGTTTTGCATAACCGGGATTAGGTGGTAAATCTTGGAGACGTTTAAGTTCGAGTTCTTTAAATGATTTAGTTAAAAGATGAACCTTTTCTGTGGAAGCGTATTGTTTTAAAAGCTGTTGTTCTTTGAATTTAAGAAGTTTGGTAGCATTAATTTCCGATTCAACCTTTTTAGGCTCGAGAGTTTCGAAATCCATTTTAAGTTTCTGAAAATCATTGACAACCGACTACTTTTCTTTTAATTCATTAGAAAGATTAGCTTTTAATGATTCTATTTCTTTCAAGTGTTCAATCTTTTCAAAACGAAATTGGTCAAATTCAGAACATGTTATTTTCTCTGCTTGAGGGACCATTTCAAAAGTTTTGACCTTTTCTTTATGCAACGCAAGCTCAGTAGTTAGGGTGGAATTGGTATCTACGGATTGTCTGAGGGCCATATGCATTTGATCAATAATATGTTTAGGCACCATGACCAACTCATGTTGAGCATAAGATTCCATACTCGTCGTAGCATTTGGTTGAGGTTCACTCAAATGTGTTGGATTGGGTACCACTTTATTTGAGTTACTAGTTCCCGAATGCTGTTCGAGGTTGTCACTTTCATGCCCAACTTGATGTTGGTTTTCATCAATATTATTAGATGTGGTTGGTACCTCACTGATGACATCAGAACCGTAGTGAGAGAGATTAGCAACGAGAGAAGCTTGGGCAGAGTGAATGTCATCACAATCCGAATCGTATGCATCAAGATCATCCACTTGATAAGCTGCATTAGAAGTGGAAACAACTGCAATGCCTTCAGTATCTGCTGCCCCTGGGTCTGTAAGAAATGCTAACTCCTCTGAATCCAAAATCTTCCCCTTAGACTGAGCATCAACCAAATACATCTTCTCACGAAACCATGCATCATCCCTTCTCCTTTTCGGTTGTGTGCATTCCCTAGCCATATGACCTTGTCCTCGACAATTGTAGCAAGTCACAACCTTCTTAGGACCAATAGGACTCCCATTTCCACTAGCTTGAGAGGTCCATATGAATTTTGCCTTCCCTTAATAGGTTGCACCGTCACTTGACCATCTTGAACAGTGGCTTGTTGTCGAGGATTTGATGAGGTGCGGAGCTGATTGTTTGTTGGTGGAAATCCTCTAGTTGCAACAAGTTTTGACAAGTAGGCGGTGAGATGGTTTAGAACATCAGCTGGCGTATCATTTGGAGTAAAGAACGGTGCTTGGATTGGTGGAAGTTCATTAGAGTAGAAAGCTTGTGCTGGTTGTGCTTCTATTGGAAAATATCCTTGCTGAGGAATATAGCCCAATGGAGAAGTGTTGGCTTGTGATGGTGATGTTTGATATGGTGGTTGCTGTTGAAAAGATTGTTGATGAACACTTTGTTGATATTCTTGCTGTGGCATCATTGGTGGTTGATAAGATGGTTGCTGTGGTTGCTGATAGATGTGTGGTGGTGGCTTCTGCAAGTATGATGGTTGTTGATAAGTATAAGCCATGTTTTGTTGAGAAGCATACATTGCAAGTGGATCATGAACTTGAGGTGTAGACAACCGAGCCTCGATCACATGGCATTCGTGTTGTTGAAGAAAAGCTTGAAGTTGATCCACATTGGTGTTATGCAAGTCCTTAGCCAATTTAACATCCGTCACGTATTTTTTCCATTCTGGAGGAAGAGTGTTCAAATACTTGGTGTTCAATTAAAAGGTAGGGATTGCCATGCCATAGATATTAAGCTCATTCAACAATAGGGTAAATCTCAGATAGTAATAATTGAGAGTCTCCCCTAGCACATAGGCAAACTTATCAAAAGTATCAAAAAGCTTACACTCTCGTTCTTGTTTAGTTAACGAGGTGCCTTGCATTAGAACCCGAATTCTATCCCATAACTCTTTGGCAACTTTATGTATGCTGACGAGTTTGTAGACATCTGGAGGAAGAGCTTGGAGAATGATGTTTGTAGCATACTTATCACATTTATCTTGAATCTTCATATCTCCAGTCAACTCACCTGTTGTGCGAGGACGAGTAGTCGTACCTTCCGTCACTGTACCATAATCTAATGGTCCATTGAGCACCGATGCCCAAATTAGATGTCCATTCTCCTTGTTCAACATATAAAGTTCCATTCGGGAAGCCCATTCCTCATACATAGTCTTCACCAATATTGGTGGACGATTATCCGTACCCGAGAGGATGGACTTATCCGTAAGAGATGTGTACTCCATTTCAATAAGTTACGATTTACAAAGTTGATCGAACAATGAAATAAGGTTAAGTGTTTTTGTGTTGAAGTCGAGAAACAATGTTAAAATCCCCTAAAATATGTTCTCGATAAACCAAAAATTCCAAGACAAAATTACACACGATTGTTCGAAATTTTTTATAGAATAATTTTTGGATTGTCGGAATGTCTAGATCGGAATGCCAGATCGGAATGTCAGATCGGAATGTCCAGATCGCAAAGCAAGGCTGTCGAAATGTTCAGATCGCAAAGTCCTATCGGAATGTTCAGATCGCAATGTGTTGTCGAAATGTTCAGATCGCAAAGTCCTATCGGAATGCTCAGATCGCAATGTGCTGTCGGAATGATTCAGATCGGAATGAAGCTGATAAAATTTGGGCAGAGTAACGATTTAAAAATTCCTTATAGCCGTCGGAATCCCAGATCGCAAATAACGATCGGAATGTCCAGATCGGAATAAGTAATGAAATCCAAGTATCGCAATGTGGAACCAAACACTTTCCGATGGTGATGGTTATTGCGATGGAAACCCCTTTGCACTTGTACTTTCCGATGGTGAAGTTTGCATGAATTTCGGAATGAAGAACACAAGGACTTTTTGAACTTTTGATCCAAGAAAGATTGTGTTTTAACCAAAATCAAGACACCAAAAACACTACAATACTACTGAATACGTTATGCTTCTTGAAATCACGATCAAACACAAATTTTTTTTTGATGATTCGGCAATATGAACTCAAAAAGCCACGAAATGCTTATAAGAACATATGCAACACTAAAACAAACCTATATTTCATCCCAAGCTCTTGATACCATTTGTAGAAATGTAAATCTATGCTTATGTTTTAGAGAGAGAAAGAGATAGAGAGATGGTGGATTACACACACACTTAGAGAGAGAAAACCAATGTTTAGTATGTGTAAATTATGAAACCACACACCCTCTCCATCAAAGGAGAGGGTTTATATACCCAAGCCTTGTAATGGGCTTGGGCTTACACGTTTGGGCCGGCCTACACATGTTGTAGGCTAGGCTTGGACTTGTTTGAGAAATAAAGAAGGTTAACTAAACTACGAGCTATTACATGGACTATCGTTGGAGTGATCGATCCTTCTTAATACGTAAAATGTATTTCCAACAAACATAACCGGACGGGTATCCACGTTTAACTACTAAAGGATCGTACCACTTTTGTTTAAGCTTTGGGGATTTGAATTTATATCGCATGTTAAACAAGAGAACTTTATCCCCTTTTTTGAATTATTTTCGGACTCTAAGTTTCTTGTCATGATAAGCTTTGGTACTTGCTTTCTAAATTTGGAATTCTCATAGGCTTGGAGTCTTAATTAATCGAGTTCGTACAATTGCAAGAATCGGTTTTCTCCAACGACTTTGAGATCAAGATTACAACTTCTTAATGCCCAATAAGCACGGTGCTCAATTTCGAAGGGCAAATGTCATGTTTTACCGTACAACAAACGATAAGGTGTTGTGCCAATTGGTGTTTTATAAGCGGTTCGGAATGCCCACAGAGCGTTGTCAAGTTTCCTTGACCAAACGGAAGGATTGTCCTTAACCGTTTTTTCGAGTATTCGTTTTAAGGCTCTATTGGTATTTTCAACTTGTCCACTCGTTTGTGGATGATACGTGGTGGGAAAGCGATGGGTGAATCCACAACGCTTTAAGACTTTCTCCATTTGTTTGTTACAAAATGGGAACCTCGATCGCTAATTAAAGCTTTCGGCATTCCATAACGAGAGAAAAGCTTTTTTAGAAAATTGATTACGGCTCGTGCATCATTCGTGGGTAATGCCTCGAATTTTGCCCATTTGAACATGTAATCAATAGCGACTAAGATATATTCGAACTTATGGGATTTGGGAAAGGGTCACATGAAATCAATTCCCCATACGTCAAATATTTCGCTAACTTGGATGCTGTTTTGAGGCATCTCATCTCTTCGTGAGGCTCTACCAGTACGTTGGCAAGCATCACAATTTTCGACTAGAGAATGAACCTCCTTAAAAATTGTAGGCCAATAGAAACCAGCATCAAAGACTTTTTTCACGGTGGTGGAAGGACCATAATGTCCCCCAGTAGGGCCATGATGACATTCATTAAGGATCTTTCTTGTTTCCGCACTATAAACACATATCCTAACCATGCCATCGGGGCATACCTTGAAATGATAAGGATTTTCCCAGAAATAGTGTTTAAGATCGGAAAAGAATTTACGTTGTTGGGGATAGGTTAAACCTTTTCTTAGAATTCTTCAAACGAGGTAATTTGAAAAATCTGCAAACCACGAAGATTCATCCGTAGAGATTTTCATAAGAGTTTCATCGGGAAAATAATCATCGATATCTTCATCCCTTAACTCTTCCATTTTTGGATTTTCAAGTCGCGCCAAATAATCGGCTGCGACGTTTTCTCCTCCTTTCTTATTTTGAATTTTAATGTCAAATTCTCGGAGTAGTAAAATCCATCCAATAAGATGCGGCTTAGCATCTTGTTTAGAGAATAAGTATTTCAACGCGGAATGATCGGTGAATACAATCGTTTTTGACAACACGAGATAGGATCGAAATTTGTCAAAAGCAAAAACTACGGCAAGTAGTTCTTTCTCGGTGATTGTGTAGTTGAGTTGCACGCTATTTAGACTTTTGCTTGCAAAGTGTATAGGACGGAAATGCTTTCCTTCGCGTTGTCCTAATACGGCTCCATCAACGAAATTGCTTGCAGCACACATAAGTTCAAACGACCGCGACCAATCTGGTGAAACCACGATTGGTGCATTCCTTAACTTGTCTTTAAGCTTGTGGAATGCCTTTATGCATTCTTCGTCGAAATCAAAGACTATGTCTTTTTCAAGGAGTTTGGTCATCGGTCTAGCGATTTTGGAAAAGTCTTTTATAAATCGGCGGTAGAATCCCCAGGACCTAGAAAAATTCTAACAGCTTTAACGTTAGTGTGCGGTGGTAATTTGGATATCACTTCGATCTTGGCCTTGTCTACCTCCAATCCGGCTCCGGAGACTTTGCGTCCAAGCACAATTCTTTCAGTCACCATGAAGTGACATTTCTCCCAATTGAGCACGAGATGAGCTTGTTTTCATCGGATGAGAATGTGCTTTAGATTAAAAAGGCAAGACTCGAATGAGTTTTTGAAGACTGAGAAATCATCCATGAAAACTTCCATGGATACTTCAAGCATGTCTTGAAAGATCGCGATCATACACCTTTGAACAGTCGCAGGTGCATTGCAAAGACCAAATGGCATACGCCTATAAGTAAACGTTCCAAAAGGACACGTAAAGGTGGTCTTGTCTTGATCGGATTGTTCGATAGGTATTTGGAAATATCCAGAAAAGCCATCGAGAAAACAAAAGAATTTGTTCCCCGCAAGTCTTTCCAACATTTGGTCCATGAAGGGTAAAGGAAAATGATCTTTTCGTGTGGCATCATTCAATTTGCGGTAATCAGTACACACATGCCAACTGGTAACGGTTCTTGTAGGAACAAGTTCCTTATGTTCGTTGGTCACAACAATCATTCCTCCTTTCTTAGGAACGCAATGGATATGACTAACCCACATACTATCTTCTATGGCATAGATGATTCCTGCCTCAAGAAGTTTAAGTATTTTTATTTTTAAAAACTCTTTCATTTTCGGGTTAAGTCGACGTTGCCTCTCAATAACGGGCTTGGCATCATCTTCAAGAATGATTTTGTGTTTGCAAAAATTCGGGCTAATGCCCGGTATATCGGATGTTTTCCAAGTAAACGATTCTTTGTGGTTTTTGAGCATAGAAACAAGGCGTTTCTTCTCATCTTCCTCGAGTGAGGATGAGATAATCACTGGAAGGAGTGAATCCTTCTCTAGATGTCCGGGAAGAGGTTTACATTCAAGATCCGTCGGTGGGTCTTGAATAGATTTAGGAACTACAAAGTTTGATTTCGAAGGCAATACTTCGAAGGTTTTGTTCGTATCTTCCTCTTCTTCGAGAGTTATTTTAGAATCAAGGGCCATAAATTCCTAGAATTCACGATCACGATCAGTATCACTAGTCATTTCTGAAGTTGTTTGGAATTGTGCGTCGTCATCAAGCAATGCATCCAATTCTTCTTCCGTTACTTCATCGATAACATCCACGCGGAAGCATGTGTCATTATTAGAATGGGAATGTTGCATATCTTTGTCGACTAAGATGTTGGGAATAAAATGAGCTAAGTCACTCAGACGCTGACAAGAGGAAATTGTACGCTGACAAAAGGAAATGAAGCACTGACAGATCAAGCACTGACAAGAAATATCTAAGCGCTGACAAGAAGAAGTCCAACCACTGATAGGAATACTTAGTCAACACGTTTAATATTAGAAGTAAAGATATACTCAATATTATATTTTCTATATTTATCTTTACCTAGAATAGATGATAGGTAATCCTTTGTACACGACTCCTTATGTTATAAAAGGAGGTCGTAGGGTTTATACAATATATACATTATTCAGTTTTCACAACTTGTTAGCCTCAAAATATTGAGTCAAGCAAGAATGTTCGGTCATAGGTTTATATAATAATATTCATTAGAACGTTGTAATAGTTAGTTAAAATAGTCGTGACGTTACGGGCTTGATGGCTAGCTTAAAAGGCCTCTTTCAAGGTACTAAGCATTTATTTAAGCCCGGCCCAAACAATATAGTCCATACAAAGCCCACATGTAGGCGGACTATATAAAGCCCTTCCTAGCATGTTAGGAAGGGTAAGGCTTTTCATTTTTCTCAATCTAACATTCCCATTGTTTAACACACTTCTCTCTACTTTCTCTCACTACTTTCTCTCTCTAGAATCCATCTACTTCATCTATTTTCTTTATTTCTTCCTTGTTTAATCATCACAAATATGGGACAACATTTGGTATCAATCACCATGGGTGATTTGTGATTGGTTGTGGTGATTTTATTTGATCCGTATGATATAATCTATATATCCTCTCTCGAATTCAATGATTTTTTGTGTTTTCCATGCTCTAAATCTTGATATACATCTCCTACATAGTTGTGGTAGGGATTTGGTTGGTTTCGGTTGGTTAAAATCACGGATTTCTTGTCAAAAATCTCAAATTTTTACCTAAAATTTCGGTACTGTTACAATATTCCGACAGAATCCCATCGGAAAAGGGTTTTAAGATTCTGACAGTTATTCTGACAGAATTCCATCGGAAAAGGGTTTTAATATTCTGACAGTTATTCTGACGGTTATTCCGACATATATTCTGACAGGCATTCCGACAGATATTCCGACAGGTATATTGACAGGTATTTTGATAGCATTCCGATATCATTCCGATAGAACATTCCGATGAAACATTCCGATAGAACATTCCGATGCACATTATGATGAACATTCTGATGCACATTCCGATGAACATTCTGATGGACATTCCGATGGATATCTTGTTCGAGTATTAGCCACTATCTAGACTAGTCCCGGAACATAGTTTACACGAAGATTAAAACAAAAAAAAACGTTTTTTGGCGGGAAAACCATAAAAAAATTTATTTTTTTCTAGACCATTTTTAGGCCATTTAAGCTTCGATTTCAAACTTTGGTGACGCGAAAAAATGTTCGACCAAAAATTCAAATTCTCCGAGCAAAATTCAAATTTTTTGGCCAAATTTCCAATTTTTCAGGTTTTATTTTTCATTAAAATTTTCATCTTTAAAAAATTTTCCCTACTAGTTATTGGCTATTTCTAACTTGAATTCAAAATTTGGTAATTCAAACATTTTCGGTTTACCGTTTTGTCGGACTGAGAAAAAAATCGGAATTTTCGGAATTTCAACCATAACACAATCACACCATATCTACTTAAGATCCAAAGTCACTTCATCATCTGAAACACTCATTATGGATTCCTCAACACAAGATATGCATGCACTAAAATCCAAGATGTCGGTTGCAAAAGAACGATGCATGACACACTTTAGATCACTCCAGTCACACCTTCAAGTTCTTTCAAATGACGATTTCAAAGGCACTCACGTCGAACTTGGATTTAAACGGGTATTCATATCACTCACTGGACAAGATGTTGAGACATTCACAAGCACAATGCTACTCAATGTAGATCACCTTGAACAACAACTTGCCAACAATGAATTTCAAGAGGTTGAATCCATAGATGCCGTTTTGGTTTCCGAGAATCAGTTTCAGCAATTCTTTGATACACAGGTATCTGTACACTATGATCGAGAATTCATAAACAAATACTTCTTTGAATATACTCGGTTAGAAGTTCAAGAATTCAAGGAGACATTTCTTCAACACATGAGTGCTGTAAGGAAGTCCATTGCTGAAAGAACACGTCATAAACTAAAAGTTGAAAGAAGGGTTAATAACAGCTTAATGCAGAAGAACGAGAACAATGTCGGTGATGGTCAAACATTGGATGCTTGTTCGATTGCCACAAAAAGCAGTGGGACAGAATCAGAAAAGCAGCATACCAGCAACAACTCAGGGAATGATCAAGCAACCAATGATGCAGATATCAGACCCATATATGATGAGGAGCCAATGGTTGAGGTACAATTAAATGTTGTGTATGATGATCATCACCATAATGATTCTAAGATTCATGAGCTTGAAACTATGTTAGCTTAAAAGACAAAAGATTTTGAGGATGCCAAACTCGAGTTTTTGAAGAAAAATGTTAAATTTGAAGCTTATTTTGAAAAACTTGAAAAAGCAAACGTTGTTATTGACCAAAAACTGGATCGTAAGATTCAAGATTCTAATGCGGAAAAAGAACATTTTGTGAAAAACATAAATTTGTTAGAATCAAAGTTGGCTTCTCAAAATCCAAGTCCTCCGCCTGCTCCATTAAGTGAAATATATGTGCAACCTATTGACACTGTAGATACTAATGACGCGAATGCTGATAACAACATATTTGATAATATGAACATTAAGTTAGAACAACGTGTCGCTCAATTACTTCTACAAAAGGAGCAATTGAAAGCTCAAATCTAGGAAAAGGTTTTTGCATTAACAGCGGTGAAAAATGAATTAAGGAAGCTAAAAGGAAATAGTATGGATACTAAGTTAGCAAATTAGTCAATCCTGGGGAAACCTCCTACTCAACCATTCAGAAACCGCTCAGTTGCTAGACAACCGAATGCGTTTAAATCTGAACGAACCAAAACATCGAACTCGAGGTTTGCATCCCAAGTTGACGTGCGTAGCAATTTGCCAAAAATTGTCACTCCACTATCTAGATCCCCCTTAAAAAATTTTGCCTATGCAAAACCCAATCACATGAATGCTTCAAGCAACTCTAGAAATAGCTCCAAGAACATGCCTCGGAGTAGTTCAAATGACACGGGTCATAAAAGTTATCTAGAGGATGCTAAGATAAAGACACAAGCAAGAGATAGGACCCAACCGAAACCTAGGAGCGCTAATCACACATCTAGGAATCTAGACCCTTCTATGATGCGCCCAAATCAGCCTATCCTAGGAACACTATATCCTTCTCAGATGCTAAGAACTTTGTTTGCACGAAATATAACAAATGCGTGTTTAATGCCATTCATGATGATTGCATCACAAAAGTCCTGAACAAGGTGAAACAAACTGCTAGAGCATCTCAAAGATGAAACCCTATAGGAAATAGTTTTTCTCCAATTAAGTCTTCGGTTGTGCATGAGAAAACTACGTTTCCTAGACCTTGTCTTAAGTGGATACCAACGGGTAGAATCTTCAAAACAACTGGTCTTAAATGGATTCCTACTAGAAAAATATTTCCCTCTAGCACGACAAAGGTTCACTTTGAACCCCCACATGGTTCTCACAAAGATATCACTAACAAATATGCAAGCATACAAACTACTGTAAAAGAGTGTAGGTACCAAAGTCAAGACTCAACGGACACCCAAAGGTCCAATATTTAAATACCGTTCAACAAAAGACACACTCAGAGTTTGGTTGCTAAAGAAGCAGATATCTGAGAAACTAGTGTCTAAAGGGTTTCACAACTAAGCTGTAAAATGATTTGCAATTACTTCAGATTATGAATCACGACTCAAAGAAAGGAAAGTTGATCATGCATGATAACTTATCCTTAACAACGGGAAAATAAATCTTCTCGATCATGAGCTTTTATTAAAAAACATTCAATGTTTTTAAGCTCATGTAAACGACTTACAATTAAATGTCAGACTGTAACTCGAGCTTCAAATAAAGGAAAGTGTATATTTAAAGATAAACTTATCCTAAGAAACGGGTAGAGCAATCTATCTCGGGTTGAGCTTGTCACAAAACATTCAACGTTTTGAGCTAAACACAATGGCTTGTAATCACTTTTACATTGCAACCCGGATCTATATTCACGGGGGAGTGTACAATTTCGTGCTCTTACCCTCAGCAAAAGAAGTTAAATATTCTTACACTTGAGTGGATTTGTCAAGACATTCAACGTCTACGAACTCAAGTTTATGCTTTAGAAAAACCTTTTCACCAAAAAGAAATAGGATTTTTCAGAAAGCGTTGAATAGAATTTTTTTCAAGAATTTTTCAATGATTATTCAAAATCTTTAAAAAAATGTGTGTTCAACAACTCCCATCCTCAAAAAGTAAAATGTGGATCATATCCTCACAATGAAATTCAATTGGATCAATTTTTGAGGGGGAGCATTTCAACTTCATGCAAAGATTGCCACATCTTTCTCCTTGAGATTTTCAAGACTATTTTTCAAAATATATTTTAATCAAATTTGGTATCTCTAATATCAAAAGATTTTATATATTAGAGATAGGGGGAGAAAATGTGATTAAAAAGTGATCTTATACTAGACTCAAGCACTTTAACTCTTACCTACATGTGCGAAACACTTTCGATTATCGATGCACATGTGAAGGAGGAGCATTTCTGAAACGACAAAACTAGCAAGGTATTAAATGTTTTTCAAACACTTTGTTAGAATTTAAAGTGGTTTTATGGTTACGATCTCATACCCACAACATCTTTAATTCACGACGTTATTGGTGTCAAAAGGGTGGTTAGGTTTAAGTCCTATGATCCAACCAGAACCGAAGGGATCTTCCCAGGGACAATCCAATAGATTATTAGAAGTCCTTAGGAAATATGGAGTAGAATGTGAACGTAGCTGAATGCAGACTAAGTACTGAAGCTAGCACTAGAACAATCACAACAAGGTTCTAGTAATGATGTCTTGGTAAGCATTGAAGTGGTTGAAGAATGAAAAAGAAATGTAAGGATAAAGGGTGTAAACAAAGAAGCCCTCCATACAACTAATGCAGAAACTGGGTCAACACATCATGAAGACAACGCGTCATGGACCCAGTGATGTAATGCACAACCCCTCCCCAGCTGACTCAGGCTTCTCTCAAAGAATTTTGTTTTATTGCCACGGAGATCAACACGACTTCTATTGACTTTCTCACTCCGAGATAGTTGATATTGAATAGGTGGCATCTGCTCCAGCCTCTGATCACTAAGAGTGCACAAATCGAGTCTTGAGCCAAGAGATCAATCAAATCTCGTTAGGACACACGGATGAAGATCTAGAGAGTCCTACGCTATATCCTTGTGATATTGCTAGAACATTATGAGGTGATACTACCTAGTATTCACAATGATGAGTGAAAATCCTTCCAGTGTTAACATCAAAAAGCACTGCGGTAGGTCATGTGTAAGATTCTTTATGAATTAAACATATGTAAAACTGAAAAGCAACAATGGTTTGTTTCTTTATCGATTCAAACTCGTTTCAGGTTTCTACGCAATATCTTTATGGTCTTGCCAGAACATTCAGAGTGATATTCATTAATATTCACAATAACGAATGGAAATCCTTCTAGCGTCAACATCAAACAGCACTACGGTAGGTAACTTGCGAGATTCTTTATGAATCAAGCTTGTGTCAACTGGAAAGCAACAATGGTAAGATTCTTTAAGAATAAAACTTGTTCCAGGAATTTGAATTGACGACTTTAATCAAGCAGATATTTATCCAATTGATTCACTCTTTATGTTCGCAGTCTTGCTTTGAGACGGTCGAGTAAAGAGAACGGCTAGTATAGTCGCGAAACCCTGTCAAGGAGGTCCTTAATTGAATCTACCTAATCACAGGTACGATATTTAATATCGTGTAAGGATCTTCACCGACCGGAGGTAAAACGCTACCGATTTAGGATGAATGTCAAAGCCATTCAGTCAGTGTCTATGTTTTGTTCAAGAAGGTGACGTTACGGTGTACTCAGTAAAGTCAAAGATTCAAAACCACATACTCACTCCCAAAGACATTCAACAATCAAAAAATATAAAGACTTCCGCAACTTTGATGATCAAAATCTTCCTTATCAATTAATGTAGAGGAATGAACTCTCTTCAAGGGAGATTGTTAGCAAGCTTTCAAGATTGTACAAAGTATGAGCATGTGGATAAATACACAAGATCGCAAGATGTCAAAGAAAAGTCAAGAAGATTTGAAGATCTCAAGTTTAAAGACAAAGTCGGAAGACAACGACAAAGGCTCAAAGATCACAGCATGAAGGAACAAAACTACTATTACACGTTCAAGACTCATTTATGCCGAAATTCGTAATCTCCATTGAAATCCAAATATCGAGGTGGAATGACCTCACATTGGGGGAGATTGTTAGCCTCAAAATATTGAGTCAAACAAGAATGTTCGGTCATAGGTTTATATTGTAATATTCGTTAGAACGTTGTAATAGTTAGTTAAAATAGTCGTGACATTACGCGCTTGATGGTTAGCTTAAAAGGCCTCTTTCAAGGTACTAAGCATTTATTCAAGCCCGGCCTAAACAATATAGTCCATACAAAGCCCACATGTAGGCGGACTCTATAAAGCCCTTCCTAGCTTGTTAGGAAGGGTAAGGCTTTTCAGTTTTCTCTATCTAACCTTCCCATTGTTTCACATACTTCTCTCTACTTTCTCTCACTACTTTCTCTCTCTAGAATCCATCTACTTCATCTATTTTCTTTCTTTCTTCCTTGCTTAATCATCACAAATATGGGACAACACAACTTTCATTATTAGAAATTCGTTTATCAATCTAAAGTGAAAGTTTGGTTTATTTGTTTGCTTGTTCTTTATTCTAAGTGTTAATTCCGCATAACACTTGGATTGTTCATGTGGCAATCCGTCAATTTATGGTCGATATTTTATTCTCAATATTTATTTGAAAACATTATTTTAATGTTATATTATGAACTCACTTATTTTTGGGAAGTAATTTGGATTTACGTCTTGAAGTAGCATCGACTACGTTTAAACCGGAGGATTCTACGTTGCGTGCTTACGTTTACATACACCGTCTTTGGTGACAGTCCGACATTTCAGAAAATAAATTTATCCGTGAATATTATTTTGGAGTTTTAAATTTGTGTTGGTTCATAAACTCACAAATTTACGAGAAGAGATTAGGACTTACAATTTTATTTTAACGTCCTTTACGACTAAACCGGAAACCCTAGGATTACGTATTTACGTTTTCGAACTCCGTTTTTGATGAAACAATTTTTATTAGATTCGTTTTGTGCCGTTGATTCATAATTTATAAAAACGTTTTTCGTAAAACGACCCGAGGGCACGCAAATCGAGGAAACTAGAATCGAGGAGTACCCGTAAATAAATGGGGATGAGATAAGTGGGACACTTGTCCCACCCCCACTCAAAACCGGCCTTAACTTAGCTACCACACCACTTATGTGTCAAGTGTAAGCTAACTTCACTATACATGTCTTAAGCTTACATTGTAAGCAAAGCTTACACCAAAACCAACCAAACCACTTTTGGTTAAACCATTTACCACACACACTACATGCAAAACAACTCAACTTCTCTCTTCCTCCTCCATTCTTGACGTCCCATCTCACACTCAAAACACCCCATTCATACAATTTTTAACCACAAACATATGTTATAACATACATATGTTAATCTCCATTTCTATCACAACTCCCCCCACACCCTTGGTATCAGAGCCTTACGCTCTAACCATCACCATTACCCTTACCTTACTATTCCCTTTATACTAAATTCCTAATCGTATGCTCTGTGACTGCAGCCTTAGTGCTGATCTCTCACATCAGAGAATTAGAATTTAGCTTAAAGGTCTGACTTCTATAGCTTTAAGTGTTATAGTTCTCTATCCTTTTATTCTAACAAGGCCGTTGCAGGATATGTAAGTCGACAAAGGTGGTCGCAGTTGTTTCCTCCGGGAGAGTATAGAATAAGAAGAAAAAGTCTATATTTCTTAAAACCATGAGTCACGATAACCTTTTCAATCGCTCAACCTCGTCCAGTTTCCGCCAATCCTCTACATCTAAAATAGATCAATTATATGAAATCTCATATAGTTCTGATGATTCCAGGATCCCAATCAGTGAAATGCCACTCGTAAACCCCTACCATGTTTTCACTAAACCATCCAATTCCATCACAAAAAGAGTCAAACAGCTAATTGGATCTAACCCACACAAGCAAATAAAAGAGTTTGTCCAAACATCAAAGTTCGATTCGCATCAGTTAACCGCATCACAGATAGAACATTTGGTACCTTTGTCATTACCTTCCGACCTTCCTCGACATTGTCTATCACAAGGGTACACACATATTCATTTCGGGGCAATAAGGTTAGCATTAACCTTCCATGGAAGAAAAGGACTACCTGCATATTCAAGGATAGCCTTGCTTGATACAAGGTTTACAGAATATCAGCATGCTTGTATTGGTACAATACAAAGAACGTTGAACGCAGGAACAATTTTTGTCACGTTTTACCTAAATTTTAACATGCCTCTCAATGATCCTTCACTATTCACAGCCCTCAAGGCCCAGATAAAGATTGGAGGTACACCCCAAGTGAACACCTTTCAAGCCACGTTCCATTACCAAATGGCTTATCGAGTTCAAAACCACTCGTTAGACATTTTGGTTCCAGGACAAGACGATGCCGGAAATGCGCTACTCATCGACATAGACGCAAACGCAACTCCAACGTGTACATACATACCGAGGCAGTTGTCTCGAGATGAGATACTCAAATTACTTCCAGAAAAATGGATAACAAATTATGAGCAAATCCATCAAGCTCTTGTTCGATCGAACTCAGCTCCAGAATTTGTTAGACATGAGAATGGTCTCGTGGAGATCAAATTCTCGCAACCTAAGGCACCTAATGTGTTTCCAACAGGAATCCACATGATCGCACCAGCAGAACCCAACCCAACCGCGACCAATGAGCCTGTTCAAGAAATCAAACACATATGGTGGGACGTATGTGATTGCGAAAGTTGTTTAGATGAAGCTCAAAAGCTTGAGGATGAAGAAGATGTCCCTAAGAAACAAAGATATTCACAACAAAGACTCAAAAAGAGGTATGAAGACGGTGACCCAACAGTTGGACTTCTTGGAGAACCCTCAGGAAAATTTGACTACTATGTTTTATACCCAAAGCAAAACCAGAAACCACAACCATCAACGACACCACCGAGAACACCACAACCACCTAAAACACCGACACTTACACCCTATCACCAAAAGGCTTTATCTATCATTCATCAAACGCCACAACCGAAGAAAGATAAAGAAACAATAATCCCTTCACCAGTATTCCCGATAACAACACCCCCTTCTACATCATACGAACAAGAGTTCCCAGTCCTTACTGCATTTGAACACCCTGATAGTCGAACCAAGCATGACTGGAAGATAAAAAATCCAACGACTATTGGTCCCACAGGACTCGCAAATACTGTTAGTCCCACAGAAGCTACCCTAAACTGGCAAAGTGAAAATGTTGTTGCCCAAAACAAAGTTCTCACAAAAATACTCTCACAGCAAACCATGCTCACAAATACCCAACAAAATCTTTCATCGAAAGTCGGATCCCTAGAGAGTATCATCCATGAACTTCGTTTCAAAATCCAAGAACTTCACCGAGAACTTATCCAAATCATCAAAACATCACCCATAACCCAATCTTCCTCTTCTATCTCTCAAAAGGAAGCAGAAATGAAGAACTTAAAAATCCAACTCCAAGATCTGGAACGGCAACATAAGCAAAAAAGAATTTCAACCCTTGTTGATGATCCTTAGAGATTGCCATCCACCCCTTTTGTAGGAATATCGTTTGAACCACAACCATTACCACAATCCCACAACCAAACATCATCACCTTCACTAAACATGTGGGCATCAGAACAAAGAAAGCTAAAATCCTCCACAAGCAAAAACCAAACTCCTCCACAAGAACCCAACCCTACAACCCATTCTAAAGTTCATGATGTCCTTCCAATTGAGCGGGTGAACCCTTTTTCAACTTTCCTACAATCCCTCACACAAACAGAAAGACCTCAGTGCTCCCAGTCTGTAGCTCCAGTCATCCACTCCCGACGTGAGGCTGAAGATGTGGATATTGTTGAAGGATTTGAACACTTATTCATGGCAGAACCAGAATATGCAGAATCAACAGTACAGTTTGATACAGATGACTACGGAGAAAACCAAACACCACAAACAAGTTCCACGGATTTTCCACAGTCTGACATAAAGCAGTACTTCACATTCGATGATCTTCCACCATCAAAATGGCGTGAAAGAGGTATAGAGATGCTAACATGGTGTTCGTCAGAACTGCAGTATTACACCATTGACATAGTCATCAAGCGGTTTCTTACTCGGATCCAAGGGCGCCTACGAGATTGGTACCTCAGTCTTGGAGAATATCGCCAGCTACAGTTGCAGCAGTCAGCATCCCCAGAAGCTTTTATAGGCTCCATATACTCTGAGTTCATCGGCAACCCCTATGAACACACTACCCATGCCAGAGAAGAATTTCTCAAGATGAAATGTTGCTCCTTCCAAAAGAAAGATTTAGAAAAACATTATGATCGTATGTCTCAGCGATTTTATTGTTTGAATGGAGTCGACGATGTCAATTTGAAGCAAGTTTTCCTGAACTCTTTTCCGGAATCCCTTGCTAATGAAGCATATCGGGCATTGGAAGCAAGAAATGTCACAATAGCTCAGTCATCTCTTGGTGAACTATACCAGTTGATCATGAATGCCTTAGCCAAGCTTTGCAACCAGAAAAAATTTCTTGCCGAGTTCGAAAGTACAGGAAAACGCCTCGGGTCAGCCTGCGATGACAAGTACCTGAAAATAAAGTGCAAAGACAAGTCATCATGTGAATGTACCCATACAAAAAAGAAATTCCATTCCAAACGTTATTCAACCTTTTCAAGAAAACCTCGATTCTCTCAACGAAGAAGCAAGAAGTGGAAATTCATCAAGAAGAAGAAGCAACATGGCAAGACTTCATATAGGTGCTTCATATGCCAAAAGAAAGGTCATTTTGCAAGAAACTGTCCGGACAAGAAAAAGTCCCAAGCGCTTTTACAAGCCTTGAACCAGGTTGAACCAGTAGATCTTTCTGATCTAGAGTCACTATACTCTTTGGATGATGAACCGGGAGATTCAGTCTTATGCACAATCGCCTATTCAGAGTTCTCATCTGATGACGATTCTGACTCAGATTCTCTGACTAGTGATGAGGATTTTGGAATTCACATGATAAATCCGATTCCACATGTACTGCCAGTACAGGAAGAACCACCATTACCACTAGCCAAAATCCACCTCCTTACGAATGCGTATGCAAAGCCAATCCCAGTTATTGCATTTTTCGACACCGGCGCGTCCGTTTCCATCCTAAACCCTGCTATCTTACCAGACCACTATTGGAAACCTCACCATCAGAGTTTTATGGCCGCTAATGGAGAGAAATTTGTCATTGACAAAATAAGTGTCCCCATTAACATTCGCCTATTTCCAAAGTGCGTAATCAGAAGAAGGTTGTTGGGTTCGAGCTCGCATGGAAAAGATCTCTTGATCGGTTTTGATATCCTACATAAACTACCAAACTTACGATGGACGGGAACAGGACTTCACTACAAAAGCTTTTTCAACCCTTGGACAACCATGCATCGCCTTTTTGTTGCAAGTGTTACTCCACCACTTGCTGATATCAACTGCATCAGACAAAAACTTATTCAAGACTCATGTGCTTCCTCACACACCGAGTTTTTGGAAAAACACCCTTCACCTTTGTGGTTGAATCCCTCATTCTTTGTTTCGCTACCTTTTAAGCAAAACGAAGATGTTAATCCTACCAAAGCTAATCACCCTGGAATGAACCCAGATCATTACCAGCTTGCTCTAGAAGAATGCAACCAACTGGTTGCTGAAGGAATTGTTGAACCTACCACCTCGCCATGGGCATGTGAGGCACTTTACGTCAACAAAAGAAGCGAACAAGTTCGTGGAAAGCTCAGGTTGGTCATTAACTATCAACCGTTGAACTACTTTTTAGCTGATGATAAGTTTCCACTTCCACAAAAGAAGTCGCTATTTCAACACCTGGAAGACGCTAAAGTCCTCTCCAAGTTCGACCTTAAGTCAGGATTTTGGCAACTGGGTATTAAGCCCGAAGATAGACCGAAAACCGGTTTATGTATACCTGATCATCATTACCAGTGGAAAGTAATGCCGTTTGGTTTAAAAAATGCTCCGTCGGCCTTCCAAAAGGCAATGGTAACCACTTTTGAGCCGATCCTTGCAAACACATTGGTCTACATTGATGATATCCTTTTATTCTCCCCAGATGAACAATCCCATGCAGAGTTACTTTCCAAGTTTTATTCTATTGTCACAAAGTATGGGATAATGCTATCCGAGAAAAATATGGAGGTTGGCGTAACCAAAATTCACTTTCTTGGCATGGAGATCACTGACGGCAAGTACCAGCCTCAACCGCATGTCGCTCAAGAGTTATTGAAATTTCCAGATGAGTTAACTTCACAAAAAATGATACAACAGTTCCTCGGGTTAGTCAACTACATGTCTGATTTCCTGCCCAAGCTATCAAATCACAACGCCCTGTTGTTCCCCATGTTGAAAAAGAATCCCCCACAGTGGACATCACGACAAACAGAAGTAGTAAAAGCTATCAAGTTGCTAGCCGAAAAGATGCCCCCACTAAAGATTCCCATCATGACAGAAAAGAAGAATTTTGCAGACAGATGCCAGCGATGAGTGTTGGGGAGCTGTCCTACTTGTCCAAGATAGCAATAATAAGAGACATATATGTGGCTACAAGAGCGGCACGTTTAAACCCTCTGAACAACACTATCACTCTACATTCAAAGAGATTCTTGCTGTCAAACAAGGCATTGAAAGATTCCAATTCCATCTAATCGGACACAAATTTCACGTTGAAATGGACATGTCCTCCTTTCCACGTATGCTACAATTTAAACGGAAGATGCTCCCTCACGCACAACTTTTGAGATGGGCAAATTGGTTCTCACAGTGGAAGTTCACAGTAAAACACATCAAAGGAACAGAGAACGTCCTTGCAGATTTTCTCTCTCGCCCAACTGCCTATAAATCAGAAGAAAAAACCCCAAAGAAAGTAAGCCAAGTCCAAACACATACTTCTAACTTTCTTTCAATGGTTCTTTCAGTAACTTCCCAAAGTGATCCAACATCCTCCTCCACCCCTACACCACCACTCCCTATCCTCAACCTGCCAGAAGAGATGATGGAAACTATCGCAGATTTAACCTTTGAAAAAAGGTCTAAATTAAGTTTCAAAACATTTCTCACGGTCCTTATACAGAAACATGGTTTGTGCATAAATGGTCTCATGTTCCACCCAGACTACCCGTTTCTCAACGTGTTTCATATCCATGACCTATGGAACTTTCTGAAAGAAGCATTGTGCTTTTTCTGGTACCTATTTGAAAGCTTCACAATAGGCATCTCCTTCAACACAGAAAAACTTTTGTCATACATTGTCAAAAGCCAGTTCAATGATGTCCGCCCTCACTCCAGAAATTTACGAACTATGCTACAATGGTTTGTTCCTCACCACCAATGGACGCGATGGTTGACAGTGACTAGCAAAGGGAAGTATGTACTAGTGATGTTCAGAAGACCAGGATCCTTTCTACCACCCAAGGCTGTTAACGATGAAGGATCACTCGTTTATCACTCAGGATCATGTTTCATTCATGACTGGTATGAAATTAACCCAGCCAGCAGGAAGTGTAAAAAGGAAGTACCGAAACCTTTATGCAGATACAAGAAACCTAATGGCAAGAGCAAATGGTGTTGACCCTGACACAATTCCAACTTTTATAAGGTGGAATATGATGCCATGGGGTGATGACCATCCCGATTCATTGAAATGGGCTGAAGCAAACCACAATTGGCTCGGTGATAACCACAAAAATGACATAGACACAACGACCGATGAAGATGCTAACCCATATTCATCCGACGACGAAGACTCATTCGGTTCAGTCTCATTTGGTTCCGTTGTTGACGCACATTTCGACCCGTTCGAAGATGATCCAACCCATCCTGATGCACGTTGGAGTCCATGAAGAAGGCTAAACATTTTATGTTTAGTATAATGTTTTAATAATTATGTTTTAGTATCTTAAGTTTGTTTGATGTTTCTAGTGTTTTCTAGTTTCAATAATGCTATATGATGTAAGCGCTTAGGTCATATGGCAATAATGTGTAAAAGTAAGAATGCTTGTACTCTAAGCTTGAAGGTTGTACCCAATCAAGGCTATATATAGCCATGTATCTTGCCATTGTAAGGCATCAGAATTTGAAGTAATACAAGTGTGTGTTTTCTTATATCTTTCTCTACAATCTTCTCCCACATCTTCTCTCTACAATTTCTTATAAACCATTGTTCTTACAGGTCTTATATAGATCTGCCACAACTCCCCCCACAACCATTGTTCTTACAGGTCTTATATAGATCTGCCACAACTCCCCCCATACCCTTGGTATCAGAGCCAGTGATGAGACTGCTTTTATACATGGTCTCATCGTCCAAAACGGGTTTAAAATGCATAAAATATCATTAATTATACCAAATATATGCTCGTGTTTGTTACTTGTGTATTTTTAGGTACGGATATTGAGGAAATGGCAAAAGATCACAAGAATCATTCAAAAACGAACACGGGAAACGAAGCCGCACAATGAACCGGGCCCAAGTTTGGAATTTTGCAAAAAGACCCTTGAAGAATTGAAGATTGGCAATTTTGGTCCCTCATCTTTGAAGAACTTGTCACAATTGACCCTCCAAATGTCAATTGTACAAGAATGATCCCTAAAGTTTAAAGATATTACAATTCCAGTCCTTGAAGAATCCAAGAATTACATTTAAAACCCTTGGAAAAAGTGTTGGAAGTTGTTGTGCCATTTTTGACAACTTGCCAAAAGTTGTTAAGTGCAAAATGGGCGTTGATAGCCATTTGTTACAAAGTGAAGAAGATAGAAAAGCTTGGGGACTTAAACTGCCAACCAGCCAAACTTAACCATCCACTCAGTGACTTACACGTCAGCATTACCCACCCAAATACCCAAAACCCTTACCCGACCTGCCCATAACCCAATACCCACCCAAGTTTATTTATTAAACTTGGTCAAACCCCCAGTCAAAACCCCCCTTTTCCCTCCTAACACTTTATTTAAAAAACAATTTACCCAAAACAGATTAAAACCCCTCCTAATCCCCTTATAAACCCTAATCCACCCCAGTCACAATCAAGAGCAAAACAAGGGGTTTTTAAACCAATCACTCCAGATCCTTGATTCCCCACTTTTTCACCCCAACCCACATCACAAAACGCCACAAGACACACCCATGTGTCTTGTGGGACCCTCCCCTGCACCCATCACTTTCCCTCAAAACCCTAAACCCGACCAAACCAACATCCCAGATCATTTCCTTTGTCCCCAAGTTCAAATGGATGGCCAAGATCACTTTCCACAGCTGGCTACAACAACAAGATCACATGGGCACGAATTTTGACCCAATTTTCAGTCAAAAGTTCAAGGGCTTTATTGGCATTTCAACATTAGGGTTTTAAGTATTCTAGATAGTTCTGTTAGGTAGTATAAAAGGAGAATGTGGCATGTACATCTCCTTTGTTCCAGTTTTTAAGCTTTCACTCATTGTAATTCCTTTTTAATATTATAAAAGTTTGGTATTTGTTGGAAACAAGTGTAATTCCTTTTTATAAGTGTTAAAAGTTGTGTGTGTGTGTTAGAAAGCTAAAAACTGAGTTCCATTTAATTGTGTAACACTTTGAGTGTTTAAGGTTTTCAAAAAAGAGGTTTTTGAAAAAGGTTTAGCAAATTTCAGAAACTTTAGTCTCCTTTGAAGTGAAAGTGGATAAGGAGGGTTTGTATTTTTTGGATTTGTGCTTGTGTTAAAACGTGTAAGGTTTCAAGGTTTTTGGAAAAGGTCTAAGAGGTTTGTAAGTTTCAAAAAATTCAGAAGTGTTATATTATTTGCTTTGGTTTGTTCTTGTTTTATTGCAGGTTTGTTGAAGGAGCTTGTTGCTGTCCAAGGATCAGCATAGGCCCCAGCCTATAAGGAGGTGACTTGGCAGTCACTAAGGGTCCTGGATGTAGGACCCTTAAGGTAGTCTTGTTTCTCTTTTCAATTTTTCAGTTTTATGTGAATTTGCATGATTTGCATGAGAAGTGGTTAAATGTTGTTTGACCTGTTGATTTGAGTTCATTTGTGATTGTTATGCATGTTAGTAGTCTTAGGAATCAGATTGGGCAAGCTTTGTTTGAATTTAGTTTGTAAAAATCATATTTCAGAAGTTTAAGGAGTGTTTGGATTTGTGTTTTAGGCAGAGTCTTTGACAAATTCTTGGCTTAAAACCTGTGTTAAATCACTCACAAGGGTATTAATAGGTTGCTTGTAGGTTTGTTGTCAGTTTGGTAAAGTTTTTAAACAAGTTGTGTGTTAAAATTTGGAAAAATGGTCAGAAATCAGTAGGCCTTTGTTTGGTAAGATTTTGTGTTCATTTGACCCATAAATCTTGATCATAGCTAGAATATAGGTTATTAAGGGGTTGTGTACTGGTTGTATGCTAGCTAGTGAACTTATGTGCAAATTTTAAAGCCATTGAATCTCATATTTGTGCCAAGTATATCAGCAACATACTCTCAGACCTACATTTGGCTTGCTCAGAAACCTTTTTGGCTTATTTGGCGATTGAACTTGTGTGCAAATTGCTTGCTATCTGTTTGATTTGACTCCTTGTACTCCAAAGAGTACAAGGGTGCCATTGCCCATCAAAATCATCCACAAAAGTCATCAAACCAAGTCCTCTTGGTCTATTTGCACAAGTGAAAAGGTCACTTGTGTTCATCAGATAAAAAGCTCAACTGAGCACGTTTTGCTTTGAATTTTGCTTTAATCTTGACATATTGGAATTGTGTTTGTGATTTTGTGCTTAAAAGGTTACTGAGTTTGGTTTTTAAAAGCTTAAAAAGAAAAAAAAAAATAAAACACCAAAAAGGACGTGGCCAGGACTCGAACCTGCGCCACTCCTCTCACAACACACACTCCTTACCGTTGCCCTAGGGTCTTTGACTGGTAAGGTTGTGCAAGGTTAAATACTTAAGGTGTGTTTGTTTGTGCTTATTTAAATTAAGCCGTAGCTTTTTTTGTCAATTTTAAGCTTAGTTGTTTAGCTTTTTAGCCAGGGTTATTTTTCCTAGGTTCTTATTAGTATTTTAGACTTTTCTGTTTAAAAAGTAGATTTTTCCCTTTATTTATTTATTTATTAGGATTATTTTTAGTTTAATTTTTAGAAAGTAATTTAAAAATAGCAAAAAGTATTTTAAAAATCCAGAAAAATAGTTTTTAGGTTTTAATTTATATTTTTGAGGTTTACATATCAAAAAGTTTTCAAAAAGTCTAATTTTTAATTTTATTTGATTTTAGGGTTTTTAGACAACTTTAAAAATTAATATAAAATTAATTAAAAGGTTTTAGGAACTTTTATTTGCATTTTTATCTTAGTTAGAATATTTAGGATTTTTGGTAATTTTTTAGAATTTATTTATAAACTTTTTATTTTTTAGAATATTTTAATATTATTTTATTCCCAAAAATTCAAAGTTTGTTTTTTCTACTTTTTTTATTTTTCCTAGATTGTAGACATTAAATTAGGAACTTTGTCACTTTCCAAATCTTTTTTAGGCCTTTCATTTATTTTTTAGAATTAATTTAGGTTTTGATAGGTTTTAATAGTTTTTAGGAGTTTAAAAATAGTTTAAATTGGTTTTAACATTTTTAAAAATAGTTTTTAGCTTAATTAGGTCATTTTTGAGGTTTACAAACTATAAAATCTTGTTTAGGGCTTTTTAATAATTAATTGTGATTTTTAGGGCTTTAATTAGCATTAAAAAGTCATTATTTAATTAATTAAAAGGTTTTAGCAAGTTTTGATTTTTTGTAAACTCTTAGAATTTTATTGTGGATTTTTAGTAATTTTTAGGAATTTTTAGGTTAAAATTTTAATTTTTGTGTTTTTACGGTTCTACGTCTTAACTTTCTAGTAGTGATTTTTTCGTTAATTTTTATTTTTACGTCTTCGTCATTTTCTCTTCTCTTTTCTTCTTAATAAAATCATCAATCAAAATCAATTCATTACACAACACACGTGCCTCCTCGAGAACGAACTCACCTTTCGTAAGGGTCATAAGTGTTTGGTTTTCCTAAACCGACACATAACGCTTACCACTACTTTGTTGCCTCTTTTTCCTAAAAGGGTATACAAAAAGAACTACATCAAAAATGGCGCCGCTGCCGGGGAGGCGTGTTGTGTTTTGATTGAACCATTGTTGTTCTATATATTAGCCATAATAGTATTTGTATTAGTAGCACTCTACTAATACGTATTATCGTTTTTCGGTTTTTGTGTGAATATTATTACTATATTGTATACGTAGAACAATAAATTCACAAGTACTCCAAATACGTGAGCAATCACAACCTTGACTTGGGAGGTCATTACCCAATCATTGTATTCGAATCTCAAACCAAAGAAAAAGGCAAAAATAGATAAATACTTTCGTGAAGCTTAATCTTGAAAATACAAACTATAAGGTGGGTATAAGGCGGATATTATAAAATATATCCTAAGGAAAAAGGCTCTTAAGTGCTTCGCGCCGCCTCGTTTCCCCGCTTGCTTGTGAGTATTTGATTGTGAGAGCTAATCGAGGGTTTTGCCGCCCAAAGTATTACTAAGTATCATATATATTTTCTTGGTTTCTATTGATTAAACCCTCTTGAACGATTTGGTGTTCCACCATCGTTCTTAAGTCATCGAAGGCGTTCACTACACGTGATCGTTTTCATTCCTTGAGGCTTCTTTAATCAAGAGATTTGATTAAGGAGGAGATTTGTAGATTTTTGTCTACCTAATACATTTCACCAATTTCCAAAAAGGTTAATACAATCAAAAACCACAAAAAAAATTGAAAAACACAAAATACCAAAAAGAATCTTCTTTGCTCGTCTCCACGTTGTACGTGACGTTTATGTTCACTCGTAATCAAGCAAAACATGCACGTAGACGAAAGAACAAAACTCCCACTCCAACTCATTCTAGTGAGGAGTCTCCTATTGACGAACCCATTGTACGAGAAGCACCTACCATGGCGAATCGAACTATGATGGAGTTACTTCAAGCACCCACCGAGGGTTATGGAGAAGCTATTGTGATTCCCGCAATCCTTGCGTAGAATTTTGAGGTCAAAACGGGTTTGTTGTCAATGATCCAAAATAACAAATTCCGTGGTGATGAGAAGGACAATCCCCACAACCATATCCACCAATTTAATCGTCTTACCGCCACGTGCAAGTTTAAGGATGTCTCGAATGACTCGATTAAGATGATGCTTTTTCCGTATTCCTTAGCAGGGCCCGCTAAAATTTGGTTAGAGAAAGAGCCACCCAATTCTATATTGACGTGGAAGGATCTCGTTTCAAAGTTCGTGAACCAATTTTTTCCGCCCTCTAACACTACGCATTTGAAAAATGAGATTTCTAAATTTTCACAAGAATCAAATGAAAGTTTTTCTACGGCTTGGAATAGGTTTAAGGAGATGTTACATGAATGTCCTCATCACGGTTTTTCCGATTTGCACCAAATCGACACGTTTTACAATGGACTTAACGATCATGAAAGAGATTATTTAAATGCCGCCGCGGGTGGTATTTTTTTGTGTAAAACGGTTGAAGAAGCTTTGGTCATAATTGAGAATAGGTCTAAAGTTTATAGCCCTCGTAACACACCGAGTGTTGCCAAAATGGGCTCATCATCATCGTCTCGTAGTATCAATGCATTACATGATGAAGCAAATGAAGAAAACCGATTTTTTGATAGATTTGCCAACCTTATGTCCCATTGGAAAGCTCAAGAAGCTTCAAATTCCGCTTCGGTTAAAGCGGTTTCTAAGAGTTGTTTGTCGTGTGGGGGAGCTCATGATCTTTCCGAGTGCATTACCCCGGATGGTAACACTTCGAATGCTTTTGTAGCTACGGGAACTTATAACCAAATCGGTCAAGGTTCCCGCCAAAATCAAGCTCCACAAAATCAAAAGGTTAATAACTATCGAAATAACAACCAAGGTGGAAATTACCAAGGAAATCAAAGAAATTATAACAAGGGTAATTATCAAAGTGGAAATGGGCAAATTTCAAATCAAAACCAAAACCGTGATTTTCAAAACAATGCTCAAGGTTTTCAAAACGATCACACCAAAAATCTTCAAGGAGAATTTTTGAATTATGCAAAGGCTAATGATGCTAAGTTTGACAATATGCAACGTGAAATGGTTAGCATAAGATCCGAGTTGAAAAACGAGCTTAAAAACGAACTTGCTAATGAACTTAAAACTCATGCTAATAAAATGGAAGGAAATGTCACACGACTCCAACAAAATCAACAAAAAATGGAGCAAGGTCAACATGAGATTAAGCAAGAGTTGTTAAAAGCGGATGCTAGGCAATCTAAGTTTGAAAACCGTATGGCTAAGACGTTTGAAGCTATCATGTGTAAGCCCTCTTCTTCGGGTGGTCTTCCTAGTGATACCATCGTGAACCCGAAAGGAGAATTGAAGGTTATTACTACTCGTAGTGGTAAAACTTTCAAAGAGCCCATTTCTCGTCCAAGTACTTCTATGGAGAAGGAAAAAGAGAAAGAACCCGAGGTTGAGGTTGAAAAGGAGCAAATTAAAAGCCCACGAAGTACCGCTCAAACCACACCTACGGTTGAACCAATACCAATCATGGAACCCGAGATTCCAAGGCCGATGCCTATGCCTACTTTGCCCCAACCCACACCACCTTTACCCTACCCTTCAAGACGAGACAAGGAAAAGGCACAAGAACGAAATAATTATCAATTTGAACTTTTTATGAAAATGTTTCGTGACTTGCATTTCAATATAAATTTTGCTGACGCCTTAGTCATGATGCCTCGATTTGCCGCGAACTTCAAAAGTATGTTGAATAACAAAGAGAGATTGCAAAAATCGTCTAGTTGTTCATCGGTTTTTCTAAGCCGCATACCTCAAAAAGTCGGTGATCCTGGAAAGTTTTTAATCCCATGTGCTATACAAGACATGGAAGAATGCTACGCCTTGGCCGATCTTGGTGCTAGTATTAATTTGATGCCTCTTGAGATTTTTAAATCGCTCAATCTTCCAAATCTCACTCCTTCAAGAATGTCAATCGAAATGGCCGATCATTCTACGATTCTAGCTTGTGGAGTTGCCGAGGACGTCTTTGTGAAAGTTGGAAAGTTCTACTATCCTGTAGACTTTATTGTTGTTGATATTCCTATCGATCCTAAAGTTCCGTTAATTTTAGGTCGATCTTTTTTGGATACCTCGAGAGCACTTATCGATGTGCATGCAAGAAAAATCACTCTTCGTTTCAATGAGGAAGAACTCGTCATTAATGCTACCCAAAACTCCACTCTTTCTCATGTGTATTCTATCACATCTTTGTACAATGTCAATCCCATCAAAAGCATTTGCAAAAAGATTTCAAATAGAATTTTAGGAGTTGTTGAGAAAAATGAAGTTCCGTCCCCTCCGCCGGTGGAGGTTAAGAGTGTTAAGCCTACGATTCCAATCTCGAGTGATTCTTCGGATGATGAATACGTTGATCCCGATGGGGAGGTTTTCTGTGTTGACAAAAGATTTGAAAACTTGCCACCACCTAAACCAAAAAGATTCCAAAATGTGAGAATTTTTAGTGTGACTAACATTGCTTTAGATACACCAAATATTTTTGACATAATTAAATCGGGTTTTCATAAGGAGAGTGTAAAAGATGAAAAAGGAAAAGATTTTAACTTGAATTTAAAAGATTTTTCTACAATTCTGACTCCGTCATCACCGCGTGTATTGAGTACTACAAGCTCGTCTTCTCCTTTTGACGATGCTTTGTGTGGACTTAGTGTGGGGGAAGCCCCTTATGTTCCCTTCCCTTTCTCCACCGAGGACGAGATATTTGATCCTGGAATTTCTTATATAGGGAAATCTCGGTCTTCCACCGATGCAATAAATGGAAAATCTTTTCATTTGATTGGTGCGAGTCTACCTCGAGTAGCTCAATGTTTTCATGACTTACCCATTGTCCCACCCTTCTATTTCTTCTCTCCTATTTTCTTCTACCCCATTGGGGTTTGTGTTGGAGTGGCGTTGTTTCGTCTTTCATCCGAAAACGAGGACGCTATCTTTGACCCCGGTATACGTTTATCGGGTTTTTAAAGTACTCCACGTACTTTTGGGCCTTGTTTATCATGTAAGCCCCACCAAAAATTGACCATACCATGATTATCCCTAAATGATCACATTTATGGGGATTCGAGTCGAGCTTTTGACTCGGTTATCAAAAATAAGGTGCCTCGTGGGGGAGACCCATGCTTATCCATGTACATATTATTGTTTTCTAATTAGCTTAATGTGAGGGGATTTGTGCCCTTCCAACCTTTGTTCCGTGGTTGTTTGTGCATTGAGGTTTTTAGATCATGCTCTTCATGATTGGAACCTCTCGTGTTCGTTTTATGGGAGCACTCGATCGTTTGCTTTGGAGGCCTTTCCCAATATCCAAATGATATATCCTTTATGTTCTAACCTTAGGTTTATAGCACACTTCATAAACGGCTATTAATTTATTGGTTACACCCTTTCCATGCTAGATTAGGCATTCGACTACGTCTCTAGTATGGGGGTGTTTGCACCCCTAGACTCGAAACATTGAGGACAATGTTTAACTTTAGTATGGGGGGTGAATAGATACTTGCCTTGCCAAACCTTCACGCTTTCCAAAGTTTATCGTTTTGTTTATCATTTTGTTACAAAATAAGGCTAAAAATGGCCAAAATTTAAATTTTTTCTCATGTTTTATAAGTGTTTGAAGACACGAATGTAGATTTTCCGATGGCGAGAATAAGAGTAACTTTTGACTCGACCGTGCGTGTTGAGCACTTAGCTTTGATTCCTTAACTACACATTAGGCTAAGTCTCTTAAATGAGGACGAGAAATGATAGAGTTAATTATAAGTTACTATGCTAAACGTAGAGTACTCGTATTCTTTCAAAAACTCATGTGTTCTCGTTGTTTGCTTATTCTCCCTTCGCTTGTGAATATTTTTTGCTTAATAAATATTGACTTAGCGGTTTAGTTAGGATTGTTGGGTTTCTAGTCTTTTCTAGTAGCTTCCGTCCAATTAAATTGGGAAGACATTAAGGTATCGTCAGCGTCACGGTTTTGAAGTATTGGCACCCCAATAACCGAAAGCTTCACCCAATAATAAGATTTCAAGTGCTCACCTAAATCTAGCAAACAATTTGAAGCCCCACAAGGCCTAAAATCTATGCAAAAATTGAAAGTGAATCAAGCCTTAATCTTCGAAGCTTTAAAGATCCAAAATTCGCTTTAGCGTGAGGATATACGTCTTTGGCTAATAAAACCACCGATGATGGCGGATAATAAAAGGCAAGGCAAGACTGAAGTCATAATAAAAGCTTCATGGCGAAGTTGAATAAAAGATGGAGGTAAACCAAAGATAATAAGGCCCTTCCGTTAGGGGGCGTATAAAAGTCTTGGTAATAAGTCTCATGTTCAAAACCGTTATAAAACCGTGTTTATCGATTCTTATTGTCAACTTAATTTTTTAACATCGTTGTCTATTAGGAGGGGTTATTGATTTGATGGTCTTAGTTACACCGTTAGGACTCAATTTTTAGACTTAATCTCTATTCACGCATAAGTCAAACAATGTATCCTCGTGAAACATTCAAGACATAATAAAATATAAGAGATACAACTTAAGAATAATGGGAGAATAAGTACGTGATTAGGGCATATGAGTAGTGTTAGCATTACTAACTTATAATGACAATGATCTCGTTGCACGCTTGGCATGGAATTTGGGTGAAAATCGAGGACGATGAAATTATTTCTAACGAAGCATTCACGTGTTCTTGTTCTATGAACCTAAACGTCCCATTTTGCGATGCAAATCATACATTATGTCTAAAACACAAGTAGTAGTAATAATAGTCGTAGTGTAGCTAGTTTATCATTCAATAAAGTGAATAAAATTAAATTTTGGAGGTGCTTTGATACTTTATTCTAGCATTGCGTGAGGGCACGGTAATGGTTTAGTATGGGGGAGTGATGAGACTGCTTTTATACATGGTCTCATCATCCAAAACGGGCTTAAAATGCATAAAATATCATTAATTATACCAAATATATGCTCGTGTTTGTTACTTGTGTATTTTTAGGTACGGATATTGAGGAAATCACAAAAGATCACAAGAATCATTCAAAAACGAACACGGGAAACGAAGCCGCACAATGAACTGGGCCCAAGTTTGGAATTTTGCAAAAAGACCCTTGAAGAATTGAAGATTGGCAATTTTGGTCCCTCATCTTTGAAGAACTTGTCACAATTGACCCTCCAAATGTCAATTGTACAAGAATGATCCCTAAAGTTTGAAGATATTACAATTCCAGTCCTTGAAGAATCCAAGAATTACATTTAAAACCCTTGGAAAGAGTTTTGGAAGTTGTTGTGCCATTTTTGACAACTTGCCAAAAGTTGTTAAGTGCAAAATGGGCGTTGATAGCCATTTGTTACAAAGTGAAGAAGATAGAAAAGCTTGGGGACTTAAACTGCCAACCAGCCAAACTTAACCATCCACTCAGTGACTTACATGTCAGCATTACCCACCCAAATACCCAAAACCCTTACCCGACCTGCCCATAACCCAATACCCACCCAAGTTTATTTATTAAACTTGGTCAAACCCCTAGTCAAAACCCCCCTTTTCCCTCCTAACACTTTATTTAAAAAACAATTTACCCAAAACAGATTAAAACCCCTCCTAATCCCCTTATAAACCCTAATCCACCCCAGTCACAATCAAGAGCAAAACAAGGGGTTTTTACCCCAATCACTCCAGATCCTTGATTCCCCACTTTTTCACCCCAACCCACATCACAAAACGCCACAAGACACACCCATGTGTCTTGTGGGACCCTCCCCTGCACCCATCACTTTCCCTCAAAACCCTAAACCCGACCAAACCAACATCCCAGATCATTTCCTTTGTCCCCAAGTTCAAATGGATGGCCAAGATCACTTTCCACAGCTGGCTACAACAACAAGATCACATGGGCACGAATTTTGACCCAATTTTCAGTCAAAAGTTCAAGGGCTTTATTGGCATTTCAGCATTAGGGTTTTAAGTATTCTAGATAGTTCTGTTAGGTAGTATAAAAGGAGAATGTGGCATGTACATCTCCTTTGTTCCAGTTTTAAGCTTTCACTCATTGTAATTCCTTTTTAATATTATAAAAGTTTTGTATTTGTTGGAAACAAGTGTAATTCCTTTTTATAAGTGTTAAAAGTTGTGTGTGTGTGTTAGAAAGCTAAAAATTGAGTTCCATTTTAATTGTGTAACACTTTGAGTGTTTAAGGTTTTCAAAAAAGAGGTTTTTGAAAAAGGTTTAGCAAATTTCAGAAACTTCAGTCTCCTTTGAAGTGAAAGTGGATAAGGAGGGTTTGGATTTTTTGGATTTGTGCTTGTGTTAAAACGTGTAAGGTTTCAAGGTTTTTGGAAAAGGTCTAAGAGGTTTGTAAGTTTCAAAAAATTCAGAAGTGTTATATTATTTGCTTTGGTTTGTTCTCGTTTTATTGCAGGTTTGTTGAAGGAGCTTGTTGCTGTCCAAGGATCAGCATAGGCCCCAGCCTATAAGGAGGTGACTTGGCAGTCACTAAGGGTCCTGGATGTAGGACCCTTAAGGTAGTCTTGTTTCTCTTTTCAATTTTTCAGTTTTATGTGAATTTGCATGATTTGCATGAGAAGTGGTTAAATGTTGTTTGACCTGTTGATTTGAGTTCATTTGTGATTGTTATGCATGTTAGTAGTCTTAGGAATCAGATTGGGCAAGCTTTGTTTGAATTTAGTTTGTAAAAATCACATTTCAGAAGTTTAAGGAGTGTTCGGATTTGTGTTTTAGACAGAGTCTTTGACAAATTCTTGGCTTAAAACCTGTGTTAAATCACTCACAAGGGTATTAATAGGTTGCTTGTAGGTTTGTTGTCAGTTTGGTAAAGTTTTTAAACAAGTTGTGTGATAAAATTTGGAAAAATGGTCAGAAATCAGTAGGCCTTTGTTTGGTAAGATTTTGTGTTCATTTGACCCATAAATCTTGATCATAGCTAGAATATAGGTTATTAAGGGGTTGTGTACTGGTTGTATGCTAGCTAGTGAACTTATGTGCAAATTTTAAAGCCATTGAATCTCATATTTGTGCCAAGTATATCAGCAACATACTCTCAGACCTACATTTGGCTTACTCAGAAACCTTTTTGGCTTATTTGGCGATTGAACTTGTGTGCAAATTGCTTGCTATCTGTTTGATTTGACTCCTTGTATTCCAAAGAGTACAAGGGTGCCATTGCCCATCAAAATCATCCACAAAAGTCATCAAACCAAGTCCTCTTGGTCTATTTGCACAAGTGAAAAGGCCACTTGTGTTCATCAGATAAAAAGCTCAACTGAGCACGTTTTGCTTTGAATTTTGCTTTAATCTTGACATATTGGAATTGTGTTTGTGATTTTGTGCTTAAAAGGTTACTGAGTTTGGTTTTTAAAAGCTTAAAAAGAAAAAAAAATAAAACACCAAAAAGGACGTGGCCAGGACTCGAACCTGCGCCACTCCTCTCACAACACACACTCCTTACCGTTGCCCTAGGGTCTTTGACTGGTAAGGGTGTGCAAGGTTAAATACTTAAGGTGTGTTTGTTTGTGCTTATTTAAATTAACCCGTAGCTTATTTTGTCAATTTTAAGCTTATTTGTTTAGCTTTTTAGCCAGGGTTATTTTTCCTAGGTTCTTATTAGTATTTTAGACTTTTCTGTTTAAAAAGTAGATTTTTCCCTTTATTTATTTATTTATTAAGATTATTTTTAGTTTAATTTTTAGAAAGTAATTTAAAAATAGCAAAAAGTATTTTAAAAATCCAGAAAAATAGTTTTTAGGTTTTAATTTACATTTTTGAGGTTTACATATCAAAAAGTTTTCAAAAAGTCTAATTTTAAATTTTATTTGATTTTAGGATTTTTAGACAACTTTAAAAATTAATATAAAATTAATTAAAAGGTTTTAGGAACTTTTATTTGCATTTTTATCTTAGTTAGAATATTTAGGATTTTTAGTAATTTTTTAGAATTTATTTATAAACTTTTTATTTTTTAGAATATTTTAATATTATTTTATTCCCAAAAATTCAAAGTTTGTTTTTTCTACTTTTTTTATTTTTCCTAGATTGTAGACACTAAATTAGGAACTTTGTCACTTTCCAAATCTTTTTTAGGCTTTTCATTTATTTTTTAGAATTAATTTAAGTTTTGATAGGTTTTAATAGTTTTTAGGAGTTTAAAAATAGTTTAAATTGGTTTTAACATTTTTAAAAATAGTTTTTAGCTTAATTAGGTCATTTTTGAGGTTTACAAACTATAAAATCTTGTTTAGGGCTTTTTAATAATTAATTGTGATATTTAGGGCTTTAATTAGCATTAAAAAGTCATTATTTAATTAATTAAAAGGTTTTAGCAAGTTTTGATTTTTTGTAAACTCTTAGAATTTTATTGTGGATTTTTAGTAATTTTTAGGAATTTTTAGGTTAAAATTTTAATTTTTGTGTTTTTACGGTTCTACGTCTTAACTTTCTAGTAGTGATTTTTTCGTTAATTTTTATTTTTACGCCTTCGTCATTTTCTCTTCTCTTTTCTTCTTAATAAAATCATCAATCAAAATCAATTCATTACACAACACACGTGCCTCCTCGAGAACGAACTCACCTTTCGTAAGGGTCATAAGTGCTTGGTTTTCCTAAACCGACACTTAACGCTTACCACTACTTTGTTGCCTCTTTTTCCTAAAAGGGTATACAAAAAGAACTACATCAGCCAACATCACAGGTAGAACATTTGGTACCTTTGTCACATCCTGCAACGGCCCTAATACTTGATGCGAATCGAACTTTGATATACTAAATTCCTAATCGTATGCTCTGTGACTGCAACCTTAGTGCTGATCTCTCACATCAGAAAATTAGAACTTAGCTTAAAGGTCTGACTTCTATAGCTTTAAGTGTTATAGTTCTCTATCCTTTTATTCTATCAGGGCCGTTGCAGGATATGTAAGTCGACAAAGGTGGTCGCAGTTGTTTCCTCCGGGAGAGTATAGAATAAGAAGAAAAAGTCTATAATTCTTAAAACCATGAGTCACGATAACCTTTTCAATCGCTCAACCTCGTCCAGTTTCCGCCAATCCTCTACATCTAAAATAGATCAATTATATGAAATCTCATATAGTTCTGATGATTCCAGGATCCCAATCAGTGAAATGCCACTCGTAAACCCCTACCATGTTTTCACAAAACCATCCAATTCCATCACAAAAAGAGTCGAACAGCTAATTGGATCTAACCCACACAAGCAAATAAAAGAGTTTGTCCAAACATCAAAGTTAGATTCGCACCAGTTGCCAGCATCACAGATAGAACATTTGGTACCTTTGTCATTACCTTCCGACCTTCCTCGACATTGTCTATCACAAGGGTACACACATATTCATTTCGGGGCAATAAGGTTAGCATTAACCTTCCATGGAAGAAAAGGACTACCTGCATATTCAAGGATAGCCTTGCTTGATACAAGGTTTACAGAATATCAGCATGCTTTTATTGGTACAATACAAACAACGTTGAACGCAGGAACAATTTTTGTCACGTTTTACCCAAATTTTAACATGCCTCTCAATGATCCTTCACTATTCACAGACCTCAAGGCCCAGATCCAGATTGGAGGTACACCCCAAGTGAACACCTTTCAAGCCACGTTCCATTACCAAATGGCTTATCGAGTTCAAAACCACTCGTTAGACATTTTGGTTCCAGGACAAAACGATGCCGGAAATGCGCTACTCATCGACATAGACGCAAACGCAACTCCAACTGTTGATCCCAAACTTAGATCGATTAGCTTTGTGTATACGAGATTAGATCAAGTAATACACGTAGAGAAACCTTTGTATATGCTTTATGAATCTAAGTGTTATGCGGAATCTAACACTTAAACAAGAACACACAAGATGTAAACAAACTTTCACTTTGATTATTAATGTCGAACTTGCTTACAATGAAAGATTTTTACGAATGAAAAACTTATAAAAACTTTTTATCAAACATTAACCTAAAGGTCTTCTTTTATAGACATAAGAAGCCTTGTACAATAATCTACGTATCAGCTATTCTAGGTAAAGATAAATATAGAAAATACATTGTCGTTTCTATCCTTACTAGAAGTATTCTAGAATATAATAAACGTGTAGAATATATCTTCCATCAGTGCTTGTCTTCAATGTGTCAACGCTTGACTTTAACTTGTCAACGCTTGAGCTGTCAGCACTTGTTTTGTTCTTGTCAACGCTTGTTTTGTTCTTGTCAGCGCTCAAGTGATCTGGCCTTAATTTATTCCCAACAATCCTCCCCTAAACTTGATATCCACTCTCATGATCAAGTTTCTAAATAAGCATTAAGGACTAGGAGGAATCTTACAAACCTTCTCATATTGGTAATGAATAAATCTGATCAAATCTTTTGCCACGTCACTTGAATAATCTATTTCCAGCTGAGTGTCCTTTATCTTTTCCAAAATAGCCTTGGATATGAAATACTGAGCATCTACAAGTAAATACTCAGCAAACTTTGTAGAGCTCAAATGATATACACCAGCAGCTGAATATAACCTCCATTGAAGACCACTGAGGTCATCTTCAAGATCCTTCCAAATTGCAGGATCCTCATCTTTTGGTCCACACATTCTTTTGAATGTGGTCCAAAGTTTTATTCCATTAGCTGAAGTTGGTGCTTCAGCCTCATACTTGGTCTCCAGCAACCTCCAAAGTTCCACCAAGTCTTCTCTATCACAACTTGCAAACAAAGATATGAGAGTGGTAAAAGTGTGTACCTCCTTGCCAAATCTGCCAATCTTCCAGAACCCACATTCATCTTCTTCATAGCTCACAATTGGGTTCCTGGAATCTAATGGTAACACTTGCACTATATCTGAAGCTTCTAATGGGGAGAGCTTGAGACTCTTTCTTATAACTGCTTCACTTGGATATAGTGGATCCATATCTTTTGGAAACTCAAATGAAATTCCCTTCTTCCCTGGCCTGGGAACCATCATAGCTTTCTTGATTTCCATTTCTTCTGCAAGTTCCTCTTTTCTTTCATCTGAAAGAAGTCTAAGAGTGTTTGCTTCCTGCACTCTCACCCAAATGGGATAAGCCCTATTTTCCAACTCATCAAATGTCAAAGCTTTCAACTTCTGATATGTCCATCCAACTCCATGACATCTGAGCAACATAAAGTAGAGCTCCCTTCTATCCCTTTTCAACTTTGAGAGAATATTGCTTGCCTTGTGTTTCAAAATTACCTGGCAATCCTTCTGAACTCTAAGAAGAAGCTCCAAACCCCATATTTGATCTGAAATGGTCAAGTCTGGATTATCCATGCATCTATCTTCCCAAGCATTGTACATTTGAACCACCTCTGGCATGTCAAAGTCAACCTGCAATTTCAATTCTCTCAACTTTTCCCTAGCAAACTCATCACCATACTCAAGCCTTTCTGGTTCTATTATCATCACACTTGAGTCTGAGCTAGCTCCATCACTTTCTTCTTCTGAAGTCACAACAAATGGTGACTTTTCCTTTTCATCTTGTTCCATAATTTGTGCAGCTAATCTTCTATCAAACTCAACCTGAGCTGCATCCTTTGGAACAATCTCTTCTACCATTTTACCCTTACCCTTATCTGATGGTGCAATGGGTAGATGGTACTAATTGAGTAGAAACCTCCTTGATGATAGATGATGACTAGGATACATCACCTTCATGTACAGGTCTGTCAACGCCCAAATTTGTTCTATCAACGCCCAAAATACTTCTATCAGCGTCCAAATTTTCCTTGTCAACGCTCAAATATATTCCCTCAACGCCTTGTGTAACCTCTCTCAACATAGCTGTAAATGATAAATTTAAGTTGGTGGGAGAGACTAAGGACGTATCAAAACCTGTTTGTTTCTTCAAAGTTGTAAGGGCCTCAGCAACACCCATTGATTGACCATCCTGGCTGCCCTTATCACTCAGATTTATTTGATCTTCCTCCCCTTTGGAAGATTCCTCTATACCCCTTCTAGCACGATCACTTTCCAAAACAACAATCCTCTCCCTCAATTGCTTGAGTTCAAGGCCTTGTGAGCTGACTACTTGTACTAAGTCTGCATTTTGCTTTTGCAAGCTAATGCAGACTGCCGTCAATTCCATAAGAGTCATTGGTTCTAGTCTGCCCTCTTCTGAAATGGGGATTTGACCTCCCAAATCAGATTCATTGGGCATGGATGAGGACTTAATGATGGTGGGACTGCCTTGGCCAGCATCTAAGCCAGAACCAATAGTCCCAGCCTCATCCAGGTCACCAGCCACACTTGTGGTGGTGGTTCTCTCTGCTTCATGGCTAGGACCACCAGAGGAGAACACTCCAGTAGTCCTTTGGCATTTCATCAACCTATATTCAGGGGGTGTGGAAGATGGTGTGGAAGAATGGGTAGATGTGGGTTGGTTAAGGGGTGTTTGGGATTGTGAAGGTTGTGTGTCAGCGTTGGAAATAGGCACATCAACACCAACATTGAGTGTGTCAGCGTTGAAGGATTCTGAGTCAATTTGCATTTGTTCAGGTGAATGTAAAGGTTCAGGAATTGGTTCAAGTTGTGGTTGCGGGTCAATTTGAGGTTGGGGGTCTGGTTGGGGTTGTGATGCTACAATAACATCAAACATGGCTTGGGTTAAAGGTAGGTCTCTATGGGGTGGTGAGTCCATCTTCATAAAAATAGCTTTCTTTTGCTCAGGGATCTTATAAAAATCATTGTGATCCCTTGAGTAGTAACCTTGATCATCAAAAACCATTTGCAGAAAACGGGGATAAGCTAAAGTCATTTTTGTCCCCTTGTTTTTACACATCCCTTCAAAAATCATTTTAGAATAGTTATATTTTTGCCCTGTTGCAATGCACTCAATAGCACTGGCAATGGATCTATTGATCTCATTGTGTGCAGTACATTTGGGACTCAAACATTGAAGGAGGACATGTATGAGGTACTTCCAGGCTGGGGGAAATTCCTGCTTATGATACTTGTTGAGAGTACCTTCATCAGGAAAAGGATATCCCAAAGCCCTAAGCCCTTGTTCTATTTCAGTTATGGGAAGGGTGGCTATACCATCAGCGTCATCAAGATGCAAGGCTTGGCGTACCAAGGCCTCAGTAACCACCCAAGATCTCCCATGAACAATAGAAGTCAATGTGGTCACTCCATTAACTGTTGAGGAACTGACAGTGTTCCAAAACTGCTTAATGTGTGTGACTAGAATGAGTGGTGCATGAGAAAGAGCATACCTTAATGGGGATGCGTTCAAATACGCCACCATTTATGTGTATTGAGGAAACAGAGCATCATCAGCTTCAAGATAAGCAATCATGTTGTGTTGTGATCTGAACCCCAATTCCAATTCTGTTGGTTTAAACTTTGGTGCCATTGATGAAAGCTGTTAATTTTAAGTGAAGAAGATGAAGTTGATAAGAGAAAATTGTTAGACAAGAATTATAGATACCCTGTTTAAAATAGGAGCCAAATTTATAGGAGAAAAAGAATGCATGTGATTGGCCCAAAATAAGGCAAAGATTTTCAAAACTCAATCATGAAAATATTGAAAAAGTTATAAGTTATCTCATGCATTAAATGAAAGTAACAACTCCTAAAATTACGGCTTGAAAATATGTCAAAAAGTAACAACTGGGTAGGTCCCATTGAGTGTCAACGGTCAAAAATAACCTATCAACGCCCAACGGCTATAATCTTGTCAACGTTTACCTAAAGCCATGTCAGCGTCTAATTTGGTCACAACAACGCTTGGAAAATTCTTGTCAGCGTCCAAAAATAAAAATATTTTAAAAAAATGAAAAATGACCTTAACAAGTAATTTATCCTAGAGAAGATAACCAAAAGCTGATAATTATTATAGGGCGGCAAGCACTGTCCAGTTATGCACACTTGCATAAGCAAGATAGACATAACAGTCCTCTAGTGTCCCTTGCTAACCAAAACTCTTAACAACTAAGTTACCTTATAAAATCCTTGTTACTCCCAGGTAAATCCCATATCAAAATCATTCCCAAGTCTCCCAACAGACCATAACCAATTCTAGGCCAAAAATGTCTTGGCAGCATGCACAGTATATCAACTTTGCATGCTACAGTGCCTCATGATTTAGTAAAACTAACTCATACTCACCTGTGGACACAATCTAGAATTGTGATAAGAGTATCATATGGATACCCAAACATCCTAAAGGTTCCTAAAACCTCCCCTTAAACTATGATACAAAAAGTTTGCTAAAATCATGCATGAACATAAAAAATTTATGTCAAGATAGGAATGAAACATTCCAACCATCATCCATAAATAAAAACTTGTCCAAATGCTTCTCCATTGATCCATAAGCAACTTTGTATCCAATGGTATACTACTAACACCATCTGCACATTTAGATTGAAAACCACAAAACTAACATTGTTGCTGACAACGCCCCGATAACACATGACAACGTTGAGGGAAGCTTTGTCTGCGTTAGACAATTATATTGCTGACAACGTTACAAAAACACTTATCAGTGTTCAAGTAACCTTTGTCAGTGTTAGAAAAGATAGTGGAAAATCTAATAAGACCAATAATAATGCATCATCCTGTACATACTTTTGCAAAAAGACTCTAAAACACAATGCCTCTTTCATCTCTTTTGTTCCTGATAACCCATCTTGTCCCTATAGGTCTGACATATCTAGGACAATCAACCAGCTCCCAAACATCCTGAATTGCAAATTGGTGAAGCTCATCCTGCATTGCTTCCACCCAGCTTGGTTCTTTGAGAGCATCAAATATTTTCTTGGGTTCTTCTTGTGACAGAAAACATGCAAACGAACATGCTTGCACAAGAGGGGTATCAACCTTCTTGTGTATATTGGCAATAAACCCACCAAGACTTTGATGAGACCTTCTAGTCTGAACTGGAGTCATAATATCACCAATGATCTGGGAAGGGGGGTGATTCTTCATTGTAGAAGTGAGAACTCCTCCTTCAAAAAGTCTGGTGTCCTCAACCTCATGCTCCATGTTGCCAATATCTTGTTCATCAGACTCTCTTATATCAACATAAGGATGACCTTCTTCATAAGAATTGGAAGGTTCACCTTGTTCAAAAGTGGAAGAGAAAAGATGTGCAAAGGTGTTGTCAACGTCTGAACCTTGTTTGTCAGCGTTTGGGCTAACAACGCTTGAACTGTTGTTGTCAACGTCTGAGCCATCAACGTCTGAATTGGTCTTGTCAGTGCTAGATTTACCTTTGTCAGCACCTGAAGGACCATGCATGTTTGTATCTGGTGGTACTTGGAAACCACCATTATCTTGTCCAGCAGCAGCAGCAGCAGCAAAAGCATCTGTCCAAATGGGAATTGTGACATATTCTAATGTAGGAGATGCCTTTTCTGCTTGTGATCCAACCTTCTCATGAACCCGTGTACCTGAAACATTAACAACTTGTTCCTCCATAACATTTGAAGTTACCTTCACAATGTCTGGATTAGTGTCAGGCATATAATTTAAAGTTCTAGATAAGGGTTCCAAATCAAACAACCAATTAGGACCACTTTAGGATCACTAGGTTTATTCTCTAAGAACCTAACATGTACTCTTTCAACTATACGTTTGTCCTCTTTAAGATAAACCCTATAACCCTTGCTCTACACTGAATACCCCATGAAGTAACCCTCATCACCTTTTGCACTAAATTTCCCTAAGGCATCACTAGTATCCAAAACTACTACATGACAACCAAAAGGTCTGACAACCAATATTAGGTTTTCTACCCCAAAGTAATTCATAAGGTGTTTTGTTCTGAATTTTGTTAACCAATGCTCTATTTTGCACATAGCAAGCTGTATTAATAGCCTCAGCCAAAAAGGCTATAGGAAAGTGAGCATCAGCCAACATTGTTCTGGCTGCTTCAATTAGGGTTCTATTTTTCCTCTCAGCAACCCCATTTTGTTGTGGGGTTCTAGCAATGCTAAATTTCCTAGTAATTCCTTTCCTGGCACAGAAGTCATCTAGCTTCTTATTCCTAAATTCTCCACCATTATCACTCCTAAGCATTTTAACCTCATTGCCAGACCTTTTCTCAATCTAAGTGATAAAATCAATAAGAATATCAGCTGTGTCACTCTTCATGGCTAGAAAGAATGTCCAAGTAAATCTAGAAAAGTCATCTGTGACAACAAAGCAATATGACTTACCATTCAAACTTTCTATATTTGTTGGACCAAAGAGGTCCATGTGAAGCATATGAAGAGGTCTGGAACTAGTATGCACCTGTTTGGACTTGAATGAGACCTTGTGCTGCTTGCCTTTAAGACATGCCACACAAGAGTGGTCATTGTGGAAGGCCTTCTCAGGCAAACCATCAACTAAACCAAGCCTCACAAGTCTATTTATATTTTTAAAATTTATGTGCCCTAGTCTCATGTGCCACAAATTACTCTCATCTACTGAGGCCTTAGCATAAAAACAAGACATATTGGTATTCATTTTAATCCCATTTAAATTCACATTATATATGTCCTTATGCCTAGGTGTTCTATACTCAATATATTTCACATCAGGAATCTTAAAATCCTTGCTTAACACCAAACACTCAGTATCAGTAAAAAGAACTATATTTTTGTTATCACAAACCTGTGATACACTAAACAAGTTGTAATCAAGTTCTTTTACCAGGAAGACGTTCTCAAAACGCAGATTATTGGTGAGAAGGGTTCCTTTGCATGTGATGGTACCATATCCACCTCCAAAGTATACCTTATCACCATCTTTAATAGGGGTGAAATTCGTCAGATAGTCTTCCTTCCCTGTCATGTGCCTTGAGCATCCACTATCCCAATATCCATAATCATTGATCTGTCTTTGAATGCCCTGCACATAAAGAAAACAAATTAGTTTTCTTTGGGAACCCAAGTCTCAAAAGACTTGGATTCATCTGGTTGTTCAATAAGAACAGACTTAGTTCTCACAACAACCCCATTCTCATCCTTTTTAGGATGAAATACCCAGTTAACCCCAATAGGTTTTGTAATGACCTTTGAAATGTAATTAAATCTATTGCAAGTCATTGAAATCCCATTATCATTAGGGTTTTGATCTTTCTTGGGTCTCCATGTTAAGCTTGAAGAAGCTTTAGACCCCTTACCTTGTGGCTGCAAATATTTAGGTCTGGTTACGTTTCTGTCAGCGTTAGAATTTGTCCTGTCAACGCTGAAATTACCCTTGTCATCGTTGAACCTAGGGTTTTCTACGGAAACCCATTGCCTATTTGACCAGGTGTTTGTCTTTTGAAATGGTCTTTGTCCATGAGTGTTAGACCTTCTAGAAAAGAATGGGGCAGGTCTAATCACTTGTGGACTTTGCTGCACACAAAGTTTGGGTCTGACAACGTTTGACTTTCTAACAACGTTGACTTTGTTCTTGACAGCGCTGAAATTATTCCTGTCAGCGCTGGCTTTAGGAGCGTTGACACACTTGTATGCCAAGTGTGAAAAGCTACCACAAGTGTAACAAGCTTTTCTAGACACAACCTTAGGTCTAGAAGGAAAGAAGCCTGTTCCATGATTGCTAACTTGACTCTTGGGTGACCTAGTGTTCCTATACATCTCTGCATATTTAATGCTAGGTCTTCTAACAGTGTTTGAGCCTAGGTTAACAACTTTACCAGTGATTGGGTTAGTAACCTTAATGGGTGTAGATTCATTTGGACTTTCACATAGCAAACCTCCCTTAACAAATAAAGTAGGGTTAGCTTTCTTCCACTCATTTAGGTCAGTCAATTTTAGTTGATATTCTTCCACTGGAGTGACAACTCTTGGTGGAGGAATGAATTCCTCCTCTTGGAGCTCTGGCAAACCAGTCCAAGATAAGTCCCTTTGTTGGACACCATAGAAGTCACCAGCTGGTGGTGGAACCAAAGAGTAATCATTCATCCCAATCCCAGTCATGTCCTTAGGATCCCTTTGTTTAGCTACACAGTCTCCTAGGGTTTGGGTGGCTCTATCAAATCTTTGAATTTTGAGGCCAACATTATCTTTATTCTTAATGGCCTCATCTAACTTAGATTGTAATTCACCATTAACCCTTTCCATGATTTTTCTAATATCCATACTACCCTCTAACTCATGTTTTAAGATATTGATCTTATCTTTTAAGTCAAATTCCATTTTCTTGTATTCAGAAACGGTTTTCTCAGTTTCAGTAAGAGCTAGTTGGTAATTAGACAATTTACATCTTTTAGTACTCATATCATCTTTTAGTTTTAACACCTATTTGTTAAGTCTTTCAGTGTTTAACCTACAACCTTTGCTACAAAAAGCATCATCATATACCTCATTATCAGATGAAGAGGAGGAGTGTGCCATGAGAGCATATTCAACATGCTCTTCTTCTTCAATATCAGCAACCAAAGCTTTATCCTCTTCATCATTCTTAGCCAGATATCTCCAATCCCATCCTGTACCATCAATTCCTTGAACTACAACCATGGCTTTGGAATCCTGAGCTTTAATAACCTGACTTGAGGGTTTACAAGCATCAGATCTTCTAGGAGATCTGCATTCCCTCATGAAGTGCCCCATACGATGGCAGTTGTAGCATTCAACTTTGGATTTGTCAAATCCAGCTGTGTCTTTAGCATTGAAGGTCATTTTCTTCTTAAACCTTCTGTTCCACCTATTTGCTCTTATACTAGCAAGAGCCATGTTCCACTTGATGTCCATCTCTTCCAAGTGCTCATCACTTATCTGCTCAAGGTCCTCATATGTAATCACTGAACCATTGGGCAAAGAAGCAATGTAGGCACAAACAGTATCCAAATCCAAACCAGCAGGTTTAACTCTTGGGGAGTCATTCTTGAATGTGTCAGCGTCTGAAAAGGAGACGTTGACAGGACTTGTTCCAGCGCTGACATATGATGATCCAGTAACTGGATGCATATAAGAGTCCTTTTGATTGAATTGACCTTCACTATGAGAGAAGAAGGCCATGTTGCTGGTGGTAGATTTGCTTCCATGCTCTAAAAGAGTTTCATCTTCCAACAGTCTTAGTTTGTTGTAGATGTCATCAAACGAGGAGCTCTTGTAAGTATTGTTGGCAAGAATAGATCTTGCCTCAATCTTCCATGCCTCACCAAGACTTTTAAGAAAGGTAGCATTGATGTCAACATCACCAACTTGTGTCCCCATGAAGGACAACTTGCTTGTAATGTCAAGCAATCTGCTTCTCACACTACTCAGTTTCTCATTGGGTTGAGCTTTGAAGACAGCATAGTCATGCAGAAGTTGCTTTTTCTTTTCCTCCTTAGTGTCTGCATTGCCACCATATGCAACTTCAAGAGCTTCCCAAAGATCCTTAGCAGATTCATAGCCTCTATATTTATGATGGTTTTCTTGTCCCAAAGAGACTTTCAGAATATTTAGGGCTTTCATGGCAACCCTTTTCTTTGCAATGTCATCAGCAGCCACAGCTCTACCATCTCCAGGTTTTTCTTTCTTATCATCTTCAGAACATCCAGCAACAGCTGATCTTTGAGTAATGGCATCAAGAATCTTTTGAGCCTTATCGAATGTGTTTCCATATTCAATAATCTCCCAGAGTGTGTAGTCATAGATCCCCAGATATTGTTCAAAGTTGAACTTCCACAAGTCAAAGTTGGTTGCATCAAGCATGGGAATCTTGATGTTTGGTAAGGCTGAGGGGGAGGAGGTTATTGCTTCAGACATGATGTTGTTAGGGTTTCTGAGAAAATTAGGGTTTTGGTGATTTTAGGGTTCTGGTGTTCTTTAAGATCAAAAGTTCCTCAACAAGCTCTGATACCACTTGTTGATCCCAAACTTAGATCGATTAGCTTTGTGTATACGAGATTAGATCAAGTAATACACGTAGAGAAACCTTTGTATATGCTTTATGAATCTAAGTGTTATGCGGAATCTAACACTTAAACAAGAACACACAAGATGTAAACAAACTTTCACTTTGATTATTAATGTCGAACTTGCTTACAATGAAAGATGTTTACGAATGAAAAACTTATAAAAACTTTTTATCAAACATTAACCTAAAGGTCTTCTTTTATAGACATAAGAAGCCTTGTACAATAATCTACGTATCAGCTATTCTAAGTAAAGATAAATACAGAAAATACATTGTCGTTTCTATCCTTACTAGAAGTATTCTAGAATATAATAAACGTGTAGAATATATCTTCCATCAGTGCCTGTCTTTAATGTGTCAACGCTTGACTTTAACTTGTCAACGCTTGAGCTGTCAGCGCTTGTTTTGTTCTTGTCAATGCTTGTTTTGTTCTTGTCAGCGCTCAAGTGATCTGGCCTTAATTTATTCCCAACACCAACGTGTACATACATACCAAAGCAGTTGTCTCGAGATGAGTTACTCAAATTACTTCCAGAAAAACGGATAACAAATTATGAGCAAATCCATCAAGCTCCTGTTCGATCGAACTCAGCTCCAGAATTTGTTAGACATGAGAATGGTCTCGTGGAGATCAAATTCTCGCAACCTAAGGCACCTAATGTGTTTCCAACAGGAATCCACATGATCGCACCAGCAGAACCCAACCCAACCGCGACCAATGAGCCTGTTCAAGAAATCAAACACATATGGTAGGACGTATGTGATTGCGAAAGTTGTTTAGATGAAGCTCAAAAGCTTGAGGATGAAGAATATGTCCCTAAGAAACAAAGATCTTCACAACAAAGACTCAAAAAGAGGTATGAAGACGGTGACCCAACAGTTGGAATTTTTGGAGAACCCTCAGGAAAATTTCACTACTATGTTTTATACCCAAAGCAAAACCAGAAACCACAACCATCAACGACACCACCGAAAACACCACAACCACCTAAAACACCGACACTTACACCCTATCACCAAAAGGCTTTATCTATCATTAATCAAACACCACAACCGAAGAAAGATAAAGAAACAATAATCCCTTCACCAGTATTCTCGATAACAACACCCCCTTCTACATCATACGAACAAGAGTTCCCAGCCCTTACTTCATTTGAACACCCTGATAGTCGAACCAAGCACGACTGGAAGATAAAAAATCAAACGACTATTGGTCCCACAGGACTCGCAAATACTGTTAGTCCCGCAGAAGCTACCCTAAACTGGCAAAGTGAAAATGTTGTTGCCCAAAACAAAGTTCTCACAAAAATACTCTCACAGCAAACCATGCTCGCAAATACCCAACAAAATCTTTCATCGAAAGTCGGATCCCTAGAGAGTATCATCCATGAACTTTGTTTCAAAATCCAAGAACTTCACCGAGAACTTATCCAAATCATCAAAACATCACCCATAACCCAATCTTCCTCTTCTGTCTCTCAAAAGGAAGCAGAAATGAAGAACTTAAAAATCCAACTCCAAGATCTGGAACGGCAACATAAGCAAAAAAGAATTTCAACCCTTGTTGATGATCCTTGGAGATTTCCATCCACACCTTTTGTAGGAATATCGTTTGAACCACAACCATTACCAAAATCCCACAACCAAACATCATCACCTTCACTAAACATGTGGGCATCAGAACAAAGAAAGCTAAAAGCCTCCACAAGCAAAAACCAAACTCCTCCACAAGAACCCAACCCTACAACCCATTCTAAAGTTCATGATGTCCTTCCAATTGAGCGGGTGAACCCTTTTTCAACTTTCCTACAATCCCTCACACAAACAGAAAGACCTCAGTGCTACCAGTCTGTAGCTCCAGTCATCCACTCCCGACATGAGGCTGAAGATGTGGATATTGTTGAAGGATTTGAACACTTGTTCATGGCAGAACCAGAATATGCAGAATCAACAGTACAGTTTGATCCAGATGACTACGGAGAAAACCAAACACCACAAACAAGTTCCACGGATTTTACACAGTCTGACATAAAGCAGTACTTCACATTCGATGATCTTCCACCATCAAAATGGCGTGAAAGAAGTATAGAGATGCTAACATGGTGTTCGTCAGAACTGCAGTATTACACCATTGACATAGTCATCAAGTGGTTTCTTACTCGGATCCAAGGGCGCCTACGAGATTGGTACCTCAGTCTTGGAGAATATCGCCAGCTACAGTTGCAGCAGTCAGCATCCCCAGAAGCTTTTATAGGCTCCATATACTCTGAGTTCATCGGCAACCCCTATGAACACACTACCCATGCCAGAGAAGAATTTCTCAAGATGAAATGTTGCTCCTTCCAAAAGAAAGATTTAGAAAAACATTATGATCGTATGTCTCAGCGATTTTATTGTTTGAATGGAGTCGACGATGTCAATTTGAAGCAAGTTTTCCTGAACTCTTTTCCGAAATCCCTTGCTAATGAAGCATATCGGGCATTGGAAGCAAGAAATGTCACAATAGCTCAGTCATCTCTTGGTGAACAATACCAGTTGATCATGAATGCCTTAGCCAAGCTTTGCAACCAAAAAAAATTTCTTGCCGAGTTCGAAAGTACAAGAAAACGCCTCGGGTCAGCCTGCGATGACAAGTACCTGAAAATAAAGTGCAAAGACAAGTCGTCATGTGAATGTACCCATACAAAAAAGAAATTCCATTCCAAACGTTATTCAACCTTTTCAAGAAAATCTCGATTCTCTCAACGAAGAAGCAAGAAGTGGAAATTCATCAAGAAGAAGAAGCAACGTGGCAAGACTTTAGATAGGTGCTTCATATGCCAAAAGAAAGGTCATTTTGCAAGAAACTGTCCGGACAAGAAAAAGTCCCAAGCGCTTTTACAAGCCTTGAACCAGGTTGAACCAGTAGATCTTTCTGATCTAGAGTCACTATACTCTTTGGATGATGAACCGGGAGATTCAGTCTTATGCACAATCGCCTATTCAGAGTTCTCATCTGATGACGATTCTGACTCAGATTCTCTGACTAGTGATGATGATTTTGGAATTCACATGATAAATCCGATTCTACATGTACTGCCAGTACAGGAAGAACCACCATTACCACTAGCCAAAATCCACCTCCTTACGGATGCGTATGCAAAGCAAATCCCAGTTACTGCATTTTTCGACACCGACGTGTCCGTTTCCATCCTAAACCATGCTATCTTACCGGACCACTATTGGAAACCTCACCATCAGAGTTTTATGGCCGCTAATGGAGAGAAATTTGTCATTGACAAAATAAGTGTCCCCATTAACATTCGCCTATTTCCAAAGTGCGTAATCAGAAGAAGGTTGTTGGGTTCGAGCTCACATGGAAAAGATCTCTTGATTGGTTTTGATATCCTACATAAACTACCAAACTTACGATGGACGGGAACAGGAATTAACTACAAAAGCTTTTTCAACCCTTGGACAACCATGCATCGCCTTTTTGTTGCAAGTGTTACTCCACCACTTGCTGATATCAACTGCATCAAACAAAAACTTATTCAAGACTCATGTGCTTCCTCACACACCGAGTTTTTGGAAAAACACCCTTAACCTTTGTGGTTGAATCCCTCATTCTTTGTTTCGCTACCTTTTAAGCAAAACGAAGATGTTAATCCTACCAAAGCTAGTCACCCTGGAATGAACCCAGATCATTACCAGCTTGCTCTAGAAGAATGCAACCAACTGGTTGCTGAAGGAATTGTTGAACCTACCACCTCGCCATGGGCATGTGAGGCATTTTACGTCAATAAAAGAAGCGAACAAGTTCGTGGAGAGCTCAGGTTGGTCATTAACTATCAACTGTTGAACCACTTTTTAGCTGATGATAAGTTTCCACTTCCACAAAAGAAGTCTCTATTTCAACACCTGGAAGACGCTAAAGTCCTCTCCAAGTTCGACCTTAAGTCAGGATTTTGGCAACTGGGTATTAAGCCCGAAGATAGACCAAAAACCGGTTTCTGTATACCTGATCATCATTACCAGTGGAAAGTAATGCCGTTTGGTTTAAAAAATGCTCCGTCGGCCTTCCAAAAGGCAATGGTAACCATTTTTTAGCCGATCCTTGCAAACACATTGGTCTACATTGATGATATCCTTTTATTCTCCCCAGATGAACAATCCCATGCAGAGTTACTTTCCAAGTTTTATTCTATTGTCACAAAGTATGGGATAATGCTATCCGAGAAAAAGATGGAGGTTGGCGTAACCAAAATTCACTTTCTTGGCATGGAGATCACTGACGGCAAGTACCAGCCTCAACCGCATGTCGCTCAAGAGTTACTGAATTTTCCAGATGAGTTAACTTCACATAAAATGATTCAACAGTTCCTCGGGTTAGTCAACTACATGTTTGATTTCCTGCCCAAGCTATCAAATCACACCGCCCTGTTGTTCCCCATGTTGAAAAAGAATCCCCTACAGTGGTCATCACGACAAACAGAAGCAGTAAAAGCTATCAAGTTGCTAGCCGAAAAGATGCCCCCACTGAAGATTCCCATCATGACTGAAAGAAGAATTTTGCAGACAGATGCCAGCGATGAGTGTTGGGGAGCTGTCCTACTTGTCCAAGATAGTAATAATAAGAGACATATATGTGGCTACAAGAGCGGCACGTTTAAACCCTCTGAACAACACTATCACTCTACATTTAAAGAGATTCCTGCAGTCAAACGAGGCATTGAAAGATTCCAATTCCATCTAATCGGACACGAATTTCACGTTGAAATGGACATGTCCTCCTTTCCACGTATGCTACAATTTAAACGGAAGATGCTCCCTCACGCACAACTTTTGAGATGGGCAAATTGGTTCTCACAGTGGAAGTTCACAGTAAAACACATCAAAGGAACAGAGAACGTCCTTGCAGATTTTCTCTCTCGCCCAACTGCCTATAAATCAGAAGAAAAAACCCCAAAGAAAGTAAGCCAAGTCCAAACACATACTTCTAACTTTCTTTCAATGGTTCTTTCAGTAACTTCCCAAAGTGATCCAACATCCTCTTCCACCCCTACACCACCACTCCCTGTCCTCAACCTGCCAGAAGAGATAATGGAAACTATCACAGATTTAACCTTTGGAAAAAGGTCTAAATTAAGTTTCAAAACATTTCTCACGGTCCTTATACAGAAACATGGTTTGTACATAAATGGTCTCATGTTCCACCCAGACTACCCGTTTCTCAATGTGTTTCATATCCATGACCTATGGAACTTTCCAAAAGAAGCATTGTGCTTTTTCTGGTACCTATTTGAAAGCTTCACAATAGGCATCTCCTTCAACACAGAAAAACTTTTGTCATACATTGTCAAAAGCCAGTTCAATGATGTCCGCCCTCACTCCAGAAATTTACTAACTATGCTACAATGGTTTGTTCCTCACCACCAATGGACGCGATGGTTGACAGTGACTAGCAAAGGGAAGTATGTACTAGTAATGTTCAAAAGACCATGATCCTTTCTACCACCCAAGGCTGTTAACGATGAAGGATCACTCGTTTATCACTCAGGATCATGTTTCATTCATGACTGGTATGAAATTAACCCAGCCAGCAGGAAGTGTGAAAGGAAGTACCGAAACCTTTATGCAGATACAAGAAACCTAATGGCAAGAGCAAATGGTGTTGACCCTGACACAATTTCAACTTTTATAAGGTGGAATATGATGCCATAGGGTGATGACCATCCCGATTCATTGAAATGGGCTGAAGCAAACCACAATTGGCTCGGTGATAACCACAAAAATGACATAGACACAACGACTGATGAAGATGCTAACCCATATTCATCCGACGACGAAGACTCACTCGGTTCAGTCTCATTTTGTTCCGTTGTTGACGCACATTTCGACCCGTTCGAAGATGATCCAACCCATCCTGATGCACGTTGGAGTCCATGAAGAAGGCTAAACATTTTATGTTTAGTATAATGTTTTAATAGTTTTGTTTTAGTATCTTAGGTTTGTTTGATGTTTCTAGTGTTTTCTAGTTTCAATAATGATATATGATGTAAGCGCTTAGGTCATATGGCAATAATGTGTAAAAGTAAGAATGCTTGTACTCTAAGCTTGAAGGTTGTACCCAATCAAGGCTATATATAGCCATGTATCTTGCCATTGTAAGGCATCAGAATTTGAAGTAATACAAGTGTGTGTTTTCTTATATCTCTCTCTACAATCTTCTCCCACATCTTCTCTCTACAATTTCTTATAAACCATTGTTCTTACAGGTCTTATATAGATCTGCCACAACTCCCCCGACACCCTTGGTATCAGAGCCTTACGCTCTAACCATCACCATTACCCTTACCTTACTATTCCCTTTGTACTAAATTCCTAATCGTATGCTCTGTGACTGCAGCCTTAGTGCTGATCTCTCACATCCGAAAATTAGAATTTAGCTTAAAGGTCTGACTTCTATAGCTTTAAGTGTTATAGTTCTCTATTATTTTATTCTATCAGGGCCGTTGCAGGATATGTAAGTCGACAAAGGTGGTCGCAGTTGTTTCCTCCGGGAGAGTATAGAATAAGAAGAAAAAGTCTATAATTCTTAAAACCATGAGTCACGATAACCTTTTCAATCGCTCAACCTCGTCCAGTTTCCGCCAATCCTCTGCATCTAAAATAGATCAATTATATGAAATCTCATATAGTTCTGATGATTCCAGGATCCCAATCAGTGAAATGCCACTCGTAAACCCCTACCATGTTTTCACTAAACCATCCAATTCCATCACAAAAAGAGTCAAACAGCTAATTGGATCTAACCCACACAAGCAAATAAAAGAGTTTGTCCAAACATCAAAGTTCGATTCGCATCAGTTACCAGCATCACAGATAGAACATTTGGTACCTTCGTCATTACCTTCCGACCTTCCTCGACATTGTCTATCACAAGGGTACACACATATTCATTTCGGGGCAATAAGGTTAGCATTAACCTTCCATGGAAGAAAAGGACTACCTGCATATTCAAGGATAGCCTTGCTTGATACAAGGTTTACAGAATATCAGCATGCTTGTATTGGTACAATACAAACAACGTTGAACGCAGGAACAATTTTTGTCACGTTTTACCAAAATTTTAACATGCCTCTCAATGATCCTTCACTATTCACAGCCCTCAAGGCCCAGATCCAGATTGGAGGTACACCCCAAGTGAACACATTTCAAGCCACGTTCCATTACCAAATGGCTTATCGAGTTCAAAACCACTCGTTAGACATTTTGGTTCCAGGACAAGACGATGCCGAAAATGCGCTACTCATCGACATAGACGCAAACGCAACTCCAACGTGTACATACATACCGAAGCAGTTGTCTCGAGATGAGTTACTCAAATTACTTCAAGAAAAATGGATAACAAATTATGAGCAAATCCTTCAAGCTCCTGTTCGATCGAACTCAGCTCCAGAATTTGTTAGACATGAGAATGGTCTCGTGGAGATCAAATTCTCGTAACCTAAGGCACCTAATGTGTTTCCAACAGGAATTCACATGATCGCACCAGCAGAACCCGACCCAACCGCGACCAATGAGCCTGTTCAAGAAATCAAACACATATGGTGGGACGTATGTGATTGCGAAAGTTGTTTAGATGAAGCTCAAAAGCTTGAGGATGAAGAAGATGTCCCTAAGAAACAAAGATCTTCACAACAAAGACTCAAAAAGAGGTATGAAGACGGTGACCCAACAGTTGGACTTCTTGGAGAACCCTCAGGAAAATTTGACTACTATGTTTTATACCCAAAGCAAAACCAGAAACCACAACCATCAACGACACCACCGAAAACACCACAACCACCTAAAACACCGACACTTACACCCTATCACCAAAAGGCTTTATCTATCATTCATCAAACACCACAACCGAAGAAAGATAAAGAAACAATAATCCCTTCACCAGTATTCCCGATAACAACACCCCCTTCTACATCATACGAACAGAGTTCCCAGCCCTTACTGCATTTGAACACCCTGATAGTCGAACCAAGCACGACCGGAAGATAAAAAATCCAACGACTATTGGTCCCACAGGACTCGCAAATACTGTTAGTCCCGCAGAAGCTACCCTAAACTGGCAAAGTGAAAATGATGTTGCCCAAAACAAAGTTCTCACAAAAATACTCTCATAGCAAACCATGCTCGCAAATACCCAACAAAATCTTTCATCGAAAGTCGGATCCCTAGAGAGTATCATCCATGAACTTCGTTTCAAAATCCAAGAACTTCACCGAGAACTTATCCAAATCATCAAAACATCACCCATAACCCAATCTTCCTCTTCTGTCTCTCAAAAGGAAGCAGAAATGAAGAACTTAAAAATCCAACTCCAAGATCTGGAACGGCAACATAAGCAAAAAAGAATTTCAACCCTTGTTGATGATCCTTGGAGATTGCCATCCACCCCTTTTGTAGGAATATCGTTTGAACCACAACCATTACCACAATCCCACAACCAAACATCATCACCTTCACTAAACATGTGGGCATCCGAACAAAGAAAGCTAAAAGCCTCCACAAGCAAAAACCAAACTCCTCCACAAGAACCCAACCCTACAACCCATTCTAAAGTTCATGATGTCCTTCCAATTGAGCGGGTGAACCCTTTTTCAACTTTCCTACAATCCCTCACACAAACAGAAAGATCTCAGTGCTCCCAGTCTGTAGCTCCAGTCATCCACTCTCGACGTGAGGCTGAAGATGTGGATATTGTTGAAAGATTTGAACACTTGTTCATGGCAAAACCAGAATATGCAGAATCAACAGTACAGTTTGATCCAGATGACTACAGAGAAAACCAAACACCACAAACAAGTTCCACGGATTTTCCACAGTCTGACATAAAGCAGTACTTCACATTCGATGATCTTCCACCATCAAAATGGCGTGAAAGAAGTATAGAGATGCTAACATGGTGTTCGTCAGAACTGCAGTATTACACCATTGACATAGTCATCAAGTGGTTTCTTACTTGGATCCAAGGGCGCCTACGAGATTGGTACCTCAGTCTTGGAGAATATCGCCAGCTACAGTTGCAGCAGTCAGCATCCCCAGAAGCCTTTATAGGCTCCATATACTCTTAGTTCATCGGCAACCCCTATGAACACACTACCCATGCCAGAGAAGAATTTCTCAAGATGAAATGTTGCTCCTTCCAAAAGAAAGATTTAGAAAAAAATTATGATCGTATGTCTCAGCGATTTTATTGTTTGAATGGAGTCGACGATGTCAATTTGAAGCAAGTTTTCCTGAACTCTTTTCCGGAATCCCTTGCAAATGAAGCATATCGGGCATTGGAAGCAAGAAATGTCACAATAGCTCAGTCATCTCTTGGTGAACTATACCAGTTGATCATGAATGCCTTAGCCAAGCTTTGCAACCAGAAAAAATTTCTTGCCGAGTTCGAAAGTACAGGAAAATGCCTCGGGTCAGCCTGCGATGACAAGTACCTGAAAATAAAGTGCAAAGACAAGTCATCATGTGAATGTACCCATACAAAAAAGAAATTCCATTCCAAATGTTATTCAACCTTTTCAAGAAAACCTCGATTCTCTCAACGAAGAAGCAAGAAGTGGAAATTCATCAAGAAGAAGAAGCAACATGGCAAGACTTCAGATAGGTGCTTCATATGCCAAAAGAAAGGTCATTTTGCAAGAAACTGTACGGACAAGAAAAAGTCCCAAGCGCTTTTACAAGCCTTGAACCAGGTTGAACCAGTAGATCTTTCTGATCTAGAGTCACTATACTCTTTGAATGATGAACCGGGAGATTCAGTCTTATGCACAATCGCCTATTCAGAGTTCTCATCTGATGACGATTCTGAATCAGATTCTCTGACTAGTGATAATGATTTTGGAATTCACATGATAAATCCGATTCCACATGTACTGCCAGTACAGGAAGAACCACCATTACCACTAGCCAAAATCCACCTCCTTACGGATGCGTATGAAAAGCCAATCCCAGTTATTGCATTTTCCTACACCGGCGAGTCCGTTTCCATCCTAAACCCTACTATCTTACCAGACCACTATTGGAAACCTCACCATCAGAGTTTTATGGCCGCTAATGGAGAGAAATTTGTCATTGACAAAATAAGTGTCCCCATTAACATTCGCCTATTTCCAAAGTGCGTAATCAGAAGAAGGTTGTTGGGTTCGAGCTCGCATGGAAAAGATCTCTTGATCGGTTTTGATATCCTACATAAACTACCAAACTTACGATGGACGGGAACAGGACTTCACTACAAAAGCTTTTTCAACCCTTGGACAACCATGCATCGCCTTTTTGTTGCAAGTGTTACTCCACCACTTGCTGATATCAACTGCATCAGACAAAAACTTATTCAAGACTCATGTGCTTCCTCACACACCGAGTTTTTGGAAAAACACCCTTCACCTTTGTGGTTTAATCCCTCATTCTTTGTTTCGCTACCTTTTAATCAAAACGAAGATGTTAAACCTACCAAAGCTAGTCACCCTGGAATGAACCCAGATCATTACCAGCTTGCTCTAGAAGAATGCAACCAACTGGTTTCTGAAGGAATTGTTGAACCTACCACCTCGCCATGGGCATGTGAGGCATTTTACGTCAACAAAAGAAGCGAACAAGTTCATGGAAAGCTCAAGTTGGTCATTAACTATCAACCGTTGAACCACTTTTTAGCTGATGATAAGTTTCCACTTCCACAAAAGAAGTCGCTATTTCAACACCTGGCAGACGCTAAAGTCCTCTCCAAGTTCGACCTTAAGTCAGGATTTTGGCAACTGGGTATTAAGCCCGAAGATAGACCGAAAACCGGTTTCTGTATACCTGATCATCATTACCAGTGGAAAGTAATGCCGTTTGGTTTAAAAAATGCTCCGTCGGCCTTCCAAAATCAATGGTAACCATTTTTGAGCCGATCCTTGCAAACACATTGGTCTACATTGATGATATCCTTTTATTCTCCCCAGATGAACAATCCCATGCAGAGTTACTTTCCAAGTTTTATTCTATTGTCACAAAGTATGGGATAATGCTATCCGAGAAAAAGATGGAGGTTGGCGTAACCAAAATTCACTTTCTTGGCATGGAGATCACTGACGGCAAGTACCAGCCTCAACCGCATGTCGCTCAAGAGTTACTGAAATTTCCAGATGAGTTAACTTCAAAAAAATGATTCAACAATTACTCGGGTTAGTCAACTACATGTCTGATTTCCTGCCCAAGCTATCAAATCACACCGCCCTGTTGTTCCCCATGTTGAAAAAGAATCCCCCACAGTGGACATCACGACAAACAGAAGCAGTAAAAGCTATCAAGTTGCTAGCCGAAAAGATGCCCCCACTGAAGATTCCCATCATGACTGAAAGAAGAATTTTGTAGACAGATGCCAGCGATGAGTGTTGGGGAGCTGGCCTACTTGTCCAAGATAGCAATAATAAGAGACATATATGTGGCTACAAGAGCGGCACGTTTAAACCCTCTAAACAACACTATCACTCTACATTCAAAGAGATTCTTGCAGTCAAACGAGGCATTGAAAGATTCCAATTCCATCTAATCGGACACGAATTTCACGTTGAAATGGACATGTCCTCCTTTCCACGTATGCTACAATTTAAACGGAAGATGCTCCCTCACGCACAACTTTTAAGATGGGCAAATTGGTTCTCACAGTGGAAGTTCACAGTAAAACACATCAAAGGAACAGAGAACGTCCTTGCATATTTTCTCTCTCGCCCAACTGCCTATAAATCAGAAGAAAAAACCCCAAAGAAAGTAAGCCAAGTCCAAACACATACTTCTAACTTTCTTTCAATGGTTCTTTCAGTAACTTCACAAAGTGATCCAACATCCTCCTCCACCCCTACACCACCACTCCCTGTCCTCAACCTGCCAGAAGAGATAATGGAAACTATCGCAGATTTAACCTTTGAAAAAAGGTCTAAATTAAGTTTCAAAACATTTCTCACGGTCCTTATACAGAAACATGGTTTGTGCATAAATGGTCTCATGTTCCACCCAGACTACCCGTTTCTCAATGTGTTTCATATCCATGACCTATGGAACTTTCCGAAAGAAGCATTGTGCTTTTTCTGGTACCTATTTGAAAGCTTCACAATAGGCATCTCCTTCAACACAGAAAAACTTTTGTCATACATTGTCAAAAGCCAGTTCACTGATGTCTGCCCTCACTCCAGAAATTTACTAACTATGCTACAATGGTTTGTTCCTCACCACCAATGGACGCGATGGTTGACAGTGACTAGCAAAGGGAAGTATGTACTAGTGATGTTCAGAAGACCAGGATCCTTTCTACCACCCAAGGATGTTAACGATGAAGGATCACTCGTTTATCACTCAAGATCATGTTTCATTCATGACTGGTATGAAATTAACCCAGCCAGCAGGAAGTGTGAAAGGAAGTACCGAAATCTTTATGCAGATACAAGAAACCTAATGGCAAGAGCAAATGGTGTTGACCCTGACACAATTCCAACTTTTATAAGGTGGAATATGATGCCATGGGGTGATGACCATCTCGATTCATTGAAATGGGCTGAAGCAAACCACAATTGGCTCGGTGATAACCACAAAAATGACATAGACACAACGACCGATGAAGATGTTAACCCATATTCATCCGACGACGAAGACTCATTCGGTTCAGTCTCATTTGGTTCTGTTGTTGACGCACATTTCGACCCGTTCGAAGATGATCCAACCCATCCTGATGCACGTTGTAGTCCATGAAGAAGGCTAAACATTTTATGTTTAGTATAATGTTTTAATAATTATGTTTTAGTATCTTAAGTTTGTTTGATGTTTCTAGTGTTTTCTAGTTTCAATAATGCTATATGATGTAAGCGCTTAGGTCATATGGCAATAATGTGTAAAAGTAAGAATGCTTGTACTCTAAGCTTGAAGGTTGTACCCAATCAAAGCTATATATAGCCATGTATCTTGCCATTGTAAGGCATCAGAATTTGAAGTAATACAAGTGTGTGTTTTCTTATATCTCTCTCTAGAATCTTCTCCCACATCTTCTCTCTATAATTTCTTATAAACCATTGTTCTTACAGGTCTTATATAGATCTGCCACAACTCCCCCCACAACCATGGTTTATAAGACCTGTAAGAACAATGGTTGTGGGGGGAGTTGTGGCAGATCTATATAAGACCTGTAAGAACAATGGTTTATAAGAAATTGTAGAGAGAAGATGTGGGAGAAGATTGTAGAGAGAGATATAAGAAAACACACACTTGTATTACTTCAAATTCTGATGCCTTACAATGGCAAGATACATGGCTATATATAGCCTTGATTAGGTACAACCTTCAAGCTTAGAGTACAAGCATTCTTAGTTTTACACATTATTGCCATATGACCTAAGCGCTTACATCATATAGCATTATTGAAACTAGAAAACACTAGAAACATCAAACAAACTTAAGATACTAAAACATAATTATTAAAACATTATACTAAACATAAAATGTTTAGCCTTCTTCATGGACTCCAACGTGCATCAGGATGGGTTGGATCATCTTCGAACGGGTCGAAATGTGCGTCAACAACGGAACCAAATGAGACTGAACCGAATGAGTCTTCGTCGTCGGATGAATATGGGTTAGCATCTTCATCGGTCGTTGTGTCTATGTCATTTTTGTGGTTATCACCGAGCCAATTGTGGTTTGCTTCAGCCCATTTCAATGAATCAGGATGGTCATCACCCCATGGCATCATATTCCACCTTATAAAAGTTGGAATTGTGTCAGGGTCAACACCATTTGCTCTTGCCATTAGGTTTCTTGTATCTGCATAAAGGTTTCGGTACTTCCTTTCACACTTCCTGCTGGCTAGGTTAATTTCATACCAGTCATGAATGAAACATGATCCTGAGTGATAAACGAGTGATCCTTCATCGTTAACAGCCTTGGGTGGTAGAAAGGATCCTGGTCTTCTGAACATCACTAGTACATACTTCCCTTTGCTAGTCACTGTCAACCATCGCGTCCATTGGTGGTGAGGAACAAACCATTGTAGCATAGTTAGTAAATTTCTGGAGTGAGGGCGGACATCATTGAACTGGATTTTGACAATGTATGACAAAAGTTTTTCTGTGTTGAAGGAGATGCCTATTGTGAAGCTTTCAAATAGGTACCCGAAAAAGCACAATGCTTCTTTCGGAAAGTTCATAGGTCATGGATATGAAACACATTGAGAAACGGGTAGTCTGGGTGGAACATGAGACCATTTATGCACAAACCATGTTTCTGTATAAGGACCGTGAGAAATGTTTTGAAACTTAATTTAGACCTTTTTTCAAAGGTTAAATATGCGATAGTTTCCATTATCTCTTCTGGCAGGTTGAGGACAGGGAGTGGTGGTGTAGGGGTGGAGGAGGATGTTGGATCACTTTGTGAAGTTACTGAAAGAACCATTGAAAGAAAGTTAGAAGTATGTGTTTGGTCTTGGCTTACTTTCTTTGGGGTTTTTTCTTCTGATTTATAGGCAGTTGGGCGAGAGAGAAAATCTGCAAGGACGTTCTCTGTTCCTTTGATGTGTTTTACTGTGAACTTCCACTGTGAGAACCAATTTGCCCATATTAAAAGTTGTGCGTGAGGGAGCATCTTCCATTTAAATTGTAGCATACATGGAAAGGAGGACATGTCCATTTCAACGTGAAATTCGTGTCCGATTATATGGAATTGGAATCTTTCAATGCCTCGTTTGACTACAAGAATCTCTTTGAATGTAGAGTGATAGTGTTGTTCAGAGGGTTTAAACGTTCCGCTCTTGTAGCCACATATATTTCTCTTATTATTGCTATCTTGGACAAGTAGGACAGCTCCCCAACACTTATCGCTGGCATCTGTCTGCAAAATTCTTCTTTCAGTCATGATGGGAATCTTCAGTGGGGGCATCTTTTCGGCTAGCAACTTGATAGCTTTTACTGCTTCTGTTTGTCGTGATGTCCACTGTGGGGGATTCTTTTTCAACATGGGGAACAACAGGGCGGTGTGATTTGATAGCTTGGGCAGGAAATCAGACATGTAGTTGACTAACCCGAGGAACTGTTGAATCATTTTTTGTGAAGTTAACTCATCTGGAAATTTCAGTAACTCTTGAGCGACATGCAGGTGAGGCTGGTACTTGACGTCAGTGATCTCCATGCCAAGAAAGTGAATTTTGGTTACGCCAACCTCCAACTTTTTCTCGGATAGCATTATCCCATACTTTGTGATAATAGAATAAAACTTGGAAAGTAACTCTGCATGAGATTGTTCATCTGGGGAGAATAAAAGGATATCATCAATGTAGACCAATGTGTTTGCAAGGATCGGCTAAAAAATGGTTACCATTGCCTTTTGGAAGGCCGACGGAGCATTTTTAAACCAAACGGCATTACTTTCCACTGGTAATGATGATCAGGTATACAGAAACCGGTTTTCGGTCTATCTTCGGGCTTAATACCCAGTTTCCAAAATCCTGACTTAAGGTCGAACTTGGAGAGGACTTTAGCGTCTGCCAGGTGTTGAAATAGCGACTTCTTTTGTGGAAGTGGAAACTTATCATCAGCTAAAAAGTGGTTCAACGGTTGATAGTTAATGACCAACCTGAGCTTTCCACGAACTTGTTCGCTTCTTTCGTTGACGTAAAATGCCTCACATGCCCATGGCGAGGTGGTAGGTTCAACAATTCCTTCAGCAACCAGTTGGTTGCATTCTTCTAGAGCAAGCTGGTAATGATTTGGGTTCATTCCAGGGTGACTAGCTTTGGTAGGATTAACATCTTCGTTTTGCTTAAAAGGTAGCGAAACAAAGAATGAGGGATTCAACCACAAAGGTGAAGGGTGTTTTTCCAAAAACTCGGTGTGTGAGGAAGCACATGAGTCTTGAATAAGTTTTTGTCTGATGCAGTTGATATCAGCAAGTGGTGGAGTAACACTTGCAACAAAAAGGCGATGCATGGTTGTCCAAGGGTTGAAAAAGCTTTTGTAGTGAAGTCCTGTTCCCGTCCATCGTAAGTTTGGTAGTTTATGTAGGATATCAAAACCGATCAAGAGATCTTTTCCATGCGAGCTCGAACCCAACAACCTTCTTCTGATTACGCACTTTGGAAATAGGCGAATGTTAATGGGGACACTTATTTTGTCAATGACAAATTTCTCTCCATTCGCGGCCATAAAACTCTGATGGTGAGGTTTCCAATAGTGGTCTGGTAAGATAGCAGGGTTTAGGATGGAAACGGACGCGCCGATGTCGAAAAATGCAATAACTGGGATTGGCTTTGCATACGCATCCGTAAGGAGGTGGATTTCGGCTAGTGGTAATGGTGGTTCTTCCTGTACTGGCAGTACATGTGGAATCGGATTTATCATGTGAATTCCAAAATCATCATCACTAGTCAGAGAATCTGAGTCAGAATCGTCATCAGATGAGAACTCTGAATAGGCGATTGTGCATAAGACTGAATCTCCCGGTTCATCATCCAAAGAGTATAGTGACTCTAGATCAGAAAGATCTACTGGTTCAACCTGGTTCAAGGCTTGTAAAAGCGCTTGGGACTTTTTCTTGTCCGGACAGTTTCTTGCAAAATGACCTTTCTTTTGGCATATGAAGCACCTATCTGAAGTCTTGCCACGTTGCTTCTTCTTCTTGATGAATTTCCACTTCTTGCTTCTTCGTTGAGAGAATCGAGGTTTTCTTGAATAGGTTGAATAACGTTTGGAATGGAATTTCTTTTTTGTATGGGTACATTCACATGATGACTTGTCTTTGCACTTTATTTTCAGGTACTTGTCATCGCAGGCTGACCTGAGGCGTTTTCCTGTACTTTCGAACTCGGCAAGAAATTTTTTCTGGTTGCAAAGCTTGGCTAAGGCATTCATGATCAACTGGTATAGTTCACCAAGAGATGACTGAGCTATTATGACATTTCTTGCTTCCAATGCCCGATATGCTTCATTAGCAAGGGATTCCTGAAAAGAGTTCAGGAAAACTTGCTTCAAATTGACATCGTCGACTCCATTCAAACAATAAAATCGCTGAGACATACGATCATAATGTTTTTCTAAATCTTTCTTTTGGAAGGAGTAACATTTCATCTTGAGAAATTCTTATCTGGCATGGGTAATGTGTTCATAGGGGTTGCCGATGAACTCAGAGTATATGGAGCCTATAAAAGCTTCTGGGGATGCTGACTGCTGCAACTGTAGCTGGCGATATTCTCCAAGACTGAGGTACCAATCTCGTAGGCGCCCTTGGATCCGAGTAAGAAACCGCTTGATGACTATGTCAATGGTGTAATACTGCAGTTCTGACGAACACCATGTTAGCATCTCTATACTTCTTTCACGCCATTTTGATGGTGGAAGATCATCGAATGTGAAGTACTGCTTTATGTCAGACTGTGTAAAATCCGTGGATCTTGTTTGTGGTGTTTGGTTTTCTCCGTAGTCATCTTGATCAAACTGTACTGTTGATTCTGCATATTCTGGTTCTGCCATGAACAAGTGTTCAAATCCTTCAACAATATCCACATCTTCAGCCTCACGTCGGGAGTGGATGACTGGAGCTACAGACTGGGAGCACTGAGGTCTTTCTGTTTGTGTGAGGGATTGTAGGAAAGCTGAAAAAGGGTTCACCCGCTCAATTGGAAGGACATCATAAACTTTAGAATGGGTTGTAGGGTTGGGTTCTTGTGGAGGAGTTTGGTTTTTGCTTGTGGAGGCTTTTAGCTTTCTTTGTTCTGATGCCCACATGTTTAGTGAAGGTGATGATGTTTGGTTGTGGGATTGTGGTAATGGTTGTGGTTCAAACGATATTCCTACAAAAGGGGTGGATGGCAATCTCCAAGGATCATCAACAAGGGTTGAAATTCTTTTTTGCTTATGTTGCCGTTCCAGATCTTGGAGTTGGATTTTTAAGTTCTTCATTTCTGCTTCCTTTTGAGAGACAGAAGAGGAAGATTGGGTTATGGGTGATGTTTTGATGATTTGGATAAGTTCTCGGTGAAGTTCTTGGATTTTGAAACGAAGTTCATGGATGATACTCTCTAGGGATCCGACTTTCGATGAAATATTTTGTTGGGTATTTGCGAGCATGGTTTGCTGTGAGAGTATTTTTGTGAGAACTTTGTTTTGGGCAACCACATTTTCACTTTGCCAGTTTAGGGTAGCTTCTGCGAGACTAACAGTATTTGCGAGTCCTGTGGGACCAATAGTCGTTGGATTTTTTATCTTCCAGTCGTGCTTGGTTCGACTATCAGGGTGTTCAAATGCAGTAAGGGCTGGGAACTCTTGTTCGTATGATGTAGAAGGGGGTGTTGTTATCGGGAATACTGGTGAAGGGATTATTGTTTCTTTATCTTTCTTCGGTTGTGGCGTTTGATGAATGATAGATAAAGCCTTTTGGTGATAGGGTGTAAGTGTCGGTGTTTTAGGTGGTTGTGGTGTTTTCGGTGGTGTCGTTGATGGTTGTGGTTTCTGGTTTTGCTTTGGGTATAAAACGTAGTAGTCAAATTTTCCTGAGGGTTCTCCAAGAAGTCCAACTGTTGGGTCACCGTCTTCATACCTCTTTTTGAGTCTTTGTTGTGAAGATCTTTGTTTCTTAGGGACATCTTCTTCATCCTAAAGTTTTTGAGCTTCATCTAAACAACTTTTGCAATCACATACGTCCCACCATATGTGTTTGATTTCTTGAACAGGCTCATTGGTCGCGGTTGGGTTGGGTTCTGCTGGTGCGATCATGTGGATTCCTGTTGGAAACACATTAGGTGCCTTAGGTTGCGAGAACTTGATCTCCACGAGACCATTCTCATGTCTAACAAATTCTGGAGCTGAGTTCGATCGAACAGGAGCTTGATGGATTTGCTCATAATTTGTTATCCATTTTTCTGGAAGTAATTTGAGTAACTCATCTCGAGACAACTGCTTCGGTATGTATGTACACGTTGGAGTTGCGTTTGCGTCTATGTCGATGAGTAGCGCATTTTCGGCATCGTCTTGTGGGAGTTGTGGCAGATCTATATAAGACCTGTAAGAACAATGGTTGTGGGGGGAGTTGTGGCAGATCTATATAAGACATGTAAGAACAATGGTTTATAAGAAATTGTAGAGAGAAGATGTGGGAGAAGATTGTAGAGAGAGATATAAGAAAACACACACTTGTATTACTTCAAATTCTGATGCCTTACAATGGCAAGATACATGGCTATATATAGCCTTGATTGGGTACAACCTTCAAGCTTAGAGTACAAGCATTCTTACTTTTACACATTATTGCCATATGACCTAAGCGCTTACATCATATAGCATTATTGAAACTAGAAAACACTAGAAACATCAAACAAACTTAAGATACTAAAACATAATTATTAAAACATTATGTTAAACATAAAATGTTTAGCCTTCTTCATGGACTCCAACGTGCATCAGGATGGGTTGGATCATCTTTGAACGGGTCGAAATGTGCGTCAACAACGGAACCAAATGAGACAGAACCGAATGAGTCTTTGTCGTTGGATGAATATGGGTTAGCATCTGCATCGGTCGTTGTGTCTATGTCATTTTTGTGGTTATCACCGAGCCAATTGTGGTTTGCTTCAGCCGATTTCAATGAATCGGGATGGTCATCACCCCATGGCATCATATTCCACCTTATAAAAGTTGGAATTGTGTCAGGGTCAACGCCATTTGCTCTTGCCATTAGGTTTCTTGTATCTGCATAAAGGTTTCGGTACTTCCTTTCACACTTCCTACTGGCTGGGTTAATTTCATACCAGTCATGAATGAAACATGATCCTGAGTGATAAACAAGTGATCCTTCATCGTTAACAGCCTTGGGTGGTAGAAAGGATCCTGGTCTTCTGAACATCACTAGTACATACTTCCCTTTGCTAGTCACTGTCAACCATCGCGTCCATTGGTGGTGAGGAACAAACCATTGTAGCATAGTTAGTAATTTTCTGGAGTGAGGGCGGACATCGTTGAACTGGCTTTTGACAATGTATGACAAAAGTTTTTCTGTGTTGAAGGAGATGCCTATTGTGAAGCTTTCAAATAGGTACCAGAAAAAGCACAATGCTTCTTTCGGAAAGTTCCATAGGTCATGGATATGAAACACATTGAGAAACGGGTAGTCTGGGTGGAACATGAGACCATTTATGCACAAACCATGTTTCTGTATAAGGACCGTTAGAAATGTTTTGAAACTTAATTTAGACCTTTTTTCAAAGGTTTAAATCTGCGATAGTTTGCATTATCTCTTCTGGCAGGTTGAGGAAAGGGAGTGGTGGTGTAGGGGTGGAGGAGGATGTTGGATCACTTTGGGAAGTTACTGAAAGAACCATTGAAAGAAAGTTAGAAGTATGTGTTTGGACTTGGCTTACTTTCTTTGGGGTTTTTTCTTCTGATTTATAGGCAGTTGGGCGAGAGAGAAAATCTGCAAGGACGTTCTCTGTTCCTTTGATGTGTTTTACTGTGAACTTCCACTGTGAGAACCAATTTGCCCATCTCAAAAGTTGTGCGTGAGGGAGCATCTTCCGTTTAAAGTGTAGCATACGTGGAAAGGAGGACATGTCCATTTCAACATGAAATTCGTGTCCGATTAGATGGAATTGGAATCTTTCAATGCCTCGTTTGACTGCAATAATCTCTTTGAATGTAGAGTGATAGTGTTGTTCAGAGGGTTTAAACGTGCCGCTCTTGTAGCCACATATATGTCTCTTATTATTGCTATCTTGGACAAGTAGGACAGCTCCCCAACACTCATCGCTGGCATCTGTCTGCAAAATTCTTCTTTCAGTCATGATGGGAATCTTCAGTGGGGGCATCTTTTCGGCTAGCAACTTGATAGCTTTTACTGCTTCTGTTTGTCGTGATGTCCACTGTGGGGGATTCTTTTTCAACATGGGGAACAACAGGGCGGTGTGATTTTATAGCTTGGGCAGGAAATCAGACATGTAGTTGACTAACCCGAGGAACTGTTGAATCATTTTTTGTGAAGTTAACTCATCTGGAAATTTCAGTAACTCTTGAGCGACATGCGGTTGAGGCTGGTACTTGCCGTCAGTGATCTCCATGCCAAGAAAGTGAATTTTGGTTACGCCAACCTCCATCTTTTTCTCGGATAGCATTATCCCATACTTTGTGACAATAGAATAAAACTTGGAAAGTAACTCTGCATGGGATTGTTCATCTGGGGAGAATAAAAGGATATCATCAATGTAGACCAATGTGTTTGCAAGGATTGGCTCAAAACTGGTTACCATTGCCTTTTGGAAGGCCGACGGAGCATTTTTTTAAACCAAACGGCATTACTTTCCACTGGTAATGATGATCAGGTATACAGAAACCGGTTTTCGGTCTATCTTCGGGCTTAATACCCAGTTGCCAAAATCCTGACTTAAGGTCGAACTTGGAGAGGACTTTAGCGTCTGCCAGGTGTTGAAATAGCGACTTCTTTTGTGGAAGTGGAAACTTATCATCAGCTAAAAAGTGGTTCAACGGTTGATAGTTAATGACCAACCTGAGCTTTCCACGAACTTGTTCGCTTCTTTTGTTGACGTAAAATGCCTCACATGCCCATGGCGAGGTGGTAGGTTCAACAATTCCTTCAGCAACCAGTTGGTTGCATTCTTCTAGAGCAAGCTGGTAATGATCTGGGTTCATTCCAGGGTGACTAGCTTTGGTAGGATTAACATCTTCGTTTTGCTTAAAAGGTAGCGAAATAAAGAATGAGGGATTCAACCACAAAGGTGAAGGGTGTTTTTCCAAAAACTCGGTGTGTGAGGAAGCACATGAGTCTTGAATAAGTTTTTGTCTGATGCAGCTGATATCAGCAAGTGGTGGAGTAACACTTGCAACAAAAAGGCGATGCATGGTTGTCCAAGGGTTGAAAAAGCTTTTGTAGTGAAGTCCTGTTCCCGTCCATCGTAAGTTTGGTAGTTTATGTAGGATATCAAAACCGATCAAGAGATCTTTTCCATGCGAGCTCGAACCCAACAACCTTCTTCTTATTACGCACTTTGGAAATAGGCGAATGTTAATGGGGACACTTATTTTGTCAATGACAAATTTCTCTCCATTAGCGGCCATAAAACTCTGATCGTGAGGTTTCCAATAGTGGTCTGGTAAGATAGCAGGATTTAGGATGGAAACGGACGCGCCGGTGTCGAAAAATGCAATAACTGAGATTGGCTTTGCATACGCATCCGTAAGGAGGTGGATTTTGGCTAGTGGTAATGGTGGTTCTTCCTATACTGGCAGTACATGTGGAATCGGATTTATCATGTGAATTCCAAAATCATCATCACTAGTCAAAGAATCTGAGTCAGAATCGTCATCAGATGAGAACTCTGAATAGGCGATTGTGCATAAGATTGAATCTCCCGGTTCATCATCCAAAGAGTATAGTGACTCTAGATCAGAAAGATCTACTGGTTCAACCTGGTTCAAGGCTTGTAAAAGCGCTTGGGACTTTTTCTTGTCCGGACAGTTTCTTGCAAAATGACCTTTCTTTTGGCATATGAAGCACCTATCTGAAGTCTTTCCACGTTGCTTCTTCTTCTTGATGAATTTCCACTTCTTGCTTCTTTGTTGAGAGAATCGAGGTTTTCTTGAAAAGGTTGAATAACGTTTGGAATGGAATTTCTTTTTTGTATGGGTACATTCACATGATGACTTGTCTTTGCACTTTATTTTCAGATACTTGTCATCGCAGGCTGACCCGAGGCGTTTTCCTATACTTTCGAACTCGGCAAGAAATTTTTTCTGGTTGCAAAGCTTGGCTAAGGCATTCATGATCAACTGGTATAGTTCACCAAGAGATGATTGAGCTATTGTGAAATTTCTTGCTTCCAATGCCCGATATGCTTCATTAGTAAGGGATTCCGGAAAAGAGTTCAGGAAAACTTGCTTCAAATTGACATCGTCGACTCCATTCAAACAATAAAATGGCTGAGACATACGATCATAATGTTTTTCTAAATCTTTCTTTTGGAAGGAGCAACATTTCATCTTGAGAAATTCTTCTCTGGCATGGGTAGTGTGTTCATAGGGGTTGCCGATGAACTCAGAGTATATGGAGCCTATAAAAGCTTCTGAGGATGCTGACTGCTGCAACTGTAGCTGGCGATATTCTCTAAGACTGAGGTAGCAATCTCGTAGGCGCCCTTGGATCCGAGTAAGAAACCGCTTGATGACTATGTCAATGGTGTAATACTACAGTTCTGACGAACACCATGTTAGCATCTCTATACTTCTTTCACGCCATTTTGATGGTGGAAGATCATCGAATGTGAAGTACTGCTTTATGTCAGACTGTGGAAAATCCGTGGAACTTGTTTGTGGTGTTTGGTTTTCTCCGTAGTCATCTGGATCAAACTGTACTGTTGATTCTGCATATTCTGGTTCTACCATGAACAAGTGTTCAAATCCTTCAACAATATCCACATCTTCAGCCTCACGTCAGGAGTGGATGACTGGAGCTACAGACTGGGAGCACTGAGGTCATTCTGTTTGTGTGAGGGATTGTAGGAAAGTTGAAAAAGGGTTTACCCGCTCAATTGTAAGGACATCATGAACTTTAGAATGGGTTGTAGGGTTGGGTTCTTGTGGAGGAGTTTGGTTTTTGCTTGTGGAGGCTTTTAGCTTTCTTTGTTCTGATGCCCACATGTTTAGTGAAGGTGATGATGTTTGGTTGTGGGATTGTGGTAATGGTTGTGGTTCAAACGATATTCCTACAAAAGGGGTGGATGGCAATCTCTAAGGATCATCAACAAGGGTTGAAATTCTTTTTTGCTTATGTTGCCGTTCTAGAGCTTGGAATTAGATTTTTAAGTTCTTCATTTCTGCTTCCTTTTGAGAGACAGAAGAGGAAGATTGGGTTATGGGTGATGTTTTGATGATTTGGATAAGTTCTCGGTGAAGTTCTTGGATTTTGAAATGAAGTTCATGGATGATACTCTCTAGCGATCCGAATTTCGATGAAAGATTTTGTTGGGTGATGAGATGGCATTTATACATGATCTCATCGTTCTTTTCGGGCTTTAAATGCATAAAAATGTCATAAAATACCATATATATGCTTGTGTTTGTTTACTTGTGTGTTTTAGGTATGGATATCGTGAAAAAGACAAAAGATCACAAGAATCAAGGAAAAACGAACACGAGAAACGAAGCCGTACAAAGAACCGGGCCCTAATCATGGAATTTTCATCAAATACCCTTGAAGACTTGAAGACAAAACAAGATTGATCCTTATTCTTTGAAGAAATGACACTTAAAACCCTTGTATATTAATAATTACAAGTTTGGTCCCTTAAGTTTGTCAAAATTGCAAAAAGGTCCTTCAATTTTGAAGAAATGGCAAGATTAGTCCCTCAACAATTTCAAATTGCCAATAATGGTCCCTCAACAAGTGAAAGACTCATTGAAGACCTTTGAAGATCAACATTGTCCAAGATTAGTCCTTGAAAAATCACCAAATGACAAAAATTGCCTTTGAAACATCTTTATGGAAAGTTTGTGCCAAAATTGTCAAGTGATGAAACTTAAATACAAAGGAGATGCGTTTTTAGGGCTGGAAAACATTATATGCCAAAAAAACCAAAAACCAAGGACTAAAAGTGCTAACTGAAACATTCAAAACCAAAAAAAGCGCCTAACACAATCCCCTCCCCCATTTTCGGATTAAAACACCTACTATTCACCTTTCTTACTACCCAGAAATTACTTTCACTTTTCCTTGGGTAAAAACCAATTAAACTTGCACACAAGTAATTCACACACTCACAAACCTTTCCCACTCCTAAAAACCTGCATCCCACTCATGTGCACCAAACCCCCAATTCCCCAATCCACCAATCACATCATTCCTTAGCCCCCAAGCATCATGACGTGTCCCAATTGAATGGCCAAGATTATTTGCTTCCTCCCAAAGCAAAATAAACATTCAAGATCAAATGGACAGCTCAAATGCACCAAAAACGTCCAAGGGTAGATTTGGGATTTTCTATGTATTAGGGTTTTATGTTTTTATGCTTCTAGGATGTTCTATAGGCTCTATAAAAGGAGACCCAAGCTGTGGTGATCCCTTTGTTCCAGTTTCTAGTCTCTCACATGTAATTCCTTTTTAAAGAAATAAAAAGTTTGGTTTTTGAAATATTCAAGTGTAATTCCTTTTTTATTGTTTTTAAAAGTTTGTGTGTTGTGAGGAGATTGATTCTGAGTTCCACTTTTATTTGGTTAAGCAACTTTGATTTTCAAAGTTGTTTAAGGTTTTGAGATTTTGAGAGATTTTGGTAAAATCTTCTCAAAAGGTATTTTGGTGTTCTTGGTTCATGATTTTGGTAATTTAAGGGTTTATGATACGTTTTAAGTAATTGGAAAAGGTTTTGGAAGAGTTTTAAAAAGAGAAAAAAAAAAAAAGAATCATATCATATCATATTATTTTTGTTCTTGTTTCTTTGTTTTGTGTTCAAATAGGTTGAAGGCTTGTTGATTTAGTTCAGCTCCAACCCGGGTTGGATTGGAGGAGGATTTTCATCCTCTAGGTTCTTGGATGTAAGAACCTTAGGTAAACTCCTTTTTCTTTTGAAAGTTCAAAAATAGCAAGTTGTATGATCTTAAGTGATTTGGTGATTAAGTGTGTTTATATTGCATGATTTGTGTTCTAGTGTGTATGTTTATATGTTAGATGCACTTGGAATCAATTTGGTAGCTTTTGTAAGCATGTTGGTATGTTAAAAGTTGGTTTTTAGATTTTAAAAGGGTGTTTGGCAACAGGTTTAAGCAGGACATCTAGATTTGTTTTGATAATTAAAAGGTGTTAGATTGCTTGTTTAGGGTTGATTAAGGTATTTAGTAAGTAGTTAATTAGTTTGGAACAAGATTTGAACAAGTTTGTTAGGTTTTTAAGGTAAAAAGGGTGTTAAAAATCTGCATAAGTGTTATCTTGCTTGTTTTTATGATCTTTGGTGCATTTGATTTCTTGAATTTGAGTGCTAAGTGATTTGTGCTTGTTTGTCTTGACTTCTTGTGATCAAAGGATCACAAGAGTGCCCTTTTGTCCAAAATATTCATCCAAATAAGCTCAATAAGCCCAAGTCCTCTTGGCTTAAAATCTCAAGCAAAACACAAGCTCAAACCTGCTTGTGCTAAAGTTCATAGCTGGTCCGTCACACCAATTGCGCCGCAAGACCAACTAGTTGCGGCGCAACACAAGGAGCTGCAGATTTTGGTTTTCCCGTTTCACTTGTTGCGGCGCAAGGAATTAACGTTGCGGCGCAACTGAAGGTGCTGCTGATCTGGTGATCTCGTAACACTAGTTGCGGCGCAAGACACAAACGTTGCGGCGCAACTAAGTGACTTTTATTTTTTTTTGTATTATTTTATTATTATTTAATTTTCAATTTTCTTTTTCTTTATTTTTCATTTTTCTTAGGTTCTTTGGCATTAAATAGGACTATTTCCATTTTTAGATTATTTTTATAACTTTTAGATTTATTTTTATAATTATTTTAAGTTTAATTAGTTTTTAATTACTTTTAATCATTTTTAGAGTTTTAAAAATAGTTTTAATAGGTTTTAATTTTTAGAAAATTACTTTTTAAGTCTTCTAATAATATAAGTTAAGTAATTGTTCAATAAAATCATATTTTAGACTTTTGAATTAGTTAAATTTAATTTTAGGGCTTTAATTAGCATTTAAAATTAATTATTTAATTAATAAAAGGTTTTAAAATATCTTTATTGGATTTTTGTCTTTATTTATATTATTTTAGACTTGTTTTAGTCTTTTTAATCTTTTTCTTGATTTTGTTTTTGGTTTTATTAATTTTTAATTTTTGTAATTTTTGTACGGTTTTACGTTTTCGTTTTTTACGTCATAGTATAATTTCCAAGAAACCGTCATTCCATCTTCTCAATATTAATCTCAAAGAAATACAAGTTAATTCACAACACCATACCTCCTTGGGAAACGAATCTTTCATCTCTTTTAAGTGATTGTGGGTCATTAGTGTTGATTTTTCCTAAAATCATCACTCGATACTTACCGCTCATATACGTTCTTTTTGTTTTCCTAAACAAGAGACGTGTTTTTACTACAATCACTTTGGCGCCGCTGCCGGGGAGGTGTGTCGTGTCTTAATTTGGAAAATTTTGTTTTTGATATTATCCATAAATAGTATTTGTGTTAAGTGGAACTCCCTTAACACGTATTATCGGTTTTCTTGGTTTTTCTTTGTGAATATTATTAATATATTGTATTAAGTATCACAACCAAAATACAATATCTCCAAAAGTGTGAAAACACAACCTTGATTCGGGATTTCATCACTCGATCATTGTATTCGAATCTCAAACAAAAAGAAAAGGCAAAAATAGATAAATACTTTCGTGAAGCTCGATTTTGAAAGATACGAACTATAAGGTGGGTATAAGGCGGGTATTATAAAATATACCCTAAGGAAAAAGGCTCTTAAGTGCTTCGCGCCGCCTCGTTTCCCCGCTTGCTTGTGAGTATTTTGAGATTGAAGGCTAATCGAGGGTTTTGCCGCCCAAAGTATTAATACGTATACTATATTTGCTTGGTTTTCTTTGTGATTAAACCCTCGTGAACAATTTGGTTTTCACCAAAGTTCTAAAGTCATTCGAAGGCGTTCACTCCACATGATCGTTTTCATTCCTTTGAGGCTTCTTTAATCAAGAGTTTGATTCGAGGAGAGATTTTGTAGATTGTTGTCTACGAAGATACACCAAAATCCAAAAAAAAATTAAATATCATCAAAAACACAAAAAAATTAAAAATCCACAAAACAACCAAAAAGAATCTTCTTTGCTCACCTCCCATTCTTCGTGAAGTTTATGATCACTCGTAATCAAGCTAAACGAGCTCGTAAACGTCTTCAAAAGCAAGCAAATCAAGGATCGTTGATTGTTGAAGAACCTCCAATTGTTGAACCTATTATAGAACAAGAAGTCGTAATGGCTAATCGTACTATGATGGAGTTGCTACAAGCACCCACCGAGGGTTTTGGAGAGGCAATTGTTATTCCCGCCATCCTTGCGGAGAATTTCGAAATTAAGACGGGTTTAATGTCGATGCTACAAGCAAACAAATTTCGAGGTCACGAGAAAGACAACCCGCATTACCATATTAGGAATTTCAACCGTCTCACCGCCACTAGCAAATTCAAGGATGTTCCGCATGACGCCATTAAGATGATGTTGTTTCCATATTCGTTGGATGGACCCGCAAAAATTTGGCTCGAGAAAGAACCGCCAAATTCGATTTTGACATGGGCCGATCTCGTTTCTAAGTTTGTGAACAAGTTTTTTCCACCATCAAAAACAACACACTTAAAAAATGAGATTTCACGATTTGTGCAACGAAACAATGAAAGTTTTTCTATGGCATGGGAACGATTTAAGGAGATGTTACATGAATGTCCTCACCATGATTTTTCGGAATTGCATCAAATTGATACCTTTTATAATGGGCTTAATGATCATGAACGAGATTATTTGAATGCCGCCGCGGGTGGTAATTTTTTGTGCAAGACGACAAATGAGGCTTTACAAATCATTGAAAATCGATCTAAGGTTTATAGCCCTCGTAACACACCGAGTGTTGCCAATATGGGTTCGTCATCGTCATCACAATCGTCTCGTGGAATTAATGCCTTACATGATGAAGCTAATGAGGAAAATCGGTTTTTTGATAGATTTGCTAATCTAATGTCCCATTGGAAGGCTCAAGAAGCTTCCAATTCCGCTTCGGTTAAAGCGGTTGCTAAGAGTTGTTTATCGTGTGGAGGAACTCATGATTTATCCGAGTGCATTACCGCGGATGGTAACACTTCGAGTGCTTATGTAGCAACGGGAACTTACAACCAAAACGGCCAAGGTTCCCGCCAAAATCAAGCTCCACCAAACCAAAATGCTAACAATTATCGAAACAACAACCAAGGTAATTACCAAGGTAACACACGCAATTACAACAAAGGGAATTATCAAAGTGGGAATGGACAAATCTCTAATCAAAACCAAAACCGTGATTTTCAAAATACTACACAAGGTTTTCAAAATGCTCACACGAAAAATTTGCAAGGAGAATTTTTAGATTATGCTAAAGCAAATGATGCTAAATTTGATAATATGCAACGTGAGATGATTAGCTTAAGATCCGAGTTGAAAAACGAGCTTAAAAATGAACTTGCTAATGAACTTAAAACTCATGCAAACAAAATGGAAGGAAATGTCCAACGTCTTCAACAAAACCAACAAAAGATGGAATTAGGACAACATGAGATTAAGCAAGAGTTATTGAAAGCGGATGCTAGGCAATCTAAATTTGAGGACCGTATGGCTAAGATGTTTGAAGCAATCATGTGTAAGCCCTCTTCTTCGGGTGGTCTTCCTAGTGATACCATTGCAAACCCGAAGGGAGAAATGAAGGTTATTACTACACGAAGTGGTAAAACTTTCAAGGAACCAATCTCTCGTCCAAGTACTTCTACGGAGAAGGAAATCGAGAAAGAACCCGAGGTGATGGTCGAAAAGGAGCACATTACAATCCCACGAAGTACCGCTCGAACCACACCTACGGTTACACCAATACCAATTGTGGAACCCGAGATTCCAAGGCCGTTGCCTAATGACCAACCCACACCACCTTTACCTTACCCTTCGAGACGTGACAAGCAAAAAGCACAAGAACGAAACAATTATCAATTTGAGCTATTTATGAAAATGTTTCGTGATTTGCACTTTAACATAAGTTTTGCCGATGCTTTAATCATGATGCCTCGATTCGCCGCAAACTTCAAAAGTATGCTAAACAACAAAGAGAAGTTACAACAATCGTCTAGTTGTTCATCGGTTTTTCTAAGCCGCATACCACAAAAAGTCGGTGATCCCGGTAAATTTTTGATTCCGTGTGCTATACAAGATATGGAGGAATGCTACGCCTTGGCCGATCTTGGCGCTAGTATTAATTTAATGCCTCTCGAGATTTTCAAATCGCTTTCGCTTCCGGCTCTTACTCCTTCGAACATGTCCATCGAGATGGCCGATCATTCTACGATCATGGCATGTGGAGTAGCCGAGGACGTTTTCGTTAAAGTCGGAAAGTTTTACTATCCCGTTGACTTTATCGTTGTAGACATTCCCATCGATCGAAAAGTTCCTCTCATTTTGGGTCGTTCATTTTTGGATACATCAAGAGCACTTATCGATGTTCATGCTCGAAAAATCACCCTTCGTTTCAATGAAGAAGAACTTGTCATCAATGCAACACAAAACTCCAATCTTTCTCATGTATATTCTATTGCAACTGTAAACCACGGTGACTCGACCAATGTCATTTGCAAAGAATTTTCACCAAGAGTTTTAGGGAATGTCGCCAAAAACAATTTACCATTTCCTCCGCCGGTGGAGGTTATGAGTGCAAAGCCTACAAAGAAGAAACCATCAATACTTGAATCGAAAAATTCTTCGCCTCATCTCGAACATTCATTCTTGAAAAGTGTTGATAAGTTGCCGGTTTCTACGGAAGATCTTTCGGATGATGAATATGTTGGCCCCGATGGGGAGGTTTTCTTCGTCGATAAACGTTTTGAGAACTTGCCACCACCAAAACCAAAACGGTTTCAAAATGTGAGAATTTTTAGTGTGACTAACATCGTCTTAGAAACACCAAATATTTTCGACATAATTAAAAAGGGTTTTCATAAGGAGAGTTTAAAAGATAACAAAGGAAAAGATCTTAAATGTGATTTAATTGATTTTTCTACAAATCTAACTCCGTCATCACCACGTGATTTGAGTACTACAAACTCGTCTACTCCTTTTGACGATGTTTTGTGTGGTTCTAGTATGGGGGAAGCCCCTTATGTTCCCTCATCCTTGTCCACCGAGGACGAGATATTCGATCCCGGAATTTCATGTAAAGGGAAATCTCGGTCTTCCACCGATGCAATAAATGGAAACTATATCTATTTGCTTGGTGCGAGTCTACCTCGAGTAGCTCAAATGTTTGTCTTACCAATTGTCTCACCCTTCTACTTCTCATCTATTTTCTTCAAACTCTTTGAGTTTATGGCACATATTGAAGTAGTGTTAATTTGTTTCTCTAATGGAAACGAGAACGCCATCTTCGACCCCGGTATTTTGCATCATTTAAGGACTTAGTCCTTTATACCGGTTGCTTTTTGGGCCTTGTTTATCATGTAAGCCCCATCAAAAATTGACCACACCATGATATCCCTAAATGTTCACATTTTGAGGGGATCGAGTCGAGCTCATGACTCGGTAATCAAAAACGAGGTGCCTCGTGGGGGAGATCCCATGCTTATCTTTATGCTTTATGTTCACTAATAAGGGGACTTGTACCCTTCCAACTCGTTGTCTCGTGGTTGTTTGTGATTGTGTTATCTAGATCATCATCTACGATTGAAGACTCTCGTGTTCGTTTACGTGAGCCTCCATCGTTCGTTTGAAGAAGTTTTTCACGATTCCATGACATATCCTTTATTGTTCTAACAATTATCTTTTAGCATAATTAATAAACGGCTTTAGATATATTGTTGATCACCCTTTCCATGCTAGATCCTAAGCATTCGATTCTTCGTCTCTAGTATGAGGGTGCTCCACCTTTAGCCTCGAAACATTGAGGACAATGTTTACTTTTAGTATGGGGGGGTGAATAGGTACTTGCTTTGCTACGCCCTCACGTTTTCCAATTTTCAATGTTTTGTTTTGCTAATAAGGCTAAAAATGGCCAAATTTTAAAATTTTTCTTAGTTTTCATAAGTGTTTTTAAGACACGAATGTATATTTTCCGATGGGTAGAATAAGAGTTAATTTTTGACTTGATGGGCATTTGGAGCCATTTACATTCCTTAACCCGCTCAATTCAAGTTTTGCTAGACTTTTATATAGGGAGCTTTAAAACGCGAAAGTCTTAATTCATTCGGGTTAAGAACAAGAACTTTTCGCAAGTTCCTATAATTGATTCTAGAAAGTCACTTATCAAGGGAACTTTAAAACGCATTCTCTAAACTTGAAAAAGTCCAAGAAAGTGCAAGATCCTATAGGTGGCTTGAAAACCCAAAACTTTGATTTGATATAGTCTTAATGAAAGCTAATCCAAATTTGGCTTAATTTTGACTTGCATGGCTAAGTATTCACGAGTCTCTTTAATTAGAGGTCTTTAAATAGTGAAGAACGAGAAATGATAGAGTTAGACAAGTGATCATGCTAAACGTAGAACATGAAAATGTTCTTTCAAAAACTCATATGTTTTTAATTGTGGCTTTTTCTTCCCATAAGATCAATGCATTAGGAATAAATCATAATTGCAATAAGTAAGGTCGTACGATTTGAAAGGTTACTTAGCCTCTAGCGCAAGATCGTTTAAAAGTTGCTCGGGGTTGAATAGAGTTCATAGCCAAGGCATAACTTATTGAAGCGGGACGCGAAGATTGGCGATCATCCAAAAAGGCCCTAACAAGGCATGAGGAGCTCTATTTTTGCTAAAGATCCAAAGATGATGTGAAGTATCATTATTCCAAAATCAATATGAAGGATCGAGACACACGACGAGAAGCTATTACTCCCCTAAAGAATGGAGAAAGTCTATCCAAAAAGACCCTAACAAGGTATGAGGATAAATATATCCAAGTCCGAAAAGGAGGCGGATCGTTGTATATCAAAATCCAAAGTAAAGATTGAAGAAAAATGATGAAGTCGTGGTCCTATATGAAGAATCTCTCAAAAACGTCAAGTGAAGAAATTCCAAATATATGAAGAGAAGACCATAATTTCGAGAACGTCTTCCCAAGATTTGAAGTATGAAGTACATGCCAAATATCGGTCCGAGAAAGGTCTCAAATCGTGAAACGAGTTATGCCAAGATATGAACTTAAGGAGATACACGAGAAGCCGTTTTAAAAGATTTTGTCCTTCGGCTAACTATTGATCAAATCGTGCTACTTTGCTTTCGGACTAATAACTACTTAAATAAAGTCAATATGAATCACTTGTGATCCATGACAATTAGATAAAAAATGCTAGTAACCCATTTCCTTTTATAATAACTAGGATTGCGGGGAGAAAAAGTATTACACAATTTGAACGTATGAGTAGTGTTAGCATTGTGACTTGTACCAACAATGATCTTGTTTTTGCACTTAGCATGGAATGTATGACAATCAAGGATGACGAAGTTTACTCTAAGGGACATTAACTTGTTTCTATTCTTTGACCCTAAAAGTCACCTTTTGGTAATGAAAATCATACATTATGTCTTTACACATTCTCGTAGTATGTTGCAAGTCTTTTACTCTTCAATAAAGGTTAATAAAATTGAACTTTGGTGATGCTTAGATACTTTATTCTAGCATTGCGTGAGGGCACGGCAATGGCTTAGTATGGGGGAGTGATGAGATGGCATTTATACATGATCTCATCGTTCTTTTCGGGCTTTAAATGCATAAAAATGTCATAAAATACCATATATATGCTTGTGTTTGTTTACTTGTGTGTTTTAGGTATGGATATCGTGAAAAAGACAAAAGATCACAAGAATCAAGGAAAAACGAACACGAGAAACGAAGCCGTACAAAGAACCGGGCCCTAATCATGGAATTTTCATCAAATACCCTTGAAGACTTGAAGACAAAACAAGATTGATCCTTATTCTTTGAAGAAATGACACTTAAAACCCTTGTATATTAATAATTACAAGTTTGGTCCCTTAAGTTTGTCAAAATTGCAAAAAGGTCCTTCAATTTTGAAGAAATGGCAAGATTAGTCCCTCAACAATTTCAAATTGCCAATAATGGTCCCTCAACAAGTGAAAGACTCATTGAAGACCTTTGAAGATCAACATTGTCCAAGATTAGTCCTTGAAAAATCACCAAATGACAAAAATTGCCTTTGAAACATCTTTATGGAAAGTTTGTGCCAAAATTGTCAAGTGATGAAACTTAAATACAAAGGAGATGCGTTTTTAGGGCTGGAAAACATTATATGCCAAAAAAACCAAAAACCAAGGACTAAAAGTGCTAACTGAAACATTCAAAACCAAAAAAAGCGCCTAACACAATCCCCTCCCCCATTTTCGGATTAAAACACCTACTATTCACCTTTCTTACTACCCAGAAATTACTTTCACTTTTCCTTGGGTAAAAACCAATTAAACTTGCACACAAGTAATTCACACACTCACAAACCTTTCCCACTCCTAAAAACCTGCATCCCACTCATGTGCACCAAACCCCCAATTCCCCAATCCACCAATCACATCATTCCTTAGCCCCCAAGCATCATGACGTGTCCCAATTGAATGGCCAAGATTATTTGCTTCCTCCCAAAGCAAAATAAACATTCAAGATCAAATGGACAGCTCAAATGCACCAAAAACGTCCAAGGGTAGATTTGGGATTTTCTATGTATTAGGGTTTTATGTTTTTATGCTTCTAGGATGTTCTATAGGCTCTATAAAAGGAGACCCAAGCTGTGGTGATCCCTTTGTTCCAGTTTCTAGTCTCTCACATGTAATTCCTTTTTAAAGAAATAAAAAGTTTGGTTTTTGAAATATTCAAGTGTAATTCCTTTTTTATTGTTTTTAAAAGTTTGTGTGTTGTGAGGAGATTGATTCTGAGTTCCACTTTTATTTGGTTAAGCAACTTTGATTTTCAAAGTTGTTTAAGGTTTTGAGATTTTGAGAGATTTTGGTAAAATCTTCTCAAAAGGTATTTTGGTGTTCTTGGTTCATGATTTTGGTAATTTAAGGGTTTATGATACGTTTTAAGTAATTGGAAAAGGTTTTGGAAGAGTTTTAAAAAGAGAAAAAAAAAAAAAGAATCATATCATATCATATTATTTTTGTTCTTGTTTCTTTGTTTTGTGTTCAAATAGGTTGAAGGCTTGTTGATTTAGTTCAGCTCCAACCCGGGTTGGATTGGAGGAGGATTTTCATCCTCTAGGTTCTTGGATGTAAGAACCTTAGGTAAACTCCTTTTTCTTTTGAAAGTTCAAAAATAGCAAGTTGTATGATCTTAAGTGATTTGGTGATTAAGTGTGTTTATATTGCATGATTTGTGTTCTAGTGTGTATGTTTATATGTTAGATGCACTTGGAATCAATTTGGTAGCTTTTGTAAGCATGTTGGTATGTTAAAAGTTGGTTTTTAGATTTTAAAAGGGTGTTTGGCAACAGGTTTAAGCAGGACATCTAGATTTGTTTTGATAATTAAAAGGTGTTAGATTGCTTGTTTAGGGTTGATTAAGGTATTTAGTAAGTAGTTAATTAGTTTGGAACAAGATTTGAACAAGTTTGTTAGGTTTTTAAGGTAAAAAGGGTGTTAAAAATCTGCATAAGTGTTATCTTGCTTGTTTTTATGATCTTTGGTGCATTTGATTTCTTGAATTTGAGTGCTAAGTGATTTGTGCTTGTTTGTCTTGACTTCTTGTGATCAAAGGATCACAAGAGTGCCCTTTTGTCCAAAATATTCATCCAAATAAGCTCAATAAGCCCAAGTCCTCTTGGCTTAAAATCTCAAGCAAAACACAAGCTCAAACCTGCTTGTGCTAAAGTTCATAGCTGGTCCGTCACACCAATTGCGCCGCAAGACCAACTAGTTGCGGCGCAACACAAGGAGCTGCAGATTTTGGTTTTCCCGTTTCACTTGTTGCGGCGCAAGGAATTAACGTTGCGGCGCAACTGAAGGTGCTGCTGATCTGGTGATCTCGTAACACTAGTTGCGGCGCAAGACACAAACGTTGCGGCGCAACTAAGTGACTTTTATTTTTTTTTGTATTATTTTATTATTATTTAATTTTCAATTTTCTTTTTCTTTATTTTTCATTTTTCTTAGGTTCTTTGGCATTAAATAGGACTATTTCCATTTTTAGATTATTTTTATAACTTTTAGATTTATTTTTATAATTATTTTAAGTTTAATTAGTTTTTAATTACTTTTAATCATTTTTAGAGTTTTAAAAATAGTTTTAATAGGTTTTAATTTTTAGAAAATTACTTTTTAAGTCTTCTAATAATATAAGTTAAGTAATTGTTCAATAAAATCATATTTTAGACTTTTGAATTAGTTAAATTTAATTTTAGGGCTTTAATTAGCATTTAAAATTAATTATTTAATTAATAAAAGGTTTTAAAATATCTTTATTGGATTTTTGTCTTTATTTATATTATTTTAGACTTGTTTTAGTCTTTTTAATCTTTTTCTTGATTTTGTTTTTGGTTTTATTAATTTTTAATTTTTGTAATTTTTGTACGGTTTTACGTTTTCGTTTTTTACGTCATAGTATAATTTCCAAGAAACCGTCATTCCATCTTCTCAATATTAATCTCAAAGAAATACAAGTTAATTCACAACACCATACCTCCTTGGGAAACGAATCTTTCATCTCTTTTAAGTGATTGTGGGTCATTAGTGTTGATTTTTCCTAAAATCATCACTCGATACTTACCGCTCATATACGTTCTTTTTGTTTTCCTAAACAAGAGACGTGTTTTTACTACAATCATTGGGTATTTGGAGCATGGTTTGCTGTGAGAGTATTTTTGTGAGAACTTTGTTTTGGGCAACAGCATTTTCACTTTGCCAGTTTAGGGTAGCTTCTGCGGGACTAACAGTATTTGCGAGTCCTGTGGGACCAATAGTCGTTGGATTTTTTATCTTCCAGTCGTGCTTGGTTCGACTATCAGGGTGTTCAAATGCAGTAAGGGCTGGGAACTCTTGTTCGTATGATGTAGAAGGGGGTGTTGTTATCGGGAATACTGGTGAAGGGATTATTGTTTCTTTATCTTTCTTCGGTTGTGGCGTTTGATGAATGATAGATAAAGCCTTTTGGTGATAGGGTGTAAGTGTCGGTGTTTTAGGTGGTTGTGGTGTTTTAGGTGGTGTCGTTGATGGTTGTGGTTTCTGGTTTTGCTTTGGGTATAAAACATAGTAGTCAAATTTTCCTGAGGGTTCTCCAAGAAGTCCAATTGTTGGGTCACCGTCTTCATACCTCTTTTTGAGTCTTTGTTGTGAAGATCTTTGTTTCTTAGGGACATCTTCTTCATCCTCAAGCTTTTGAGCTTCATCTAAACAACTTTCGCAATCACATACGTCCCACCATAAGTGTTTGATTTCTTGAACAGGCTCATTGGTCGCGGTTGGGTTGGGTTCTGCTGGTGCGATCATGTGGATTCCTGTTGGAAACACATTAGGTGCCTTAGGTTGCGAGAATTTGATCTCCACGAGACCATTCTCATGTCTAACAAATTCTGGAGCTGAGTTCGATCGAACAGGAGCTTGATGGATTTGCTCATAATTTGTTATCCATTTTTCTGGAAGTAATTTGAGTAACTCATCTCGAGACAACTGCTTCGGTATGTATGTACACGTTGGAGTTGCGTTTGCGTCTATGTCGATGAGTAGCGCATTTCCGGCATCGTCTTGTCCTGGAACCGAAATGTCTAACGAGTGGTTTTGAACTCGATAAGCCATTTGATAATGGAACGTGGCTTGAAAGGTGTTCACTTGGGGTGTACCTCCAATCTGGATATGGGCCTTGAGGGCTGTGAATAGTGAAGGATCATTGAGAGGCATGTTAAAATTTGGGTAAAACGTGACAAAAATTGTTCCTGCGTTCAACGTTGTTTGTATTGTACCAATACAAGCATGCTGATATTCTGTAAACCTTGTATCAAGCAAGGCTATCCTTGAATATGCAGGTAGTCCTTTTCTTCCATGGAAGGTTAATGCTAACCTTATTGCCCCGAAATGAATATGTGTGTACCCTTGTGATAGACAATGTCGAGGAAGGTCGGAAGGTAATGACAAAGGTACCAAATGTTCTATCTGTGATGCTGGTAACTGATGTGAATCGAACTTTGATGTTTGGACAAACTCTTTTATTTGCTTGTATGGGTTAGATCCAATTAGCTGTTTGACTCTTTTTGTGATGGAATTGGATGGTTTAGTGAAAACATGGTAGGGGTTTACGAGTGGCATTTCACTGATTGGGATCCTGGAATCATCAGAACTATATGAGATTTCATAAAGTTCATCTATTTTAGATGCAGAGGATTGGCGGAAACTGGACGAGGTTGAGCGATTGAAAAGGTTATCGTGACTCATGGTTTTAAGAATTATAGACTTTTTCTTCTTATTCTATACTCTCCCGGAGGAAACAACTGCGACCACCTTTGTCGACTTACATATCCTGCAACGGCCCTGATAGAATAAAAGGATAGAGAACTATAACACTTAAAGCTATAGAAGTCAGACCTTTAAGCTAAATTCTAACTTTCTGATGTGAGAGATCAGCACTAAGGCTGCAGTCACAGAGCATACAATTGGGAATTTAGTATAAAGGGAATAGTAAGGTAAGGGTAATGGTGATGGTTAGAGCGTAAGGCTCTGATACCAAGGGTGTGGGGGGGAGTTGTGGCAGTATAAGACCTGTAAGAACAATGGTTGTGGGGGGAGTTGTGGCAGATCTATATAAGACCTGTAAGAACAATGGTTTATAAGAAACTATAGAGAGAAGATGTGGGAGAAGATTGTAGAGAGAGATATAAGAAAACACACACTTGTATTACTTCAAATTCTGATGCCTTACAATGGCAAGATACATGGCTATATATAGCCTTGATTGGGTACAACCTTCAAGCTTAGAGTACAAGCATTCTTACTTTTACACATTATTTCCATATGACCTAAGCGCTTACATCATATAGCATTATTGAAACTAGAAAACACTAGAAACATCAAACAAACTTAAGATACTAAAACATAATTATTAAAACATTATACTAAACATAAAATGTTTAGCCTTCTTCATGGACTCCAACGTGCATCAGGATGGGTTGGATCATCTTCGAACGGGTCGAAATGTGCGTCAACAACGGAACCAAATGAGACTGAACCGAATGAGTCTTCGTCGTCGGATGAATATGGGTTAGCATCTTCATCGGTCGTTGTGTCTATGTCATTTTTGTGGTTATCACCGAGCCAATTGTGGTTTTCTTCAGCCCATTTCAATGAATCGGGATGGTCATCACCCCATGGCATCATATTCCACCTTATAAAAGTTGGAATTGTGTCAGGGTCAACACCATTTGCTCTTGCCATTAGGTTTCTTGTATCTGCATAAAGGTTTCGGTACTTCCTTTCACACTTCCTGCTGGCTGGGTTAATTTCATACCAGTCATGAATGAAACATGATCCTGAGTGATAAACGAGTGATCCTTCATCGTTAACAGCCTTGGGTGGTAGAAAGGATCCTGGTCTTCTGAACATCACTAGTACATACTTCCCTTTGCTAGTCACTGTCAACCATCGCGTCCATTGGTGGTGAGGAACAAACCATTGTTGCATAGTTAGTAAATTTCTGGAGTGAGGGCGGACATCATTGAACTGGCTTTTGACAATGTATGACAAAAGTTTTTCTGTGTTGAAGGAGATGCCTATTGTGAAGCTTTCAAATAGGTACTAGAAAAAGCACAATGCTTCTTTCGGAAAGTTCCATAGGTCATGGATATGAAACACATTGAGAAACAGGTAGTCTGGGTGGAACATGAGACCATTTATGCACAAACCATGTTTCTGTATAAGGACCGTGAGAAATGTTTTGAAACTTAATTTAGACCTTTTTTCAAAGGTTAAATCTGCGATAGTTTCCATTATCTCTTCTGGCAGGTTGAGGACAGGGAGTGGTGGTGTAGGGGTGGAGGAGGATGTTGGATCACTTTGGGAAGTTACTGAAAGAACCATTGAAAGAAAGTTAGAAGTATGTGTTTGAACTTGGCTTACTTTCTTTGGGGGTTTTTTCTTTTGATTTATAGGCAGTTGGGCGAGAGAGAAAATCTGCGAGGACGTTCTCTGTTCCTTTGATGTGTTTTATTGTGAACTTCCACTGTGAGAACCAATTTGCCCATCTCAAAAGTTGTGCGTGAGGGAGCATCTTCCGTTTAAATTGTAGCATACGTGGAAAGGAGGACATGTCCATTTCAACGTGAAATTCGTGTCCGATTAGATGGAATTGGAATCTTTCAATGCCTCGTTTGACTGCAAGAATCTCTTTGAATGTAGAGTTATAGTGTTGTTCAGAGGGTTTAAACGTGCCGCTCTTGTAGCCACATATATGTCTCTTATTATTGCTATCTTGGACAAGTAGGACAGCTCCCCAACACTCATCGCTGGCATCTGTCTGCAAAATTCTTCTTTCAGTCATGATGGGAATCTTCAGTGGGGGCATCTTTTCGGCTAGCAACTTGATAGCTTTTACTGCTTCTGTTTGTCGTGATGTCCACTGTGGGGGATTCTTTTTCAACATGGGGAACAACAGGGCGGTGTGATTTGATAGCTTGGGCAGCTAATCAGACATGTAGTTGACTAACCCGAGGAACTGTTGAATCATTTTTTGTGAAGTTAACTCATCTGGAAATTTCAGTAACTCTTGAGCGACATGCGGTTGAGGCTGGTACTTGCCGTCAGTGATCTCCATGCCAAGAAAGTGAATTTTGGTTACGCCAACCTCCATCTTTTTCTCGGATAGCATTATCCCATACTTTGTGACAATAGAATAAAACTTGGAAAGTAACTCTGCATGGGATTGTTCATCTGGGGAGAATAAAAGGATATCATCAATGAAGACCAATGTGTTTGAAAGGATCGGCTCAAAAATGGTTACCATTGCCTTTTGGAAGGCCGACGGAGCATTTTTTAAACCAAACGGCATTACTTTCCACTGGTAATGATGATCAGGTATACAGAAACCGGTTTTCGGTCTATCTTCGGGCTTAATACCCAGTTGCCAAAATCCTGACTTAAGGTCGAACTTGGAGAGGACTTTAGCGTCTGCCAGGTGTTGAAATAGCGTCTTCTTTTATGGAAGTGGAAACTTATCATCAGCTAAAAAGTGGTTCAACGGTTGATAGTTAATGACCAACCTGAGCTTTCCACGAACTTGTTCGCTTCTTTTGTTGACGTAAAATGCCTCACATGCCCATGGCGAGGTGGTAGGTTCAACAATTCCTTCAGCAACCAGTTGGTTGCATTCTTCTAGAGCAAGCTGGTAATGATCTGGGTTCATTCCAGGGTGACTAGCTTTGGTAGGATTAACATCTTCGTTTTGCTTAAAAGGTAGCGAAACAAAGAATGAGGGATTCAACCACAAAGGTGAAGGGTGTTTTTCCAAAAACTCGGTGTGTGAGGAAGCACATGAGTCTTGAATAAGTTTTTGTCTGATGCAGTTGATATCAGCAAGTGGTGGAGTAACACTTGCAACAAAAAGGCGATGCATGGTTGTCCAAGGGTTGAAAAAGCTTTTGTAGTGAAGTCCTGTTCCCGTCCATCGTAAGTTTGGTAGTTTATGTAGGATATCAAAACCGATCAAGAGATCTTTTCCATGCGAGCTCGAACCCAACAACCTTCTTCTGATTACGCACTTTGGAAATAGGCCAATGTTAATGGGGACACTTATTTTGTCAATGACAAATTTCTCTCCATTAGCGGCCATAAAACTCTGATGGTGAGGTTTCCAATAGTGGTCTGGTAAGATAGCAGGGTTTAGGATGGAAACGAATGCGCCGGTGTAGAAAAATTCAATAACTGGGATTGGCTTTGCATACGCATCCGTAAGGAGGTGGATTTTGGCTAGTGGTAATGGTGGTTCTTCCTGTACTGGCAGTACATGTGGAATCGGATTTATCATGTGAATTCCAAAATCATCATCACTAGTCAAAGAATCTGAGTCAGAATCGTCATAGGATGATAACTCTGAATAGGCGATTGTGCATAAGACTGAATCTCCCGGTTCATCATCCAAAGAGTATAGTGACTCTAGATCAGAAAGATCTACTGGTTCAACCTGGTTCAAGGCTTGTAAAAGCGCTTGGGACTTTTTCTTGTCCGGACAGTTTCTTGCAAAATGACCTTTCTTTTGGCATATGAAGCACCTATCTGAAGTCTTGCCACGTTGCTTCTTCTTCTTGATGAATTTCCACTTCTTGCTTCTTCGTTGAGAGAATCGAGGTTTTCTTGAAAAGGTTGAATAACGTTTGGAATGGAATTTCTTTTTTGTATGGGTACATTCACATGATGACTTGTCTTTGCACTTTATTTTCAGGTACTTGTCATCGCAGGCTGACCCGAGGCGTTTTCCTGTACTTTCGAACTCGGCAAGAAATTTTTTCTCGTTGCAAAGCTTGGCTAAGGCATTCATGATCAACTGTTATAGTTCACCAAGAGATGACTGAGCTATTGTGACATTTCTTGCTTCCAATGCCCGATATGCTTCATTAGCAAGGGATTCCGGAAAAGAGTTCAGGAAAACTTGCTTCAAATTGACATCGTCGACTCCATTCAAACAATAAAATCGCTGAGACATACGATCATAATGTTTTTCTAAATCTTTCTTTTGGAAGGAGCAACATTTCATCTTGAGAAATTCTTCTCTGGCATAGGTAGTGTGTTCATAGGGGTTGCCGATGAACTTAGAGTATATGGAGCCTATAAAAGCTTCTGGGGATGCTGACTGCTGCAACTGTAGCTGGCGATATTCTCCAAGACTGAGGTACCAATCTCGTAGGCGCCCTTGGATCCGAGTAAGAAACCGCTTGATGACTATGTCAATGGTGTAATACTACAGTTCTGACGAACACCATGTTAGCATCTCTATACTTCTTTTTACGCCATTTTGATGGTGGAAGATCATCGAATGTGAAGTACTGCTTTATGTCAGGCTGTGGAAAATCCGTGGAACTTGTTTGTGGTGTTTGGTTTTCTCCGTAGTCCTCTGGATCAAACTGTACTGTTGATTCTGCATATTCTGGTTCTGCCATGAACAAGTGTTCAAATCCTTCAACAATATCCACATCTTCAGCCTCACGTCGGGAGTGGATGACTGGAGCTACAGACTGGGAGCACTGAGGTCTTTCTGTTTGTGTGAGGGATTGTAGGAAAGTTGAAAAAGGGTTCACCCGCTCAATTGGAAGGACATCATGAACTTTAGAATGGGTTGTAGGGTTGGGTTCTTGTGGAGGAGTTTAGTTTTTGCTTGTGGAGGCTTTTAGCTTTCTTTGTTCTGATGCCCACATGTTTAGTGAAGGTGATGATGTTTGGTTGTGGGATTGTGGTAATGGTTGTGGTTTAAACGATATTCCTACAAAAGGGGTGGATGGCAATCTCCAAGGATCATCAACAAGGGTTGAAATTCTTTTTTGCTTATGTTGTCGTTCCAGATCTTGGAGTTGGATTTTTAAGTTCTTCATTTCTGCTTCCTTTTGAGAGACAGAAGAGGAAGATTGGGTTATGGGTGATGTTTTGATGATTTGGATAAGTTCTCGGTGAAGTTCTTGGATTTTGAAACGAAGTTCATGGATGATACTCTCTAGGGATCCGACTTTCGATGAAAGATTTTGTTGGGTATTTGCGAGCATGGTTTGCTGTGAGAGTATTTTTGTGAGAACTTTGTTTTGGGCAACAGCATTTTCACTTTGCCAGTTTAGGGTAGCTTCTGCGGGACTAACAGTATTTGCGAGTCCTGTGGGACCAATAGTCGTTGGATTTTTTATCTTCCAGTCGTGCTTGGTTCGACTATCAGGGTGTTCAAATGCAGTAAAGGCTGGGAACTCTTGTTCGTATGATGTAGAAAGGGGTGTTGTTATCGGGAATACTGGTGAAGGGATTATTGTTTCTTTATCTTTCTTCGGTTGTGGCGTTTGATGAATGATAGATAAAGCCTTTTGGTGATAGGGTGTAAGTGTCGGTGTTTTAGGTGGTTGTGGTGTTTTCGGTGGGTGGACATTTTGGGCCCAACTATACCGCCAAGAAAGTCTTTGATTCGGGTTACTATTGGCCTTCCATTTACAAAGATGCCCAAGAGATGGTGAAATTTTGTGATGTATGTCAAAGACAAGGAAAAATTACGCAACGTGATGAGATGCCACAAAATTTTATTCAAGAGTGTGAGATTTTTGATGTATAGGGCATAGATTTTATGGGACCTTTTCCATCTTTTAAGGGAAACAAGTATATACTTGTAGCGGTGGATTATGTGTCCAAATGGGTTGAGGCTAAAGCCTTACCTTCCAATGATGCTAGAGTTGTTGTGAAGTTCTTAAAGCCATTGTTTGCTAGATTTGGTGTACCTCGGGCCATCATAAGTGATCGCGGTACGCACTTTTGTAATGATCAATTCACGAGAGTTATGAAGAAATATGGAGTTAATCATAGACTTTCTACCGCGTATCACCCTCAAACCAATGGTCAAAACGAGGTCACAAATCGTGGTTTAAAGAGAATTTTAGAGAGAACGGTGGGAGATCATCGAGCTTCTTGGTCGGATAAGCTTGATGATGCTTTGTGGGCTTTTAGGACGGCTTTTAAGATACAAATTGGTTGTACCCCTTATAGGCTTGTCTATGGAAAGTCATGCCACCTCCCATTCAAGTTAGAACACAAGGCATCTTGGGCTCTCAAGTGGGCTAACTTTGATTTAAACCAAGCCGGTTCACATAGGAAAGATCAACTTAATGCGATGGATGAATTGTGAGCCAATGCCTATGAGAATTCTTTGCTTTACAAAGAGAAGACTAAGAAATTGCATGATGCTAAGATCAAGAACCGTGAGTTTAAAGTTGGAGAGCCGGTTCTCCTCTTTAACTCAAGGTTGAAACTTTTTGCGGGCAAGCTTAAGTCGAGATGGTCCGGTCCATTCACTATTGCTCAAGTGTTTCCATATGGAACTCTTGAGTTGTCACAACCCGATGGTCCAAATTTTAAAGTGAATGGTCACCGTGTGAAACATTATTTTTGGGAGGACATTTCCGTTGAAATGGTCCAAGAGATCCTCATTTTCCCCATGAATTAATTCATTGAGGGAAGAGTCGAGCTAGAGACTCCTTAACTCAAGCATTTTATAACTAGGTTTAGAGTGTTGTAGGTTAGAAATAAGGGTATAGAGTTGAGGTTAAGTGTAGGGGAGACCTTCTTTTGTCTTCATGATGTTTGTAGGGTTGCTCACTCATTTCATGCCTTGGAGCTTATGGAGTTGGCCCTTGTATCCGGTTCACTTCGTGACTATTGTGATCTTTCATAGACACCTTGTGCTTTAAAAATGAATTCACTATAGTGATCTTTCCTTAACTTGGGTTAAGCAAAGTCTATTCATTGTCATACGTGTAGGGGAATTTTGTATAATTCCATGCTCTTAAACATCGAGGACAATGTTTAGCTTAAGTGTAGGGGGGTCTTCTATCGAAGTGACCTTACCTAGAACTTGTCATTGACCTTCATGATAAATTGGAAAATTAATTTTTCAAACATTTTTCAAGTTTTTGATCTACTTTGGCCACCAAAAATATGCATTAATCATTTTTCATTTGCATAACACATTTGCATTGTATATATTTCTTCTTTTATTTTTCATCAAAAATATATATAAAGAAAAAAAAATAAGGACATGGTTTAAAAATTTAGACTTCTTTGACATATTAGGCCCGCCATGGATATTTTGACTCAACCCGAGTTTGCTTATCTTAGCATTCTCTAGCTAGTATCCTTAACCATGTAGTCCTTCATTGGTCTATTAGGCTAAGCATCCACCAACCTCATTCTTTGAGATTTTAAACATGTGGAGAATGGGAAATGATAGAGTTGAAGCAAGTATAAAAGGGCTAGATAAACTTCATGATAATTACTTGTGGCTAAACCCTTCTCTTCTTTACCTCTATTTTCTTCGCATGTATATATGTTAATAAATAATCAAGAACGGTTTTAATTGGTTTGTAATCTCTTATGCATTTTTAACTAATCATTCATGGTTGGTATAAGTACGTCTTAAGATTCTAAGTTAGAATGTTTTATGTGTACTAGACTTATGTCATGCTTAATACTTAGCGGGTGTTTTTACTTTTATTCTTTTCAACTTTCTTTGTGAGGAATAAAGAAAAATAAGAGCGGCTTACAAAAAAATGAGTGGCTAGAAAAAAAAAAGAAAAAAAAAGAAAAAAAAAGAAAAAGAAAAAAAAATAATTATACAAGACTCCCAAGAGGGGTAGTGAAGTGTTAATTATAGTAACTATTAGATTCCAATATTACCTTGACGGGTTGCGGGGATTTAATAGTTGCTCCAATCCAATATTACCTTGACAACTTGCGGGGTTGAAGATCCAAAGTCTCAAAAAGACGGCGGATGTAAATTATTGCGTGAGTTTTATTTTTCTTTCCTTAGCGAGTGCGTAGCTACTTATTAATGCATGACATAAGGATTTTACACATAAGGCGAATGACTTATTACTCTTGAACCGGGCTTATATTAATTGTGAGCGGTTTTTCGAGTAATGGATGAGAGGGTTACTTAGGATTAAAACCGTGCTTCCTTATTTTTGGATTTTTCATTTCTTATACTTCACGCTTGAAATAATGACAAATTTTCCCAAAAGCAATTCGCTCAACTAATAACCGGTTTCAAATTTAATTGTCATGAATAAGTTGATGCACTTTTTACTTGTGAATACAATGATCCCATTTTTAAGCTTGGTATGGGGAAAGTGAAACTTGAGGGTGATAAGTGTCCATGGTACCCAAGCCCTAATCAAAGTCATTAAATTCTTTATGAGTTATTTCCATCAAAACCATTTCAAGAAAATCCAAAAAGATATAAACAGAATTGTTTCTTTTGCATTGCATTGTTAAAAATTAAAATCATGCATGATATAGTGTAGAGTAGTGTAGATACATTCCATAATGGCCAAGGTGAATTAATTATGAGAAGAATGTAAATTTGTGCTTTAAAATATAGCATTGCATGAGGACATGACAATGTTCAAGTGTAGGGGATTTGATATGAGCAAAAACTCATATCAATTAATCAACAAATCACCCTAAAACACAAGAAAAATACCTAAACTTTGGGCTATAAAGCGGAATTATGTGGTATGTTTTGTGTTTGTGTACAAATAGGTAAGAAGGATGCATTTTCAAGCAAACAAGAAGAAAATCAAGCTAATTTGGATGAAAAGACAAAGAGGATCAAAAGTGACAAGTTATATGAAGACAAAGGACCTATTTTGACAATCTGCCAAAGTTAAAAGATCAAAAGTGTAAATTTGTCAAAGTCAAGATAAAAGTCAAATTTGGTCAACTCTCAAGTCAATCAAGTCAAAGGGCTCAAATGATTAAGAATGAAAGTTGAAGGACTGAAATTGTCAAAGAAATGAAGATTATAGTTCAAAAGATCAAACTGCCAAAGTTGAGGGGTTAATTCTGCCATTTTTGGAAGTTATATGGTGCTTGATCCGTGTGTAAAAGAATGGACCAATGAGGAGTCAAGAAAGATGAAGCTTGGATTGCCAGCTGGCCACTAGCGCCGTTTTCCCATTAATTACAAAATCCCAACAGTGTAGCGCACTACATCCATTTCAGCCAATCAGCTTTCGCCAACCAATAATATCTTTTATCCAATTTGGATAACGATCCGCGTGATCATTTCTTACCCAATAAGAAAGTGCCACGTGGCCTTCTTCTTCAACACATCCCAGGAGCGACTTTGAGCTAGAATGCATTTCAGAAGAATATGTAAACATGAAAAGTGTTCAAAATCAAGAGACGAATTCATCCCACTTATCCAATTAAGATGAAATTCAGTCAATCAAAAAGGCCCAAATGTGTTCTTCATCAGAAATTGCAAGTAACATAATTAAGCCACGTGGAAGCTTGGGATTGGATGCAACACGTCACTCTTCCTCACCAACTCTCATCTGCACTCTATAAATACCCCTAAATAGCTTTCATTTCTTGTAATGTAGAAAGTGTGAAAACACACACACTTTTCCTTTTTCTCTCAGTTCAGTTAGTTTTAGCATAACAACTCAAGAGATTGACAACCTCTTGAGTCTGTTATTAGTTGTAACTACTTTACCAGCTTTGTAACCACCTTTCCAATTCTATAAATAAAATTTCACATTAATCTTCTTCATCTACTATTCATACCCTGCATCTTGTTACTCTGTTGATGTTTTTAGCTTGTTATGATCACCATTGATCATGATTAGCTAATTGTGAAGACCTGTAGCTGTTGTTCCTGTTCTGTTTATTCCAGTTCAAGTTTGAGTAGATTTTGGAGAATTCAAGCTCATTAATGGTGATTAAGATGTTGATGGCTGTTGATTAGTTGATGATTGATTTATTCTAGTGCTAAGGTGGTGGTTTAGCACTAGCTAGAAAGCTCAGCGCTTCTCTACTCCCCAAAGGAGGCCTAAGCTAGAAGGTGTTGATTTTCTGAATTTTTGTTCCTCTTAAATGTTGCCTGCATGCTTAATTCCTAGTGTAAAACTATTTGCCTGCATGATCAAGTGTGTTTAGCTGATATTGATTTGATTTAGATGATTGTGTAGCTTAAGTGTAGTATAGAACTTGATCACTAGCTTAATTCTCATTCCTGTTTGCTTAATATCAGTCATTTTTGCTTATTATAGCATTTAGAGTGTAAGTCTGTTTCATAGCTTGTAATCAGTTCTAATCCATTACATTTCAGTCACTAAACTTAGCTTGATATCTGTCTTGAATCAGTTTAGCTTCTAGCTTAAATCTCTTTCACAAAAGTTTAATAAGTTCAAATAACTAGTGTTTGGGATTAGGATTTTATCTGTGTTCAAGTATTAGTAATTGGCTAATTCTAGTTCTTTTTCAGTCATCAAGTCATAGCTAAATGTTTTCAATCATTTTCAAGTCAAGTTTTTAGTCAAACAGGCAATTGGTAGTTGAAAAAGTCTGGGTCAATTCTTGTTAAGTAAGTTTTCAGAAAGTATTGATTTTCAAATCATTAGCATTTCTTTAATTTTGGATGAAATTCTTTCAAACAAGCTTCTAATCATCATTCAACATATGTAGTTTTAGTGTGTTAAAGGAAAATCTACAGTATCTAGTTTTGAAAGAGAAATAAGCATTTGATTAAGCAATTGAGCATTTTGCATTCTCTGTGATAAATTGTCTTACTGTTTTCTTCAACAAGCATTTCCAATTCATAAACTTGGTGATTTTCTTTCACAATTCTCATTAGAAAGTGTTCCTGGATAAATTTTGAAATTTTCAGCTTTTTGGAAAATTTGGTCAACGAAAGTCAAAGAAGCACTCTTTTAGCTTATTTTCATATTCCAGCTTATCTAGTTGATCATTTTGGAAAAGAAAAGACATTCCTAGCTCATTATAAGTTGGTTAACAAGTTTTAACAAGAAAATTGGAATGTCCATGTTCAGCTTATTAGATAGCTTAATATGGGCTTATTAGAATAAGCTAGTTTGAGTTTCACTTAGTTTCAGCTTAATTCCTTTTACAGGCCTAGCTAAAATCAGATTTTAAATCTTTTGCAACTTATTAGAGCTTATTTGGTTGAGTATTCAGCTTATACGAGCTTATTTCTTTCCTTAGCCCGTTTTTGTGAAAAATTTTCCTTTTAATTGCACTTAGGTCCCTCGGTTGTTAATCAATTTTCATTTCTAGCTAATTCCCCACTTAATTAGGTTTTGCAAAGAGTTAGTCCTTATAATTTCGGAATTTTACAAAAGTGGTTAGACAGTTTTAATAGTTTTATTAATGCAATAAATGCCTAAAAACGATACTTGCATTTTTCGGTCTCGCTTTGTTTTGATTACGACAATATGTAAAAACAAGCATTTACGAAAACAACGAAAAACGAATTCTTGAGTTCAAGTATTTTTCATTTTACCCATTTTCACTTAAGGTATGGATAAACAAGTACTAACCTTAATCAAGTGATCAAGTGATTTAATCTTTTCTTAAAACTCACTTTTTATTAAGTGTGACAAGTTTATATTAGACTTTCTTTTTAAGAAAATGTTTTATTAAATTAATTATTTGAAATTTGAAAATGGCATATTCTTATTTGGTTAAGAATATCAATTCAGAATATTTTTATATCCAGATAAGACCTCCACCACTAAAGGACAAAAAGGAGCGGAGTCTAGTCCGGCGGTACCTTAGCACCTAGGCGGTACCTTATCGATAAGGTACCGCGGGCTAAGATAAGGTACCGCGGGTAGAACTAGCCGTTGGCTTCTTTGTCCTATAAATAGTGGACCATTCTCAGCTTTTCACGTCACCTTTTTTGCACATTTATTTCCAGATTCAAACCCCTTCTTTAATCACTCAAATCTTTGATCATTTGTTTGATTATTACTTGTTTAAGAAGTGAATCTTGTTCTTCCATCCCTTCCTCTCCAAGTGCAAAGAGAAGAACACTATCCTTGTGAAGTGTTGAGTCCACCACCAAAGATCCATTGAAGATCTAATTTTATACATTTGTAGTTGTGTCATAGTTGTGAAGATCCAAGTATTTGTGTCTATTTGGAAGTTGTGTATGTACTAAGTATAGTTGTGTAGATTGGTCCTATCTACAATTAGGGCTCGACTTTTAGCTTAGAGTCGGAAATTGGTTAAGCGACGTGTACGGTTTTCTCCACCATAAGGAGCTTGTTGTGTAGTGAACTCTCGAGTAAGGAGTACTCGAGGAGTGGAGTAGGAACGAGGAGTGAGCTTCGTTGCCGAACCACTATAAATCCTTGGTGTTCGGTTTGATCTTTCTTTACCCTTAACTCTTTACATTCTTTATTCTTTATGCATATACATTTGTTAGTATTAGCTTAGTTACACTATCATTCTTTATTCTTTGTGGATATATTTTTGTTAGTATTACTTTAGTTACACTATCATTGTTCATATTGTGCATAAGAAGATTTCACATATTTCCTCAAGCCTAAGTTATTGAAAAAGGATTTTTGGAAACCACATTTTAACAAGTAAATATAAGAAACTATTCAACCCCCCCCCCCTCTCTAGTTTCTACAATTGGTATCAGAGCGGGTTGCTCAAGAATTTTTAAAGTATATTCTATCTTAAAACTTGAATCGATCTATGGATTCCAACAAATACCTAGAAGGGCAATCTATGCAAAGAACACCACTTTTTGAAACCGATAGTTTTATTTATTGGAAAAATAGATTTGAAACTTATGTGAAATCAAAAGATTTAGATCTTTTCCATGTTATTACCAATGGTGATTTTTTACCCTTTCAATTTAATGAAGTTTCTAAAACAAAAGAATTGGTGACTTTTGACAAAGCTAATGACGATACTAAAAAGAAACTTTCAAAAAATAATGAGGCTAAAATGGTGATTTATAATGCTTTGCCTAAGAAAGAGTATGAAAGAATTTTTATTTGTGAAACCGCTAAAGATATTTGGAACACTCTTTTAGTAACCCACCAAGGTAATAGCCAAGTCAAAGAAAGAAAAATCGATCTTCTTGTCCAACAATATGAACAATTTGTCATCTTAGAAGATGAAACTATTGATAGTGCATTTTCTAGGTTTAACACCATTATTACTAGTCTAAAAGCACTTGATGAAGGTTTTTCTGAACAATGTTAGGAAGTTTCTAAGGGCTTTACATCCAAAGTGGAGAGCAAAAGTCACGGCGATTGAAGAGTCGAAAGATCTCTCAACTTTATCACTCAATGAACTCATAGGAAACTTGAAGGTTCATGAGATGATAATTTTGAAGGACTCGAAACTAGTGAAAACCAAGAGTGAAAGGAAATCTCTTGCACTTAAAGCCAAGAAGGCACAAAGTGACCAAGATAGTTCCTCGGAAAGCGATGACGAGGAGTATGCATTGGCGGTGAGAGATTTCAAGAAGTTCTTCAAGAGACGAGGTCAACACGTTAGGCAACCCAACTATGACAAGAAACCATTGTCAAAGAATCGGTTTTTCAAGAACAAAAAAGGTGATAGGAATTGCTTTAGATGTGGTGATCCAAATCACTTCATTGGTGATTGTCCAAAGCCCGCTCGTAATAAGAACCACACGGCGTTCGTTAGTGGCGCTTGGAGCGATAGCGGTGAAGATGATGATGACAACCCCAAAGAGGAGAAATGTGTTATGGCTCACACTTCTAAAGAGGTACATTCCGAAACCGAATATTATAGCAATGATAGTTCCACTTGTGATGATATTGAATTTGAAGGCAAATATGATAGTTTACACAAACTTAGTCTTAAATTCATAGAAAAGAATAAAACCTTAAAAACAACCAAAACTAAGCTTGAAAATGAGATCAATGAACTTAGGGAGAAATTGGCTAAACTTGAGAAAAATAAAGAGGTTGATTTAAGTTGCTTAAGTTGTGAGAAACTTAGATTAGAGAATGAAGATCTCAAGAGCACCTCCTTAAAATTGGAAAAGTTCATGAAAGGTACTAGTGCTCTTGATGATATGTTAAACAAACAAGTTCATTCTAAGGAAAGACTTGGTCTAGGTTTTAACTCAAATGAAGCCTCAACTAGTGAACCAAAACAAGTCAGGTTTTCACAAAAAACGCCCAATGTACGCGGTTCCAAATTGTATGGCTGATGAGACTGTAATTATACATAGTCTCATCGTCCAAATCGGGCTTAAAACGCTTAAAATATCGTCAAAATACCCAAATATATGCTTGTGTTTGTTCATTGTGTATTTTAGGTACGGATATCGTGAATTCGACAAAAGATCAAAGGAATCAAGCAAAAACGAACACGGGAAACGAAGTCGCACAAAGAACCGGACCCGAATCCTGAATTTCCAAAATGGTCCTTGAAGTTTGAAGAGTTGGCAAGATTGGTCCCTCATCTTTGGAGAATTGTCAACTTTAGCCCTTGAAGAATCATTATTTACAACATTGGTCCTTTAATAATCAAGATTGAACAAGTTTGGTCCTTGAAGATTAGGTTTATTACTCTATTGATCCTTAAACAAAGTTTTTAAACCTATTGTGCCAAAAATGATAAGTGATCCAAACTCATTATCAAAGAAAAAGGGATTTATAGCTGTTGAGACTTTGTTTGCAAGAAGTTTGGGAGTTCAGGGGGCATTCATGGACAAAACAAACTCATATCCACCAAAAAACCCAACCAAACCCGACCTTACCCAGTCCATACCCACCCATATTACCCTTTTTACCCGACCCAAGTCAAACAGTCAACACCACCCCATTAACTAACCTTGGCCGACAACCTTATACTCCCCACCACTCCTACACCGCCACGTCACCCCACTTCCACTTTACACCCAATCACTTTGCACCCTTCCTACACGTCAGACTCCACCCATCCTAAAAATTAATTAATTACCCTTCCCTCCTAAAACACCCAATTTAAAACAACTTAATCCTAAAACAGATCAAAAGTACCCCTAAACCCACATAAACCCTAATCCATATTCAACAAAAATCAAAGGGGTAATGGATGATTACTTCCAGAACCTTGATTAATCACCCTCTAAACAAAACCAACCAACAAAAACATTACCCCGTGACTTCCATGGGCCCCTACGTGATTCCCCTGAGACATGAAGACAAGATTGTACGAATTCATCAACCGTCCATAGTAATTCCTTGTCCTCCACAACATTTTGAAGGGTTTGGATTGACTACAACAACTGGCATACAGCAGGATCATCACGGGATTCCCATTTGACTATTTTGAAATTCAAACTTCAAAGGGTATAGTTGGAATTAGCAACCTTAGGGTTTAGTTCTTTTTCTTGCATTCTAGAACCTTGTACCCGTCTTTATAAGGGAGTAGGATTCTTTTATTTCATTTTGTTCCAGTTTGCTTTGTAAAATCCCTTTTTATCTAATGAATAGTTAAAGTTTTAGTAAAAATTATTTGCAAAGTATTCTGAGTTCCATTTATGCTTTCTTTGTGTAATATTATTTGTCTTCCAACATTTAGTTTAAGTTTTCAGAAAAGTCTCATTTTTCAAAGAAATTTCAGAAAAAAAAATTAGTTGTGAATCCAAAATCAAATTGAAGTGAAAGTGGAAATTTGATTTTGGTTCTCCCAATCTGTTTTGTGAGTTGTTTGCCATAATCAAAATGTTTTCAAGAGAGGTTTGTTTCAAAGTTGTTTCAAAGATTTTTCAAAAAAATCTTATTTTCATTTTTTTTATCATACTTACTGATTAGATAAGCTTATGCCAAAAGCCTGACAAGCTTTTTGGCATTAAGCTCATCTAAGCTTGTAGTTTTCTCCTTGTTTGGTGGTGTTTGTGCAGGTATCAACAAGAGGCAAGCAAGTCCATCATCCATTTCATTTCATTTTCTTCTCACCTTGAAGATATTGCACACCCCTGGTTCAGTTGTTGAACCTCAGCAGGGGTTCTCTCCATTTTTGCATCAACTCACAAGAGTTCTAATGGACGGCATCAGCTTGAGAGTAAGGCTTGAACCCTGTTATCTTTTTTGAGTTGTATGTGATTTGTGTGAACTTGCTTGGGTTATTGAATCTTAGATTGTTATAGCTTGTTCTTTGCTTAGATAAAAGTTTAGAGACTCATTTGTGTTTGATTTATATGACTTCTAGTTAATTTTCATGATTTGAGTTTGATGAATCTGTTAACAATTTTATAAAGGGGTGTTTGGGATTAGGTTGAAAAGCAAGTAGTAGATCAATCCTTGGTTTTAAATCAGTCTAAACAAACTTTATATGAAAGAGGTAGGTGTTATCAGTTGTCATTGTTAGTATTGGTAACATTAGGAAAGAATTTGTATGCTTATTTTTGGTTAAACAGTCTAACTCAGCAAATCCTTGTTTCTGTTAGATTTAGTGTAACATTTTCCTTGAAATTTTGTTAAAAGTTAGATTATAAGTCCACCTAGGGTTGGTAATCAGTTGTGTGTGATTGGATAAGTTTTTGTGCAAGTATTTAGCATTTAAAATTCGTTTTTGGTGCATAGTATATCAGTCACTGTTCACAGACACACCATTGCTATATCTGTGACTGAATTGGCTTCTTTGTGTGAAATTCTTGTTAACAAGTTGTGTTTTTTATAATTTTTGTGACTCCCCACAACTCAACTGGTTGTGGGGGTGCCCATCATTGTCCACAAATCCAACTCAATCTCAAGTTACAAGTCAAAAGGTCCACAGACCTGTTTTTCTTCATTGTCAGTGGGAACCAAGTTCCCACTGTTTGTATTAAACTTACCACTGCTAAGCATAAAGACAAAACAGTCAATATGTCACTTTCAGAATCATTTTTTTTTCTTTAGTTGAGTAAAATAGGTTTTAGGATTTGAAACTTTTTTCATAATTTTTCTTATTTAATTTCTGATTTTTCAGTATAATTTATTTTCCAGTTACTATTCATTAAGTAATTTTTAGATTAAATAGCTAATTTAATTAACTTTTTAATTACTGTTTTTGGCATTTAGTGTAAAAAATTATTATTTTTCAGTTTTAAAAATTTAAATAGACTTAGAAAAACATTTTAAGGTTTTTAGTTTAAAAATATTTCACTGTTCACTTTTTAATTATTTTTTTATAATTAATTTAGCTTAATTAGGGTTTTAATTCCAAACTGTTTTGTCTTTTAGTGAAAAATTTTATATTTTTCAAACTTTTTCAATTTTCTACTGTTCATTAGTGTAATTTAGGATTTTTAAAATTGTGAAATTATTTTTGGCATTATTTTATTATTTTTTATGATTATTTTAGTTTAAAAATAGTTTTAAGTGTTTTAAAAATAGAAAAATAGTTTTGAAAATTCAGGAAAAATACTTTTTAGTCTTTAAATAATATAAGTGAGTTATTTGTTCAATAAAATTATATTTTGGACATTTTGTTAATTATATTTGATTTTAGGGTTTTAATTAGCATTAAAAATTGAATATTTAATTAATAAAAGGTTTTAAAATATATTTGTTGGATTTTTATTCTTATTTATATTATTTTAGACTTAGTTTAAGCTTTTAATTAATTTTTAGGTTTAATTTTTAATTTTGTCGCGTTTTACGTAATTACGTCATCGTTTTAAGTCAACGTCGTAGTTTAATCGTAATCGTAGCTCGTCTTTACTTTTTCTCTCTTAAACCAAAAACGTCACTAATCCAAACTTTGATTTTATATAATTGGCACATTAATCCACACACCTCCTTCGAGAACGAACCCGCATTTATTCGGTTTTACGTTTTTCCTAAAGCGTAACACTTAATACTTGCCACTCATACGCGTTTTTCCTAAAACGTGTACGAAAAATCTACATCAAATTTTTGGCGCCACTGCCGGGGAGGTGTTTTTAGTGTGCCATTATTATTATCGTGTTTGTATGAGTAGTGCATTTTTTCTTTTCAATTTTTGGAAAGCGTAAATATCGTACATACTCATTTTTGTTATTTTTCTCTATTATATTATAATATCCAAATAAATCGTGTTTAATTTTCCTAAATTAAACACACAACAATCTTTTACTATATTGTAGATATATTGGTTTTCGTTTTTATTGTGAATATATTATTACTATATTGTACTACGTAAGAACAATAAAGATACAAGTACTCCAAAAGCGTGAAAACGCAACCTTCATTCGGGATTTCATCACTCGATCATTGTATTCGAATCTAAAGCAAAAGTTTAAAGGCAAAATAGATAAATACTTTCGTGAGGCTTAATTTCAATTAACACAAACTATAAGGTGGGTATAAGGCGGTTGTATTTCACGACCTAAGGGAAAAGGGCTCTTAAGTACTTAGCGCCGCCTCGTTTCCCCCGCTTGCTTGTGCGTGTTTTGAGAAAGAGGGCTAATCGAGGGTTTGCCGCCCAAGTATTATCTACGTATATTATATTTGCTTGTGTTTTCAAGATTAAACCCTCTTGAACGTTTTGGTGTTCCACCAACGTTCTAAAGTCATCGAGAACGTTCACTCCACGTGATCGTTTTCATTCTTTGAGGCTCCTTTAATCGAGAAATCGATTCGAGGGGAGATTTGTAGATTTGTGTCTACGTAATACATCCAAAAATCCAAAAAATTAAAAAACAATCAAAAACCAAAAAAAAAAAATTTAAAAAATCGAAAAACTGCAAAAAGAATCTTCTTTGCTACCCCCATTCTACGCTTAGTGCATGCGCACTCGATCGAAGGATTATTCCAATTCTAGCGAAGCTTCAAATCGACGCAATCGTAATCGAAGGAATCGACGACGTAGACGAGAATTAGAAACCGACGTTCCTAATATCGTTGTTGAAGAAACCGTAGAGGAGGTGGCCGACAATCGTTCGATGATGGAATTGCTCCAAGCGCCCACCGAGGGTTATGGAGACGCGATCGTAATTCCGGCTATCGAAGCGGAGAATTTTGAGATTAAGAGCGGAATGCTTTCGTTAATCCAAGCTACGAAGTTTCGAGGTCGTGAAACCGATAATCCTCACGACCATATTCGGAATTTTGATCGTCTTTTAGCCACGAGCAAGTTTAAGAACATCGACACCGATGTCGTCAAGCTTATGCTTTTTCCGTACTCGCTCGATGGTGCCGCCAAGGATTGGTACGAGAAAGAGCCACCTAATTCGATAACTACGTGGAAGGATCTCGTTTCCAAGTTCGTTAATTATTTTTTTCCCACCGTCTAAGACAATGTTTTTCAAAAACGAGATTACGAAATTTGAGCAAAAACCGAATGAATCTTTTAGAGACGCGTGGGATCGTTTTAAGGAATTGCTTAGGCAATGTCCTCACCATGGTTTTTCTGAGTTGCACCAAATCGATACGTTTTACAACGGTCTTAATTTTCAAGAACAAGATTCGTTGAATTCCGCCGCCGGTGGCAACTTTTTGTGTAAAACTCCGAAAGACGCTTTGATAATTATCGAAAACCGATCCAAGGTTTACCAACTCCGCAACGCACCGAGTGTTGCCAATGTCGCCAATGTTAGTAGTTCTAATCGCGACATTGAGAGAGTTGATGCGAAAGTCGACAAGTTGACGAATGTGTTTACGTCTTTTCTCGTTGAGATGCAAAAGAAAGACGCTCCCGCTACGGTGAAAGCGGTTGAGGTTTCGTGTACGTTTTGTGGTGGACCTCATAATTATTACGAGTGTGCGGCTACGGATGGCCAAACGTCGAATGTGAGTGCGTTAAATGGAAACAACAATTTTCAAAATCAAAATAACGCGGGTCCATCACAACAAGGCAATTATAACCAAGGCAACAATTTTCAAAATCGAAACAATTTTCAAGGAAATAATCAACAAGGAAATTTTTCGAATCAAAATCAAGGAGGTTATAATCAAGGTCGTAATATAACTTGGCAAAATCGAGACAATAATCAAAACTCGAATTTTTCAAACAACAACAATCAAGGCAACAATTTTTCAAGTGGGAATCAAAACAATTTTCAAAGAAACAATCAAAACCAAGGGAACTTTAATTCTAATCAAAATAGTTCGTCAAACAATTTTCAAAATTACATGAAAACGAATGAGGCTAATATGAGACGATTAGAGGGAGAAATTGGTACTTTGAAAAACGACTTTTCTAATACACTGAAATTACAAAACACGAAGATTGAGCAAGGGCAAATTGATATAAAAAAGATGTTTTCGGCAATAATGAACAAGTCCTCGGGTGCGTCATCGAGTTCGTTACCTAGTGACACCGTTGAAAATCCGAAGGAACAATGTAAAGCCGCCTCGTCTCGTGAGAAAGGTCGTGTGATTACCCCTAACCTTGATGGATTTCGAGTTGTTCCTTCTTCTCAACCCTCGACTTCTAAGACGTCTTCTTGTTCTAAAGTCGATGGGGGTGAACGTGGCGACCAAGGGAAAGAGTGCACACCCTCGTGTACCTCAAATTCCATCCACGGTTCAAAAAGAGAGCTTTGTTGACCTTACAAAAGTAACCATTGAAGAAACTTGTGCTTCGATCCTTCTTAAAAAACCCAAAAGGCGTATGCCAAGAAAGGAAAAGGATCCGGGCCAATTTCTACTACCTTGTGATTTTTCCGAGATTGAGGGATGTTTAGCCCTTACCGATTTAGGTGCTAGCATCAATCTCATGCCTCATTCTCTTTGGAAATTAATGAGATTGCCTTCACTTACCCCCACGAACATGACAATCGAGCTTGCAAATTGTACGCCACTTATACCAATTGGAATAGCCGAGGATGTCTATGTCAAAGTTGGAAAGTTTGTTTTTCCCGCGGATTTCGTTATATCCGATTACGAGTGTGACCCTAAATGTCCCATTATTTTAGGCCGGCCATTCTTATCGACGGCTAGAACCGTAATCGACGTTCACGAGGGGAGACTTACTATGAGATATGGGGATGAGAAAACAGACTTTTTCGCTAGAAAATCCCAAGGGTTTAATGAGAATGAAAAAACCGAGGTTTCAAAACCTAATGATTCAAATCCTAATGATTTCAAAATGTTCACTTTAGCGGAAAGAATGAAGCTCGATGCATGTTTTGAAAGAATTAAGAAAAACGGTTTTAAAGATGATGATTTTAATGATAAAGAATACGTGTACCTAATTCAAAAGGGTATGAGTAAATTTATGGATGAAAACTCACTTTGGGATGTTTTTAGCGAAACAAGTGAAACACCAATTCCGAAGGGTGACGTTAGTGCCATCACGACAACGACCAAAATGGGCTCGTCTTCACCACCTTCGAAGGACCATGTCTTTGAGGCTTCAACTTCTAACTCCATCGAAGTGCCTCCTTTGCCTAGCCCAACACCCGTTGAGGCTAAAGGGTTTATCGACATCGATCCTCTCGTCTTAGAAAAGTCACCTAAGCATAGTCATTCGACTTGTAAGACCATGGTTGTGAGTGCTCACATCGACTCTTTCTTTGACGATGACGATGGCGATTTTGCCGAGATTGATCACGTACTTCCAAATCCACATGCCATTTTTGATTCTCCTAAAAAGAAACATGTGAAGTACGATGATTACGAGTTTGATCCCGAGATTGAGGAAATCATTGAACGAGAGCTAGCTCTTATGCCTTCACTTCCACCTACGAGTGAGGTCGATATTTCCAAAATCGAGGATGAACTAAATGAGTTGGAACGTCTTATTTTCGATGACGAACCAACTCATGTGACCACTAAGAATCCAATTCTCGAGGAGTTACCTTATAAACACTCCTCATTTGAGAATGACATTTACCACATTCGTGAGGATCTAACTTATCAACGATCCCCACAAAAGAATGATGGTTTCGTGCTTGATCATGATCTTTTCGAGAGAGTTTCTAAGATACTCAAGGAGGGGAATGACAAACCTTGGTTTGACAAGCCTATCTTTGATGAAGAATTCGATGAGATCGACGTTCATGAGGATGACGAGTATGTTGACCCCGAGGGGGCGGTGTTCTTTATTGACAAACGTTTTGAGAACCTATATAATCCGCCACCCCCTCCCACCAAAGACTTAAATGTGAGGATTTTTAGCGCGACTAATTTTCAGTTTGACACGCCAAATATTTTCGACATTATCAAATCGGGTTTTCATAAAGAGTTTTTGAACGATGAAAAAGGAAAAGATTTTAAAAATGTTTTAAAAGATTTTTCTACATGTTTAACTCCGTCATCACATCGTTTTATGAGTGCTACCACCTCGTCTACTCCTTTTGACGATGATGTGTGTGGTTTTACTGTGGGGGAAGCCCAAAATGTTCCCTCACATTTCTCCACCGAGGACGAGATTTACGATCCCGGAATTGCTTGTAAAGGGAAATCTCGGTCTTCCACCGATGCAATAAATGGAAAATCTTTTCGTTTGCTTGGTGTGAGTCTACCTCGAGTAGCTCATAAGTTTGACTTACCAATTGTCCCACCCTTCTACTTCTTATCTCTTTTCTTCTACCCCATTGGGGCTCTAGTTCATGTTGGAGTGGCGTTGTTTCGTCTTTCATCCGAAAACGAGGACGCCATCTTCGACCCCGGTATTCATATATCGGGTTTTTAAAGTACTCCATGTACTTTTGGGCCTTGTTTATCATGTAAGCCCCACCAAAAATGACCATGCCAAGATTATCCCTAAATGATCACATTTATGGGGATTCGAGTCGAGCTTTTGACTCGGTTATCAAAAACAAGGTGCCTCGTGGGGGATTCTCATGCTTATCCTTGTAAATATTATCGCTTTCTTAGTTTAATGTAACGAGGGGACTTGTGCTCTTCCAACCTTTGTTTCGTGGTTGTTTGTGATTGTGATTTATTAGGTTCATCGTCATCATTGAAGCCTCTCGTGTTCGTTTTACGGATCACTCGAGCTTCGATCGTTGCCTTTGGAGATTCCGATATCCGATGATATCCTTTTATGTTCTAACGTTTATCTTATTAGCATAATTCATAAACGGCTTTTAGGTTATTCGTTTTACCCTTTCCATGCTCGAGATTAAGCATTCGACTACGTCTCTAGTATGGGGGTGTTTACACCCCTAGACTCGAAACATTGAGGACAATGTTTAGTTTTAGTATGGGGGGGTGAGTAGATACTTCACCTTGCTTACGTCAACATGCAATCCAATATTCATCTTTTTGTTATCGTTTTGTTGCAAATAAGGCTAAAAATGGCCAAATTCTAAAATTTTTCTAGTTTTTCATAAGTGTTTAAGACACGAATGTAGGTTTTCCGATGGTGAGAATGAGAGTAATTTTTGACTCGACCGTGCGTGTTGAGCACTTAGCTTCGATTCCTTAACTTTTTAGGCTAAGTCTCTTAAATGAGGACGAGAAATGATAGAGTTATTTATAAGTCTCGTAATCGTCACGATCTTATGTGTAGTAATTATTAGCTTATTCTCCCAACGCTTTTGCATAATAAATTGTTAATAAATATTGATTTGGCGGTTTAGTCACTATTGTTGGTTTCTAATTTGTTTTAGTAGCTTCCATGTAATTAAATTGGGAAAACATTAAGGTATCGCCAGCGTCACGGTTTTGAAGTATTAGAACCCGAATAATCGAAAGCTTCACCTAATAATAAGATTTCAAGTGCTCACCTAAATTAAGTAAAAATTTGAAGCTCACAAGGCCGAAAAATCTATGCCCAAATTGAAAGTGAATCAAGCCTTAATCTTCGAAGCTTTAAAGATCCCAAATTCGCTTTAGCGTGAGGATATACGTCTTTGGCTAATAAAACCACCGATGAGGCGGATAATAAAAGGCAAGGCAAGACCGAAGTCATAATAAAAGCTTCATGGCAAAGTTGAATAAAAGATGGAGGTAAACCAAAGATAATAAGGCCCTTCCGTTAGGGGGCGTATAAAAGTCTTGGTAATAAGTCTCATGTTCAAAACCGTTATAAAATCGTGTTTATCGATCCTTCTTGTTGACTTAATTTTTTGACATCGTTGTCTATTAGGATGAATTATTAATTTAATGATTTTGGTTACACCGTTAAAACTCTATTTTAGACTTAATCTCTATTCACACATAAGTCAATGATGTATCCTCGTGATCATTAAGACAAAATAAAATATAAGAGATACCAAGTAGGAATAAGGGAGTTTAGGTTCGTAATTAACACTCATGAGATGTGTTCGTGTTGCTAACTTATAATAACAATGATCTCGTTACACGCTTAGCATGGAATTGGGTGAAAATTGAGGACGACGAAATTATTACTAACGAAGCATTCACGTGTTCTTGTTCTATGATCCCAAAAGTCACTTTATCGTGATGAAAACAATACATTATGTCTAAAAACGCGTGTAGTAGTTTATTTAAATTTATGTCTTCAATAAATGTCATCATAAAATGAATTTTGGAAGGGCTACGATACTTAATTCTAGCATTGCGTGGGGACACGGCAATGGTTTAGTAAGGGGGAGTGATGAGACTGTAATTATACATAGTCTCATCGTCCAAATCGGGCTTAAAACGCTTAAAATATCGTCAAAATACCCAAATATATGCTTGTGTTTTTTCATTGTGTATTTTAGGTACGGATATCGTGAATTCGACAAAAGATCAAAGGAATCAAGCAAAAACAAACACGGGAAACGAAGTCGCACAAAGAACCAGACCCGAATCCTGAATTTCCAAAATGGTCCTTGAAGTTTGAAGAATTGGCAAGATTGGTCCCTCAGCTTTGGAGAATTGTCAACTTTAGCCCTTGAAGAATCACTATTTACAACATTGGTCCTTTAAGAATGAAGATTGAACAAGTTTGGTCCTTGAAGATTAGGTTTATTACACTATTGATCCTTAAACAAAGTTTTTAAACCTATTGTGCCAAAAATGACAAGTGATCCAAACTCATTATCAAAGGAAAAGGGATTTATAGCTGTTGAGACTTTGTTTGCAAGAAGTTTGGGAGTTCAGGGGGCATTCATGGACAAAACAAACTCATATCCACCAAAAAACCCAACCAAACCCGACCTTACCCAGTCCATACCCACCCATATTACCCTTTTTACCCGACCCAAGTCAAACAGTCAACACCACCCCATTAACTAACCTTGGCCGACAACCTTATACTCCCTACCACTCCTACACCGCCACTTCATCCCACTTCCACTTTACACCCAATCACTTTGCACCCTTCCTACACGTCAGACTCCACCCATCCTAAAAACTAATTAATTACCCTTCCCTCCTAAAACACCCAATTTGAAACAACTTAATCCTAAAATAGATCAAAAGTACCCCTAAACCCACATAAACCCTAATCCATATTCAACAAAAATCAAAGGGGTAATGGATGATTACTTCCAGAACCTTGATTAATCACCCTCTAAACAAAACCCACCAACAAAAACATTACCCCGTGACTTCCCTGGGCCCCCACGTGATACCCCTGAGACATGAAGACAAGATTGTACGAATTCATCAACCGTACATAGTAATTCCTTGTCCTCCACAACATTTTGAAGGGTTTGGATTGACTACAACAACTGGCATACAGCAGGATCATCACGGGATTCCCATTTGACTATTTTGAAATTCAAACTTCAAAGGGTATAGTTGGAATTAGCAACCTTAGGGTTTAGTTCTTTTTCTTGCATTCTAGAACCTTGTACCCGTCTTTATAAGGGAGTAGGATTCTTTTATTTCATTTTTTTCCAGTTTGCTTTGTAAAATCCCTTTTTATCTAATGAATAGTTAAAGTTTTAGTAAAAATTATTTGCAAAGTATTCTGAGTTCCATTTATGCTTTCTTTGTGTAATATTATTTGTCTTCCAACATTTAGTTTAAGTTTTCAGAAAAGTCTCATTTTTCAAAGAAATTTCAGAAAAAAAAATTAGTTGTGAATCCAAAATCAAATTGAAGTGAAAGTGGAAATTGGATTTTGGTTCTCCCAATCTGTTTTGTGAGTTGTTTGCCATAATCAAAAGGTTTTCAAGAGAGGTTTGTTTCAAAGTTTTTTCAAAGATTTTTCAAAAAAATCTTATTTTCATTTTTTTTATCATACTTACTGATTAGATAAGCTTATGCCAAAAGCCTGACAAGCTTTTTGGCATTAAGCTCATCTAAGCTTGTAGTTTTCTCCTTGTTTGGTGGTGTTTGTGCAGGTATCAACAAGAGGCAAGCAAGTCCATCATCCATTTCATTTCATTTTCTTCTCACCTTGAAGATATTGCACACCCCTGGTTCAGTTGTTGAACCTCAGCAGGGGTTCTCTACATTTTTGCATCAGCTCACAAGAGTTCTAATGGACGGCATCAGCTTGAGAGTAAGGCATGAACCCTGTTATCTTTTTTGAGTTGTATGTGATTTGTGTGAACTTGCTTGGGTTATTGAATCTTAGATTGTTATAGCTTGTTCTTTGATTAGATAAAAGTTTAGAGACTCATTTGTGTTTGATTTATATGACTTCTAGTTAATTTTCATGATTTGAGTTTGATGAATCTGTTAACAATTTTATAAAGGGGTGTTTGGGATTAGGTTGAAAAGCAAGTAATAGATCAATCCTTGGTTTTAAATCAGTCCAAACAAACTTTATATGAAAGAGGTAGGTGTTATCAGTTGTCATTGTTAGTATTGGTAACATTAGGAAAGAATTTGTATGCTTATTTTTGGTTAAACAGTCTAACTCAGCAAATCCTTGATCTGTTAGATTTAGTGTAACATTTTCCTTGAAATTTTGTTAAAAGTTAGATTATAAGTCCACCTAGGGTTGGTAATCAGTTGTGTGTGATTTGATAAGTTTTTGTGCAAGTATTTAGCATTTAAAATTTGTTTTTGGTGCATAGTATATCAGTCACTGTTCACAGACACACCATTGCTATATCAGTGACTGAATTGGCTTCTTTGTGTGAAATTCTTGTTAACAAGTTGTGTTTTTTTATAAATTTTGTGACTCCCCACAACCCAACTGGTTGTGGGGGTGCCCATCATTGTCCACAAATCCAACTCAATCTCAAGTTACAAGTCAAAAGGTCCACAGACCTGTTTTTCTTCATTGTCAGTGGGAACCAAGTTCCCACTGTTTGTATTAAACTTACCACTGCTAAGCATACAGACAAAAATAGTCAATATGTCACTTTCAGAATCATGTTTTTTTTGTCTTTAGTGGAGTAAAATAGGTTTTAGGATTTGAAACTTTTTTCATAATTTTTCTTATGTAATTTCTGATTTTTCAGTATAATTTATTTTCTAGTTACTGTTCATTAAGTAATTTTTAGATTAAATAGCTAATTTAATTAACTTTTTAATTACTGTTTTTGGCGTTTAGTGTAAAAAATTATTATTTTTCAGTTTTAAAAATTTTAATAGACTTAGAAAAATATTTTAAGGTTTTTAGTTTAAAAATATTTCACTGTTCACTTTTTAATTATTTTTTATAATTAATTTAGCTTAATTAGGGTTTTAATTCCAAACTGTTTTGTCTTTTAGTGAAAAAATTTATATTTTTCAAACTTTTTCAATTTTCTACTGTTCATTAGTGTAATTTAGGATTTTTAAAATTTTCAAATCATTTTTGGCATTATTTTACTATTTTTTATGATTATTTTAGTTTAAAAATAGTTTTAAGTGTTTTAAAAATAGAAAAATAGTTTTGAAAATTTAGGAAAAATACTTTTTAGTCTTTAAATAATATAAGTGAGTTATTTGTTCAATAAAATTATATTTTGGACATTTTGTTAATTATATTTGATTTTAGGGTTTTAATTAGCATTAAAAAATGAATATTTAATTAATAAAAGGTTTTAAAATATATTTGTTGGATTTTTATTCTTATTTATATTATTTTAGACTTAGTTTAAGCTTTTAATTAATTTTTAGGTTTAATTTTTAATTTTGTCGCGTTTTACGTAATTACGTCATCGTTTTACGTCAACGTCGTAATTTAATCGTAATCGTAGCTCGTCTTTACTTTTTCTCTCTTTAAACCAAAAACGTCACTAATCCAAACTTTGATTTTATATAATTGGCACATTAATCCACACACCTCCTTCGAGAACGAACCCGCATTTATTCGGTTTTACGTTTTTCCTAAAGCGTAACACTTAATACTTGCCACTCATACGCGTTTTTCCTAAAACGTGTACGAAAAATCTACATCAATGGCGCGGTTCCTTATCACTATGGAACCGGCGCCATAGATAAGGTACCGCGGGCAGAGGATGATTTTGGTGAAAATCCTGAACTTTCTGAAAAGTCTAAGTTAGATGAAAAACTAAAGCATCTTACTGTTAATAAGGTAAAATTACCCATACTTGACGACAATGCTATTGGTAAGTTCTACAAGCCATTAAGTAAACCTCTCATGGGAAATAGAAGTTTATCTAGACTATCCTCTACTCCACCTAGAGTACGGAATGAGTCTAAGCCTAGAAGTAGAACGACAACACCTCGAAGAGATAATCAAAACAATTCACGATCTAGAAGTAAAACTCCAACACCTAGAAGGAATAATCATAACTCTAAACCTAGATCAAATACACCTAGGAGAAATAATGAACAACAAAATGGTTACATGAATTACTACCCTCCTCCATTTTGTTCTCCATGGGGAACCCCTTCTTCATTCATGCATCCTAACCAAATGCAAAGGATGTTTGGAACTAACAATTTTGGACCCATGAGATATTGGGGACCAAATGTTTGATCTTGTGTGTTGTTACCTAGATATGCTTGGGAATTGATTTGGAGCCCGATGAGTGGATTAAGGATAGTGGATGTTCTAAACACATGACGGGTAATCGAAGTTTGTTCTCGCATTACAAAGCATATGATGGAGGTAACGTCACATTCGCTAGTAGTCTACGTGGTAATATCGTTGGCAAAGGTACGGTTATTCTTGACTCCATGACCATTGAAAATGTTGAGCATGTAGATAACTTAGGATTTAACCTTTTAAGTATAGGTCAAATTTGTGATAATAAGTGTAAGGTCATCTTTTCGGAACATGACAGTGAAATCGTAAATGATGGAAAAGTCATTGGAAAAGGTGTTAGAAAGCATGGGCTTTATGTCATGAAGGTTAATAAGAAGTCAAAAGACAACATATGTCTTACGACTATAGATGATAGTTCTACTCTTTGGCATAGGAGATTAGGTCACGCTAATATGCGTTTAATTCAATCTTTAGTCTCTAAGGAGTTGGTAAGACACCTCCCCACGATTAAGTTTGATAGTCACTTTTGTGATGCTTGCAAAGTTGGAAAGCAAGTTCACTCAAGTCACAAAGCCAAGAATTTGGTTTCGACCTCTCGGTGCTTAGAGCTCCTACATATGGATCTTTTTGGACCTTCCGCCATACGGAGTTATAGAGGTAACCTTTATACCCTAGTTATAGTTGATGACTATTCTAGATTCACTGGACTAGATTTTTGGCATCTAAGAATGAAGCTTTCGATCACTTCTAAATCTTTAGTCGAAGAATTCAAAATCAACTAGGATGTTCAATTGTTTCTATTAGGACGGATCATGGTAGGGAATTTGATAATGAAGTGCAATTTGGTGCCTTTTGTGAAGCTCATGGTATTACCCATAACTTCTCGGCTCCTCGCACTCCACAATCAAATGGGGTAGTTGAAAGGAAGAATAGGACTCTCCAAGAGATGAGTAGGACGATGTTAAACGAGCAATCTTTGCCTCAAAAGTTTTGGTGCAATGCCGTGGACACAACGACTTATATTCTCAACCGAATTCTTATTCAACCTTTCCTAGGAAAGACCCCCTATGAGATTCTTAAAGGTAAGAAACCCTCATTAGAATACTTTAGGGTGTTTGGAAGCAAGTGCTTTATCCTCAACACCAAAGACTACCTTACCAAGTTTGACCCAAAGTCTTACGAAGGTATCCTTTTAGGTTATTCCCAAACTAGTAAAGCCTACATAGTCCTAAATAGAACCTCGGGGGTTATTGAAGAATCACTCAACGTAACCTTTGATGAAACCCCTCCTTCACCCAAGACACCCCCATTGGTTGATGATGACTTGGATGAATTAGAAGTAGTTAAAGCCAAAGAGGTTATAAAAATAGGAGTTGAAGACCTTAGTGTTGAAAAGGAAGTAAACATTAAGGAGTCTAGGGATCATACTCTCAATAATGTCATTGGTGACTTAAATCAAAGGACCCTAAGATCTCAAGTTCAAAACCAAAGCAACTTCTTTTGTTTCGTCTCCTTGATTGAACCAAAGAATGTTAAAGAAGCTTTGTTGGACGAGAGTTAGGTCATTGCGATGCAAGAAGAATTGAACCAATTCGTTGCCAAAAATGTTTGGGAACTTGTTCCTCCACCTAGAAGTTCTACCATTATATGAACCAAATGGGTATATAGGAATAAGTTAGATGAAAATGGTGTTGTGTCTCGTAACAAAGCTAGACTTGGAGCACAAGGCTATAATCAACAACAAGGGATTGATTATGACGAGACATATGCACCGGTAGCTAGATTAGAATCAATTAGAATCCTTTTAGCCTACGCTTGTGCCTTAGATTTTAAGCTTCAACAAATGGATGTAAAGAGTGCATTTCTTAACGGTTTGATCAATGAGGAGGTATATGTGGCTCAACCTCCCGGCTTCATTGATTTTGAGAAACCGGACCATGTTTACATGCTTAAGAAAGCACTTTATGGACTCAAACAAGCACCCAAAGCTTGGTATGATAGACTTAATGCGTTTCTTGTTAAACATGAGTATACCATGGGAATGGTAGACAATACACTCTTTACAAAGAAGAAAGGTCCTCACCTCATAATCGTACAAATATATGTTGATGACATTATATTTGGCTCAACTTGTCAAGAATTGTGTGATGACTTTGCCAAAATCATGCATGATGAGTTTGAAATGAGTATGATGGGAGAACTTAACTTCTTTTTAGGACTCCAAATTAAACAAATGGACGATGGTATTTTCTTTAGTCAATCTAAGTACGCTAAAGAAATGCTAAAGAAATTTGGATTAGAAGAATCTAGACCAATGAAGACCCCTATGGCCTCGGATACTAAACTCACCGTAGATGATGATTGTGAGTCGGTAGACAACACCAAATATAGAGGTATGATTGGTAGTTTGTTGTACCTAACGGCAAGTCGACCGGATATCATGTTTAGTGTTTGCCTTTGTGCTCGCTTCCAAGAGGCTCCCAAAACCTCTCACCTTGAAGCGGTTAAGCGTATCTTCCGATACATTAAAGGCACTATACATTTAGGATTATGGTATCCTAAAGGGACCGGCATAGAAACCATTGTCTACGCGGACTCGGATCATGCGGGAGACTATGTGGACTGGAAAAGAACTAGTAGATTTTGTACCTTCATGGGTTGTTGTTTAACTTCTTGGTTGTCCAAGAAACAAACCGCTCTTGCAATATCCACCACGGAAGCCGAGTATGTGAGTGCCGGAAAAGCATGCCAACAAGCTCTATGGATGAAGCAAGCGCTTGTTGATTACGGGATTTCTCTTGATGATGTTCCCATCATGTGCGATAATAAAGGCGCTATAGACCTAAGCAAGAATCCCGTGCAACATTCGCGAACCAAACACATAGAAATTAGACACCATTTCCTTAGGGATAATGTTCAAAAGTGGAACATTACTATTGAAAAGGTGCCCTCCGAGGACAACTTAGCTGATATCTTCAATAAGCCACTTAAGATGGAACCTTTTAATTACTTGCGTCTAGGTCTAGGATTAATGGAACATCTTCCTTAAATTCTTTTCTTCTTGTGTGTTTTCTTTTGCCACTTTGAGTAATTGAGTCTTCCAAACTCTTATTGAAAAACCCTCTCTTCTTCTTTTCAAAATTCTCAAAGTCTCTTTCGAAAATGGTTGAGAAATTCGTTTGACATTGTTAATTCAATCTAAAAACGATTTTTCATAGATTCTCGCTATTAATCTAGAGCTTACATAATTCATATGTATGATTCTTTCAAACATAGCAAGAACAAGATAGAATCATGGAGGATCATTGTGTCATGACTTAAGGTCTTGTCTTACACACCTCCTACATCGATTTTTTAATCCATGTATTTTGGTCAAATCTCTATTTGGTAAGTTTGCATATGTTTTCTTTGCCTATCTTTGCATATAAGCATATCCTATGATAAGTTAGACTAGAAAAATAAGATTTGCTGAAAAATCTTCCTCCAAACACCAAACCCTGCTTCTGCAGGCAGTTCCATATGTGAACCGGGGTTCCTTATTGATAAGGTACCGCCACCCTAGATAAGGAACCGCCTACAGTACCTTCCTTTTTCAGGTTTTTGTCTGAAACTCCAGATTTGATTCAACATTTTTGAGAATCTTTGTTTCAAACCCTTTGACCACCCCAAAAATACCCTAAGCCTTCCCTATTTAAACCATAAGCATTTTGCATTACTTCACATCCAAAATGTCTTATTCTCCCAATGAAATCCTTGAATCTCCTCCATTTTCTCCAATTGCTTTCAATCCAAACCCACCCAAGAACACTCTTAATCACATGTCTCCTACCAAGAATTTTGATTGTGGAACATCCTTTCTTCCACCACCACCCTTTAGTGTTCTTCCTCCTTCTCATGATAATGTCATGCATCATGGAACATATTGTCAATGTTGTCAATATCAACACCTTGCTATGGCACACATCTATGAGGAGTTGAGCTACATCAAGAGTCTCTTAATCAAGCCTCCTTTTCACTTTGATTATGAGATCTCCAACAAGCAACCACCACCACCCTACACCATTACCTTGTCTTTCATATGAGCATTGGTTGCTTATCCACAAGACACCAAATTCAAGCAAATCTTAGAATTCTAGAATAACTAGGATTAGATTTATGCTTTTGGCTTGTTCCTTTTTCCATACTTCTTTGTATGATGTCCTTTTAGTAACATATCTTGGATCTTTGTGTTTATGTTTCTTCTTTTTTATTTTTTTTATGTGACCTATTGCTATATATTGTTGGTTGTTTCTTTTGTTCAACTAACCCTTCTATGTAGCTAGTCACCATATCTCGATTCCTCGGTGCCCCAAGCTAGGGGAGTAAGCACCAAGGGGGAGTCTTTGCGAAGTCCGTTTCTTCAAACACCGACTTGTGAAACCTTTTTGCTTCGATAAAGCGGGAGAAATGAATAAACTCGTCTTCGAAAATCTTGTTTTTATGTGATTGAGTTTATGTATTGTCGGAATCAAAAAGGGGGAGATTGTTAATGCAATAAATTCCTAAAAACGTTACATGCATTTTTCGGTCTCGCTTTGTTTTGATTACGACAATATGTAAAAACAAGCATTTATGAAAACAACAAAAAACGAATTATTGAGTTCAAGTATTTTTCATTTTACCCATTTTCACTTAAGGTATGGATAAACAAGTACTAACCTTAATCAAGTGATCAAGTGATTTAATCTTTTCTTAAAACTCACTTTTTATTAAGTGTGACAAGTTTTTATTAAAATTTCTTTTTAAGAAAATGTTTTATTAAATTAATTATTTGAAATCTGAAAATGGCATATTCTTATTTGGTTAAGAATATCCTTTCAGGATATTTTTTATATCCAGATAAGACCTCCACCATTAAAGGACAAAAAGGAGCGGAGTCTAGTCCGGCGGTACCTTAGCACCTAGGCGGTACCTTATCGATAAGGTACCGCGGGCTAAGATAAGGTACCGCGGGCAGAACTAGCCGTTGGCTTCTTTGTCCTATAAATAGTGGACCATTCTCAGCTTTTCACCTCACCTCTTTTGCACATTTATTTCCAGATTCAAACCCCTTCTTTAATCACTCAAATCTTTGATCATTTGTTTGATTATTACTTGTTTAAGAAGTGAATCTTGTTCTTCCATCCCTTCTTCTCCAAGTGCAAAGAGAAGAACACTATCCTTGTGAAGTGTTGAGTCCACCACCAAAGATCCATTGAAGATCTAATTTTATACATTTGTAGTTGTGTCATAGTTGTGAAGATACAAGTAGTTATGTCTATTTGGAAGTTGTGTATGTACTAAGTATAGTTGTGTAGATTGGTCCTATCTACGATTAGGGCTCGACTTTTAGCTTAGAGTCGGAAATTGGTTAAGCGACGTGTACGGTTTTCTCCATCATAAGGAGCTTGTTGTGTAGTGAACTCTCGAGTAAGGAGTACTCGAGGAGTGGAGTAGGAACGAGGAGTGAGCTTCGTTGTCGAACCACTATAAATCCTTGGTGTTCGGTTTGATCTTTCTTTACCCTTAACTCTTTACATTCTTTATTCTTTATGCATATACATTTGTTAGTATTAGCTTAGTTACACTATCATTCTTTATTCTTTGTGGACATATTTTTGTTAGTATTAGTTTAGTTACACTATCATTGTTCATATTGTGCATAAGAAGATTTCACATATTTCCTCAAGCCTAAGTTTTTAAAAAAGGATTTTTGGAAACCACATTTTAACAAGTAAATATAAGAAACTATTCAACCCCCTTCTAGTTTCTACAAGTTTGTTAAAATTAGTTACAAGTTTGTTACATTTACACCATTAGTCCTTGTAATTAACTGATTTACATTTCAAGAACTTTTATTTTCAGAATTTACATTTTCAGTCCTTTACTTTCATAGATTTACACTTTTTTCTTTACTTGAATAACAAATGTGGTACTAGACAAATTGTTTTACGGTTACATAGTTAATATTTTCCATTTTTACTTGATTATTGAATTAGACGTAGAATATCCAAATACCTTTACCAACCAAAAACAATCATAAACCCGAACTTGTTAGGACTTTCAATTTGTTAAGAACTGAGAAAACGAACTTCAATTATACAAAATTTCACTTAACAACCACAAGCTTCCAACAAAACACCCTGCTAAGATAAACAAGGTTAAGAACAACAGTTATATAAAAAATTGAAAATGAAAATGATTCCTTCCAACTTGTACCCCACTCCTTGAATCTTCCCAAACTACAAGCTTCACTACACCTTGATAAGTATCTTATCAGGGTGCTATGATGAACTTATGATCCAAAAACCTCAAGTGTTTGTACCAAATTTTGGAAAAATCACAGATTTTTGAAAACTTTTGAAAACACTTTGCATAAACATAAAAACCAACTTTGAAACCTCAAAGTCACAAACTAGAACCAATAATCAACAACAAACAAGTAAAGTGGTGCTTGGAATTCGTCAACAAACTTAAACTCTTTTTCATTCCATGAACAAAGGATTTACAATGTTGTGACCAAAGAAAACCAAGAACATGGCTAAATGTAAAACCCTAAGGGCTTTATATAGGAATACAAGTTATATAGAAAGCTGAAAATAAACTAGAACCCCTAGTTGGTGAAGTCCCAATTATGCCCTTGAAAGTTTGAATATCCTTCACTTGAATTTGTAGTTGGAGCTGATACATGTGACATTTCTTTGTTGTTTTGTGATCTTATACGTCCAAGTATGCTTAGAAATGATGCATGGGTTGTGGGGCGTTGATTCTCGGGCAACACTTTTGTCTTCGTCCAAAATGTAGCATGGCATGTCTCATGTGACAAAGGGAGCGAGGTGGCAAGTAGTTTATGAGTTGGGTTATGTTAATTAAACCCTCAATCATTAATCTGGAAGAGATTAAGGTTTAATTTCACATGGTTAAGAAAAACCCAATTGTGTTCTTGAGGTGAATAGTTAAGGTTTTGATCCAGTTTTGTGTTTAAAAACATGTTAAGGCGCCAACTAATTAATAATTAGTTAAACCGGATTAGTGGAGTGTGATGTGGCAAAATGGTGGCATGTGATTGGGTGACAACGATAGTGGGGTGAGGTGGCAGCTTGGTATTGGCCTAGGTAAGTATTCTTGTCTCACAGGTTTAGCCCCTTGTCTTCTTTCCTTGTTTCATTTCAAGTTTATTCAGCCATAATCCGAATTCCTTTGTAAATAAAGTTTTGGTTTTTATACTTTGGCCCCAAAAAATTTCCAAAGGTTTGAATAAGGACTTTTTTTGTAATTTGATGATATTTGAAGGGCTGTTTTTGGCATGTATTCATTCTTCAAGGTCTTCACTTGTATTTTTGTCTTCATGGAGGACTAAAAGTGACAAGCCTTCAATTTTGAGGGACCATTCTTGCCAATTCTTCAAAGTTGAGGGTCCTTTTTGTAAATTTGACAAACATTAGGGACCAAACTTCTAATTATGAATAAAAAAGGGTATAAAGTGTCAATGATTCAATAATGAAGGACCCTTCTTGTATAATCTTCAATTCTTCAAGGACTTTTCTTGGAAAAACAACTCTAGGGCCCGGTTCATTGTGCGGATTCGTTTCCCATGTTCGTTTTTGATTGTTTCTTGTTATATTTTGTCATTTTCTCGATATCCGTACCTAAAATACACATTGAACAAACACAAGCATATATTTGGCACTTTTTATGATATTTTAATCGTTTTAAGCCCGTATTGGACGATGAGACTATGTATAAAAGCAGTCTCATCACTCCCCCATACTAAAACATTACCGTACCCTCACGCAATGCTAGAATAAAGTATCTTAGCACCTCCAAAATTTATTTTTATGCACTTTTATTGAATCATAAACTTACTACACTACTACTACTTGCTACTACTTGCGTTTTCGACATAATGTATAATTTTCATCGTAATATAGGACGTTTAGGTTCATAGAACAAGAACACGTGAATGCTTCGTTAGAAATAATTTCGTCGTCCTCGATTTTCACCCAATTCCATGCCAAGCGTGTAGCGAGATCGTTGTCATTATAAGTTAGTAATGCTAACATTACTCATATGTCCTAATCACGTAGTTAGACTCCAATTTTCCTATTTGGTATCTCTTATATTTTATTTTTGTATTGAATGATCATGATGATACATTTTTTACTTATGTGATGATAGAGATTAAGGTCCAAAAATAGAGTCATAACGGTCTAACCAAGTTCATCGAATTAATAACCCCCCCTAATAGACAACGATGTCAAAAAATTAAGTCAACAAGAAGGATCGATAAACACGGTTTTATAACGGATTTGAACATGAGACTTATTACCAAGACTTTTATACGCCCCCTAACGGATGGGACTTATTATCATAGGTTTACCTCCATCTTTTATTCAACTCCGCCATGGAGCTTTTATTATGACTTCAGTCTTGCGTTGCCTTTTATTTAACCTTGCCATGAGGTGTTTATTGTGGCCAAAGACGTATATCCTCACGCTAAAGCGAATTTTGGATCTTTAAAGCTTCAAAGATTAAGGCTTAATCACTTTCAATTTTGCATAGATTTTTCGGCCTTGTGAGCTTTGATTTTTTGCTTGATTTACGTGATCACTTAAAATCTTATTATTGGGTGAAGCTTTCGATTATTCGGGTGCCAATACTTTTAAACCGTGACGCTGGCGATACCTTAATATTTTCCCAATTTAATTAAATGGAAGCTACTAGAAATAACTAGAAACCAACAATCAAGACTAAACCGTTAAGCCAATACTTATTAGCAAAATATATATACAATCGAAGGGAGAATAAGCAAACAATTAGAACACGCGAGTTTTTGAAAGAATACGAGTACTCTACGTTTAGCATAGTAACTTATAATTAACTCTATCATTTCTCGTCCTCATTTAAGAGACTTAGCATAATATAAGTTTTTGGATTTGCTTTTTAGTAATCCGGTGGTCTAACATGGTGGTAGATGGTAGTGGTAGCCATTGTTGAGAGAGAGAAGAGAGGTTGTGTGTGAAAGGTTAAGAAAATGTATTAAACAAAAATGAAAACACAAATGAAACACAATCAACACCCCTCCTTGGAAGCCTTGGAGGGGTATATATAGTCACACACCAACACTTAACTATACATTGTTCCTAGTCTAGTCTAAGCGTGTGTGACTATGATAACTAATGGGAATTCTTTAATGTCGTCACATAAAGTGAATTTCTAACAATCTTACCCCATGGGACGACGTGTAGAATTCCTTGCAATATTTTTCCTAACAAGTACATAATGATTAAGAACAAAAGCTTCCATGAAGCGTCCAATGTTGATGATGTCTTCTGAGGCCTTTGACTTCAAGTCTTCACTTCAAAACGACTCATCTTTAAAGTAACTTGTAGTAGAAATACTGTAACGGCACGAGCTAAGTAATCCATATACTTCTGGTTAAGGAGAAGCTTTTGAATTAACTTCCCCTTAATTCATGCCACATAAACTTGATGTAGAAGCTTTTAAATAGCTTCCCCCTAAACCGACAATCCTCGTAAGCAACTTCAAAGCTTTCGATAAAGCTTAGATTGATTAAGCGCACAACGGAATTTAACAAGCAAATCCCATCATATAACATGATAACGTTGCTAAGAGGGATTGAAAGCTTGGGGCACACCAAGTAGATCAACATCTTCTCTTCTCACGCTTGAATAATTCTTCTGAATTTTTATTCCCCCTGAGAGTTCATGTTATGCATACTAGAAAGAATCAAGACATTTCTTCCCCCACATAGTTGAAGAAAATAAACCAATCCCATGTATGAAGCTCAAATACTGAAGTGGACACTTTATCCCATTCATGAAGTTGACATCGTAACACCAGAGTCAATTAAGTCCCGGAAATGCACATATCTTCTTCCGGAGATGCACCAGAGTCAATTAAGTCCCGGAAGTGCATATCTCTCCATATAGGATAATGATGATGAATAATTGCAACAACGAAACAATTAAACATCGAATCAGTAGTGTACCGTTTAGAGATTGATAACGCCACGAGTTAAAACACTGATTTTCTCTGCGGTTATGACAAATGTCATCCAGGAATGTCTTCAAATCAAAAGAAGGTATGAAGTTCATCACGTGTACTCGTTGTATGTTCAATGTGTCTTCTTATTCCCCCTTGATGGTTTCGAAACTAGGAACCATCAATAAATCGTACGCACATGTACCTGAAATCTCGTGAGAATAATAAATAAGATGATTTATATATTTTGTGAGAATCAGCTGCTGATCGAAAATTCTCTACTCATAAACTCTCTACGGCCATCTTTACCAACCCCCTTGTAGGCAATTTGAAGTGACCACTGATAGAATGAACCAGATACATCAAACATGAAACTAAATAAGAATCCTTCGATCTTGTGACTTAAGCTTGCACTATTGTTTAATGAGGAACGGTGGAGAAATCTCTAAGTACCCAATGCATCACTGAAGAAGTCTATAAGCACAACACCTCTTGAAATTATCCACATCGACTAAGCGCGTGACACTGAGTACAACAATGTAACCCCTTTAAGTGATAGTTATCCGAGTCATCAACCAACCACCCTAAACCCGGAAACCAGATAAACAAGTCTTCATTCTAAGATTAAGCACGAGCAAGTTATCTGTTCAAGGATAAAATAAGTACAAGCCTTCGAAGAAATTCGTCTCTAACTTCAAATAATAATAATACCCGATTAAACAAACCGTAGCCACTAAAAAATTGCCAAATTTTTGTTGGTCACGTCAAATAAATTTTGTCACATAGTCTCGACATTTGTCTTGTCACTTTGTCGCGTCAAAGCCCCGGTTATAACAAAAAATACTACATTTCCCAAATTTTATCCAAAATAATGAATCTTGAAATAAAATTCGGATAAAATTAACACCTATTGGCCCATATCACTTATATAAACCCGGCCTATAAAATGACTAACATACAAAGTTGGCCCTGCCATATTGCCCGATCCATACCAAGTTAACCCTAAAAAGTTGGGATATATATAAAGCTAGTTTACCCTAATCTATCTCATAACAAAAACGCAGTCACTCATTCTAATCTCACCAAATCCTTATCTCACACCCCACTTCGTTTCTCTCCACCCCCATCTTAGTCAACCACCATAAACAAATACATCTCCATCCCATCTAATCTCAATCTCCTAAACTCCAATCTCAACAATCTCATCCTACAACATCATCATAATATTCAAAACAACATCTCCAATTAAATCATAGCAATCCATGTAATTAATCCATGAAGAACGAAAGGCGTGTCTTCAAGATCAATTTGATGGTCTCGGGTAAGGTTGCATGTTGATTACTGTTAAAATAAAACGAATCCAAGATCGAATCTAACAGATTTGTTATGATTTGTTCTTAATTTTCTTATATTAAGTGATGGTAAGTACCATACAGATTTGTGATTGGTTTACTTCACGTTTTACTATTGCTTTCTTGTTCACCGAATCGAAACAAAGACATGAATCGAACACTCTTGTTCTGATTCGTTTAATCTGATTTCGAATATAAACGAAGGTATAGACCTTTACGCAAAATCTATGATGATGTTAGTTTCTGGTTGGATAGATAAAAAAATCACAAATCATCTTTAAAAGATGCAACGGAAACATAATATGAGAATGATTTTCGAGTCTTTTTGATGTTTAGATGGGTTAGGAGACGATGGGCTTAGGATAGATGTATGTTGGATTTGGTTTGGAGTGAAAAGGCTGTTGTTGAATTAGACTCAGTGAGTTAACTGACTCAACTCGGTAATTACCGAGTTGACTCAGTTGTGTTGGTTTTGGTCAAGTGTTAAGTTTAAACTACATGGTTACGTTTTTGTTAAACTGCATCGTAGACATTTTTCCATCGCAAGATAATAAGAAAAATAAGCCAACGCAGTCTGTTTAAACCCATCGCAGTCAAAAAGATTGCCATCGCAGTCTGACTTTTTAACCCATCGTAGTCAAAAACAATATGGCCATCGCAGTCAAGATGGACACCATCGCAATGGACACCATCGCATTGGACACCATCGCAATGGTTCCATCTCAATGGTTCTATCGCATTGGTACCATCGTAGTCTACCCATCGCACTCAATGCGATTGTACCATGAAGCTGAAATCTTATCCAAAAGTAATTTTTCCTGAAAACTTGACTTTTCTGAATCTGACTTTCTGGGCAAATCTGGGCTCATCTTCATCTTCATGAGCATGAAAATTTCCAGAAAATGATAATAACAGAAGATCCAGTCACAAAATCATTAGCAGATTTAAAATAAATGGCAGGTTTTGACTTTTGACCATTACATGATAACCAGTGACACAAAAATTGATAAAAAATTATGACACAGATAGGATAAAAGATTTGGACAAATATAAAAATATCATCACACAAAAAAATGAGACAGTGATATGGATATGAGACTAAGAGATAACACCATGTACTTTTCAGATCAGATATGTGGAGTGAGTGACAAAGAAACATATTATGACAAAAAAACTGTGACCATTGTGACAAGAAAATTAACAAATCGGACAAAAAAAAATTTTAGACCACCAAATCTGAAACAAAAACACGATCCAAGGATTGAACCGAGGCTCTGATGCCAATTGTGGATTTGCTTTTTAGTAATCCAGTGGTCTAACATGGTGGTAGATGGTAGTGGCAGCCATTGTTGAGAGAGAGAAGAAAGGTTGTGTGTGAAAGGTTAAGAAAATGTATTAAAAAAATGAAAACACAAATGAAACACAATCAACACCCCTCCTTGGAAGCCTTGGAGGGGTATATATAGTCACACCAACACTTAACTATACATTGTTCCTAGTCTAGTCTAAGCGTGTGTGACTACGACAACTAATGGGAATTCTTAAATGTCGTCACATAAAGTGAATTTCCAACAATGTTAAGGAATCAAAGCTAAGTGCTCAACACGCACGGTCGAGTCAAAAATTACACTTATTCTCGCCATCGGAAAAACTACATTCGTGTCTTCAAACACATATGAAACATGAGAAACATTTTAAAATTTAGCCATTTTTAACCTTATTTGCAACAAAACGATAAACAAAAAGAAATAAACTTTGGAAAGCGTGAAGGTTTGGCAAGGAAAGTATCTATTCACCCTCCATACTGAAGTTAAACATTGTCATCAATGTTTTGAGTCTAAGGGTAGGATACCCCCATACTATAGACGTAGTCGAATGTTTAATCTAACATGGAAAGGGTGGAACCATTAAATCAAATAGCCGTTTATGAAGTATGATAAAAGACCTAAGGTTAGAACAATCAAGGATATATCATATGGATATCGAGAAATTCTTCAAAGTTAACGATCGAGTGCTCACATAAAACAAACCCGAGAGGCTCCAATTGTGAAGATGATCATCTAAAAACCACAATTCACAAACAACCACGGTTAAAAGGTTGGAAGGGCACAAATCCTCTCACGTAAGCTACATTAGAAAGCGATAATATGTACATGGATAAGCATGGGAACTCCCCCACGAAGCACCTTGTTTTTTATTACCGAGTCATGAGCTCAACTCGATTCCCTCAATACTAATTATCATTGGGGAAGGTGACTTGGTCGAGGTAGTTCAAAGAAGGAACTTCCCCACCAAAGTAGTGCTTCAACCTATGACCATTCACCTTAAAGTTAGGACCATCATTTTGAGCTAGCTCGATGGTCCCATAAGGAAACACTTGGGTAATGCTGAATGGTCCGGACCAACGGGATTTCAACTTGCTGGAAAATATTTTCAATCTTGAGTTAAAAAGCAACACTTGATCTCCAATGTTAAAAACCCGGTTTATAATTTTAGAATCATGAAACTTTTTGGTTTTCTTTTTATAAATCAATGAATTTTCATAAGCAATGTCTCTCAATTCATCCAATTCATTCAATTGCATTTTCTGGTGTTTTCCCGCGGTCTCAATGTCATCATTGCAATGCTTTAGGGCCCAATAAGTTTTGTGTTCGAGTTCAATGGGCAAGTGGCGATTCTTCCCATACACAAGCTTGTAAGGAGTGCACCCAAATGAGCGGTACGAAAGGCCCAAAAAGCGTCATCTAACTTATCCGACCAAGATTGTCGGTTTTCCCATATCGATCTCTCCAAGATCCTCTTCAAAGTTTGGTTTGAAGCCTCGACTTGCCCACTCGTTTGCGGGTGATAAGCCCTAGAAAGTCGATGTGTAACCCCATATTTCTTTAGAACCATATCGAATTGGTCATTACAAAAATGGGTTCCACGATCGCTTATGATTGCACGAGGGGTTCCAAACCGAGAAAACAATTGCTTCAAAAACTTGACTACCACACGAGCATTGTTCGTGGGCAACGCCTTAGCTTCTACCCACTTGGATAGGTAGTCAACGTCGACAAGGATGTACTTATTACCACGAGATGATGGGAACGGCCCCAAAAAATCAAATCCCCACACGTCAAAGATCTCACACACTTGGATGATATTTTGTGGCATTTCATCGTTTTGTGAGGCTTTTCCTTGATGTTGGCATGAGTCACACAACTTGACAAGTGCGTGCACATCTCGGTAAATAGTAGGCCAAAAGAAACCAGCATCAAAAACCTTCTTCGCCGTGAGATTAGCACCATGGTGACCACCCGTGGGTCCCTCGTGACAAGCTCTAAGGATATTAGATGCTTCGGTGCCAAAAACACAACATCGAATAATTTGATCCGCACAAGTCCGAAATAGACAAGGGTCGTTCCAAAGGTAGAACTTGACGTCATGAAAGAATTTTCGTTTTTGTTGAGTCGTCATACCCTTAATGATGAAGTTGTCCGCATGGTAATTTGTGATGTCCGCAAACCATGGGGTGGAAGAATCTTTCTTGGAATTCACTACACCAAGTGTCTCGAGAGGAAATGTTTTGGTGATTTCCTTGTTCTCGTACACACTTTGGTGAGGATCTTCCAAGCGAGAAAGATGAGCGGCCGCTAGATTTTCGGCTCCTTTTTGGTCAACTATCGTGACATTAAATTCTTGTAGGTTGAGAATCTAACAAAGCAATCTCGACTTTGCATCTTGTTTAGACAAGAGGTACTTGATTTCTGAATGATCCGTATACACTATGCTTTTGGTCAAGACGAGGTAAGGTCAGAATTTCTCAAATGCATACACCACGGCAAGGAATACCTTTTCCGTTGTAGTGTACTTAAGTTGAGCCTCGGTCATCGTCTTGTTAGCATAGTGAATAGGCAAGAAGTGCTTTTCATGACGTTGCCCCAAAAAGGCCCCAATAGCGTAATCACTTACATCACACATAAGCTCAAAGGGAAGGTTCCAATTGGGAGCAACAAGAATGGGAGCTTCGGTAAGTTTCCTCTTAAGGATTTCAAAGGCTTGTACACGATCTTTGTTAAAGATAAAAGGAGCATCTTTTTCAAGGAGGTGTGTAATGGGTCGAGATATCTTTGGAAAATCCTTGATGAATCGACGATAAAAGCCCGCATGGCCTAGGAAACTCCTAACTCCCTTGACGGTTTTGGGATGAGGTAATTTGGCGATGACGTCTATATTAGCTTTGTCTACCTCAATCCCCGCTTTCGAGACCTTGTGCCCTAAGACGATTCCTTCTTTAACTATAAAATGATATTTTTTCCCAATTGAGAACAAGGTTGGTTTCCTCACAACGTTTCAGCATGTGTTTAAAATTTCCTAAGCACGAAGTGAATGAACTACCATACACGAAAAAGTCATCCATAAAGACTTCCATCGTCTTCTCGATCATATCATGAAAAACAGCCATCATACACTGTTGAAAGGTTCCTGGTGCATTGCAAAGTCCGAATGGCATTCTACGATAGGCAAACATTCCATATGGACACGTAAACGTAGTTTTTTCTTGATCACAAGGATCTATGGGGATTTGGAAGTAACCGGAAAAACCATCTAAAAAGCAATAGAAATCGTTTCCCGCAAGACGCTCCAACATTTTATCCATAAAGGAAAAAGGGAAAATGTTCTTTACGAGTGGCTTCATTTAACTTACGATAGTCAATACACACCCTCCAACCGGTCACGAGTCGAGTTGGAATTAACTCGTTGTCATCGTTAGGCACAACAGTCATTCCTCCATTTTTAGGGACACAATGAATGGGACTCACCCAAATATCAGAAATAGGGTAAATCATTCCTGCGTCTTTAAGTACTTCCTTTATGATGACGTCATGAATTTTAGGGTTCACCCTCCTTTGACATTGGATTGCGGGCTTATAGTATTCCTCCATTTAAATTTTGTGTGTACAAAATTTTGGGTCAATACCCTTAATGTCTGATAATTTCCACGCAATTGCCCCTTTGTGGTCCTTCAAGACATTGATAAGTGCGGTTTTTTCATCATCCGAAAGATCCTTCGCAATAATAACCGGCAACTTATCGTCTCCTTCCAAGAATACGTATTCAAGATGACGAGGAAGATCTTTTAACTCGAGGATTGGTGGTTCCTCGATTGAAGATTTGGGTTCGATACTCATAACCTCCACGGGCGGAGGAAATGGAAAATTCTTAATAAAATCCTTGATAATCGAAAAGTCCTCATCATTTTCGAGGTCTTCCTTAGAAGTTCGAGGTACATCAAACTCTTCCAAAGTAAACTCACCTCCTTTAAATGGAGTGGAGGATGGTGTCGATTTATCAAGAATAGGATCGAGCATAGTGGGATTGCCACTATTTTCTTCATCACCAAAACCTAAAATTTCTTGTGAAAATTCTTCGCAAACGACATCGATCATATCAATATAGTTTATGGCCGCGATAGAATAAACATGAGAAAGTTTGGAGTTTTGTGATGTGTTTATAACAAGTTCCTCGTCGTTGAAACGTAAGGTGATTTTCATTGCATGCACATCAATCAACGCTCTCGACCTATCTAAAAACAAACGACCTAAAATGAGAGGAACTTGAGGATCCGTGAGAATATCGGCTACGATAAAGTCTACCGGATAATAGAACTTTCCCACTTTCGCAAAAACATCTTCGGCCAACCCACATGCGGGAATCGTGGAATGATCGGCCATTTCGATAGATATTCTTGAAGGAGTAAGATTAGGAAGATTGAGCGACTTGAAGATTGCAAGAGGCGTCAAACTAATACTAGCACCAAGATAGGCCAAGGCACAGAATTATTCCATATCTTGAATACCAACCGGAATTAAAAATTTACCGGGATCACCGACTTTTTGAGGAATGCGGTTAAGAAAACTGATGAACAACTAGACAATTTTTGCAATTTCTCCTTGTTATTTAACATACTCTTAAAGTTGGCGGCAAATCGAGGCATCATGATTAAAGCGTCGGCAAAACTTATGTTAAGATGCATATCATGAAACATCTTAATGAAAAGCTCAAATTGGTAATTGTCACGCTCTTGCAATTTCTCCTTACGCAGTCTCGATGGGTAAGGTAAGGGTGGTGTTGGGTGGGGCATAGGCATAGCCTTTGGAATATCAGGTTCCAAACTTGGTAAAGGGTCGACCGCATGTGTGGTTTGAGCGGTACTTTGTGGGCTTGTGATATGCTCCTTTTCGACCACCACCTCGGGTTCTTCCTTAATTTCCTCTACCGTAGGAGTAACTGGTTGAGGATTCGATTCCTTAAAGGTCTTACCACTACGTGTGGTAATCACTTTCATCTCTCCCTTCGGGTTTGACACGGTGTTACTAGGAACACCATACGAAGAAGATGGTTTACACATTATAGCCTCAAACATGCTTGAAATTCTATCCTCAAACTTAGATTGCCTTTTATCCGCCTTAAGCATCTCTTGTTTAATTTCATGTTGGCCTTGTTCCATTTTTTGTCGATTTTGTTGTAACCTTTGTACGTTACTCTCCATTTTGTTTCTATTAGTCTTAAGTTCATTTGCAAGCTCGTTTTTCAACTCATTTTTCAAATCATTCTTAAACTCGAATCATAGGCTAATTGTCTCCCTTTGTATATTATCAAATCTAGCATTATTAGCCGTTGAATAATCAACAAACTCATTTAGAAGATCTTTCACGTTTTGCAAACCTTTATTGTTGTTTTGAAAATCACGGTTTTGATTTTTGTTTTGCACTTGATTACTAGTCCTTTGATTCCCATAGTTGTTACCCTTATAATTGTTCCATTGATTTCCTTGGTAACCAACTTGATTGTTTTGATAATTGTTAGCATTTTGATTTGGTGGAAAACCCGGTAGAGTAAATTGATTAGTGCGGGTAACTTGACCGTTTTGGTTATAAGTTCCCGTGGCCGCGTAGGCACTCGAAGTGTTACCACTGTTGGTAATGCACTCAGAGAAATCATGACCTCTACCACAATACATACAAGAAACCTCAACCGCTTTAGCCGTCGCGGAAGTGGGTTGTTCACCAACTTTAAACTCAATCAATAGTCCCTTAAGCTTATCAAATATATTGTTCTCCAAATTCGCCTCTATTTGGCAATCATCGATGGTATGTGATAATGAAGGCGAAGACGAATCCTTGTGAACACTCGATGTGTTATGAGGGCAATAAACCTTGGACCTATTCTCAATGATCAACAATGCTTCCTCGACCGTTTTACACAAAAAAATTACCACCCGCGGCGGCATTGAGATAGTCTCGCTCATGATCGTTCAATCCATTGTAAAACGTGTCGATTTGATGTAAGTCGGAAAAACCGTGACGACGACATTCATGCAACATTTTCTTAAACCTATTTCAAGCCGTTGAAAAACTTTCATTATGCTCTTGTGAAAACTTTGAAATCTTGTTTTTCAAGTGCGTAGTCTTAGAGGGCGGGAAAAATTGGTTCACGAACTTCTAAACGAGATCCTTCCATGTCAATATAGAACTGGGTGGCTCTTTCTCTAACCAAATTTTTGCGGGCCCCGCTAAGGAATATGGAAAAAGCATCATCTTAATCGAGTCGTTCGAGACGTCCTTAAACTTGCATGTGGCTATAAGACGATTGAATTGGCGGATGTGGTTATGAGGATTGTCCTTTTCGTCACCACGAAACTTGTTTTTTTTAATCATGGGCAACACACCCGTCTTAACCTCAAAATTCTCCGCAAGGATAGCGAGAAACACAATCGCTTCTCTATAACCCTCGGTGGGTGCTTGAAGCAACTCCATCATAGTACGATTAGCCATGTCAATAGGAGATTCTTCACTAGAAGGTGTTCCTTCCTTTCGGTTTCTACGTTTACGTGCACGTCTTGCTTGGTTACGAGTTTGCATAAACGTCACGTACAACGTGGGGATGAGCAAAGAAGATTCTTTTGAGTGTTTTTACTTTTTCAATTTTTTTTGCTTTTGATTGTTTTTTACTTTTTTTTGGATTTTTGTGATGTATTACGTAGACACAAATCTACAATCTCTCCTCAAATCAAATCTCTCGATTAAAGGAGCCTCAAGGAATGAAAACGATCACGTGAAGTGAATGCCTTCGATGACTTTAGAACGTTGGTGGAAGACCAAAACGTTCAAGAGGGTTTAATCTTTGAAACAAAGAAAATATATGGATACGTAGATAATACTTTGGGTGGAAAACCCTCGATTAGCCCTTTTTATCAAAACACGCACAAGCAAACGGAGGAAACGAGGCGGCGCGCAGCACTTAAGAGCCTTTTTCCTTTTAGTCGTGAAATACAACCGACTTATACCTACCTTATAGTTTGTGTTTATCAAAATTAAGCTTCACAAAAGTAATTATTTATTTTACTTTTTTCTTTGTTTGAGATTCGAATACAATGATTGAGTGATGAAATCCCAATCAAGGTTGTGTTTTCACACTATTGGAGTACTTGCGAATTTATTGTGATATGTATAGTAATATATATTCACAAAAAATGAAAACCGATAATGCGTGTGCTTAGAGTTCCAAAACACACAATTACTATTATGGATAATATCAAAACAACAATTTTCAAATCTACACAACACGCCTCCCCGGCAGCGGCGCCAAAATGATAGTTGTAAAAATACACTCTTTTAGGAAAAAGAACGTAAATAGGATAAGTACGACGATATAGGAAAACCGTGTATTAATGACCCTTGTTGTGAGTTCGTTCTCAAGGAGGCTTGGTGTGTGTGTTAAGACTTTATTAACTTTGAGATTAATATTGAGGAGAGAATGGAAAAATAAAAATGATGACGGATACGAATAAAATTAAACTACGACGAATGACATAAACGTAAAACCGTAAAACGTGACAAAATTTAAAAATTACCCTAAAAATTCCTAGAAAATCACAATAAATCCCTAAAAATGCAAATAGAGTTTACCAAAAATCAAAACTTAATCAAACCTTTTATTTAATTAAATAATTATTTTTTAATGCTAATTAAAGCCCTAAAAATCAATTTAACTAATAAAAAGCCCAAAATAAGATTTTTTAATTTGTAAACCTCTAAAATAACCTAATTACACTAAAAAGTATTTTTGAAAAATTTAATACTAAATTAATCTATTTAAATTGATTAAAATTTAAAATTAAATATTAAAATAATATTAAAAACTCAAAATTTATGAAAAACTCAAAAAACTTGCAAACTACTTTATTTTAACTTAATTAAACCATAAATGAAAGTAAAATGTCCAAAATACCCCTAATAGGCCTCCAAGTGGGACAAAATAGAAAACAAAATGCTTAATGGGCTTATTAAGGCCCAATAAGAAAAATGTTAACCAAATAAGCCCAAAACTTCCAGATTAGCTTAAAATTCAAGTTTAAACACAATACTCTAAAGGCCCAAAATCTGAATCAGTGCTTATCACAACTTAATAGAAAACAGCTTATTCTTAATGGGCTTTTTGGCCCATTAAGCCATAAGCTAATGCCATAAGCTAAAATTTGATACACATCCTTATTTTGAGATTATAAAGCTGTTTGTTAAAAGAATTTTTGAAAAAGCTCAAGAAATAAGCCTGAAATAAGCCAAAGCTCTCTACACAAAACGAAAAAATAGTCGTTTTCGAGTTTTAGACCACTTCAAGAGCTGATTCAAGTTGCAAAAGGTTTTAAATCACTAAACTAAGCTTAATCAACAAAAAGGTTTCAAATAAGCACACACAATAAGTTGGAAAAAGCAGTAAGCTGTTTTGGAAAAAGAAAAGTAGTCGTTTTCTAGTCAAAAGCTAAAACCAAAAGCTGTAAACCTCAAAACTGACTTATAAGCTAAACATAACAAGTTCTGTCACAAAAAACAAGTTTTTGCACAATAGAATAAGCTAGAATAGCTTATTAATAAGCTGTTGACCAAATTACACTATCAGTGGAACTTTTAGTGGGAAAGGGTTCCCATTGCTTGACTTTTTTAGACAATCAAAGAACCCCTACAACCAGTGAGTTGTAGGGAGTCACAATCAAGGAAAAAATCACAAAATCACCCATCCAATTAATACAGTTTAATCAAACAACATACAGACATGATTAAGACATGGAAATAAGCCTATATGATGATATAAGCTATTGTTTAAGCTAGTATAAGCCTACCAAACTTCACCAAAAGCATACAAAAGCTCAATTAGACTTAGTTACACACAAATCAACTGGTTTCATGCAATAGTTACAAGATTTGAGCTAGTTTATACCCTTTGTGACTTCACTGATGAACAAAGATGAACACAAAGTGACCTTTGATGATGTACTTGACCACAAATCCAATTTCAAAGCCCTAAATCTACTTATCAGGTTGTAATGTTAACCCTCGTTTAGCATTAAATCTAGGTGTTCACAAGATTACAGTTCAAAATGACCTAAAACAAGCTAGATAGACCAAGATTCAGATTTGGTATTTTACAGCACAAGACTAGCAAATATCAACTCACATATACTTTAATATCAGATACAAACTCAAATAAACCCTTAACACTTACTCAAACTAACATATAAATCACAAAACAGTAGTCCCAAACACCATTTAAGACTTTTTTCCAATATTTTATCAAAGCATATTGATTATCAGTCCAAGAAAATGTTAAACATGCACTCAAACATTAATAACATGAACTAAGAACAAGTAATCAAGCATCAAACCTCAACATACAACATCATACACCAAAAATCACTTATACCCTAAGTCTGACAGATTTTTGGAGAAAAATTTGACAAATCTAATGAATGTACATCCACACTCACGAATTTTTTAGCTTATGTGGTAGCGTAACAACCACAAGCTTCCAATAAAACACCCTGCTAAGATCAACAAGGTTAAGAACAACAGTTATATAAAAAAAATTGAAAATGAAAATGATTCCTTCCAACTTGTACCCCACTCCTTGAATCTTCCTAAACCACAAGCTTCACTATACCTTGATAAGTATCTTATCAGGGTGCTATGATCAACTTATGATCCAAAAACCTCAAGTGTTTGTACCAAATTTTGGAAAAATCACAGATTTTTGAAAACTTTTGTAAACACTTTGCAAACTTAAAAACCAACTTTGAAACCTCAAAGTCACAAACTAGAACCAATAATCAACAACAAATAAGTAAAGTGGTGCTTGTAATTCGTCAACAAACTTAAACTCTTTTTCATTCCATGAACAAAGGATTTACAAAGTTGTGACCAAAGAGAACCCATAACAGGGCTAAATGTAAAACCCTAAGGCCTTTATATAGGCATACAAGTTATCCAGAAAGCTGAAAATAAACTAGAAACCCTAGTTGGTGAAGTCCTAATTATGCCCTTGAAAGTTTTAATATCCTTGACTTAAATTTGTAGTTGGAGCTGATACATGTGACATTTCTTTGTTGTTTTGTGATCTTATACTTCCAAGTATGCTTAGAAATGAAACATGGGTTGTGGGGCATTGATTCTCTGGCAACACTTATGTCTTCGTCTAAAAAGTAGCAGGGCATGTCTCATGTGACAAAGGGAGTGAGGTGGCAAGCAGTTTATGAGTTGGGTTATGTTAATTAAACCCTCAATCATTAATCTGGAAGAGATTAAGGTTTAATTTCACATGGTTAAGAAAAACCCAATTGTGTTCTTGAGGTGAATAGTTAAGGTTTTGATCCAGTTTTGTGTTTAAAAACATGTTAAGGCGCCAAATAATTAATAATTAGTTAAACCGGATTAGTGGAGTGTGATGTGGCAAAATGGTGGCATGTGATTGGGTGACAGCGATAGTGGGGTGAGGTGGCAGCTTGGTATTGGACTAGGTAAGTATTCTTGTCTCACAGGTTTAGCCCCTTGTCTTCTTTCCTTGTTTCATTTCAAGTTTATTCAGCCATAATCCGAATTCCTTTGTATATAAAAACAAAATACACCACGACTTCCTTCCTCGTGCCAGTACATACAATGCCCAGCATGTTCAAGTAATAGATAGAAATAGAACGGGCTTTCACAAAGGTTTACCCGAATCATTCCTTTTCCTCTTAGGCATTAGCCGTAATTATTACGGTCCGTCGAATAGATACCCCGCATTCTGGATAAGCCGAAGCCAGGGTAGGTGTAGCATATTCATCTTCAAAGACATGTAAGTGTGTAGTCCGTAACTAACATACAGCTTGTTTTGCAGAGATGAACTTCTTTGGAGTCTTACGTCAGGGAGACCCGAAAACCATTCTAGAGGGACTGCGCCCAAGACGAGAAAACGAGCTTCCTTTGTTCGAAAAAACCAAGGACGTGACCGTCCTCGTAGCGGCCGTGCCCGATCCTCAATATGATGAGGAAGAGACGACCCTTCTGAGACCCTCCATAGATTTTGATGAAGAGGACGGGGACACGCGTCTACTAGATACTGGTGCTGGCCCCTCCAAACGGCCTAAGACCACCACCCATGCTCATGACGAGGAGCAGGGTGATAACATTGAGAAAACCACCTCCAGCCTAGCCTTAATGATGGGTGAGGACGATGAGGAGGAGGTTCAAAAAGACTCCAAGGAAGAAGAAGAAGAAAAACAGCCCACCCTCAGGCATACCAGAAGGAAAATCAAGAGGGCAAGAAAGACAACCACGGCCGAAGTTGAGGAGCGCAATGCTCCGGCCAAGAAACCGCGTGAAGATCATCCCCTCTACCAATCTGATGAGAGTACCAATCAGGCCTCGGGAACGGCGCATGATGTCCGCATGGCCCAAACCGTGCAACACCTGGTTGTTGAGCCGGTCACAAAGGTTCCTCCTTCCACGTCAGAGCTGGAGAAGACAAACTTGTAAATCTTCCCTTTATGTTTGTTTTGTTTTATTTTTTCATAAGTGAAAGGCGCGTGCCTTGTAACGACACTTATATAAATTACGATGTTTTCGCAGGGATGACCAAGCTGGTGCCATGCTAGTCACAGAGACAAAGAAGGGGAAAGAGCCTATCATTCAAGCCTCAACACTTGGATTTGGCCCGACCTTCGAGTAAGGTTCCCCATCTGCTTCCGCCACGGCTTCGTAGGAAGCTCCTATGTCGGGCCCCTCACCACGTTTTAACCCCGAGTGGAACATATCCACTACGGATAGGATGAGGGACGATGGAGAGTGACCAGACTACCTCGACCATTATATTCCTCCCGGCCTTGTGAGGGACATTAATGAACTAAGTCATCATGACTTAGTGGACGAATACAATGAGGCCCTTGTGCATCAGCTGGCCATGGGCACATCAATGCGGGTGAGATTTGAGGCTGCCCTTGAGCATGTCGATTACCTAAAGAGAAAGAATATCCGTAGGGAGAATGATATGAGCTTACACTCATATCAATTTATCAACAAATAACCCTAAAACATGAGGCAAAATACCAATTTATCTTGCAAAATCAGTATTATGTGGTATGTTTGTGTTTGTGTACACTTGTGTAGGTAAAAGGATACATTTTCAAGCAAACAAGGAATAATCAAGCTTAAATTGATGAAAAAGACAAAGAAGGATCAAAAGTGACAAGACTTTGAAGTGCAAGGACCTATCTTGACAAACTGCCAAAGATGAAGGACCAAAGTGTAAATATTGTAAAAAGTCAAGATCATAGTCAAACAAGGTCAACTTTCAAGTCAACTCAGTCAAAGATCCAATTCTGCTCAAGAATGAAGTTTGAAGGACTAAAAGTGCCAAAGAAATGAAGTTACAAGCCTTAAAGTGCAATCTGCCAAAGTCTAGGGGTTAAATCTGCCAATATTGGAAATTAATTCAAGTTCAATCCATGTGATACAATTTCAACCAATGAGAAGCAAGAAAAATGGGCACAAGGATTGCCAAATCACAAGCATTAATTTCCCACTCAGCCGTCACATTAAATAACAAAATCTGAACAGTGCAATCTGTGTGCACTTGTTTCAACCATTCAGAGCATGACACGTGTCATCTTCAAGACGAGCAAAATTTCCCCAGGAACGTTTTTGAGCTACAATGGATTTCATGAAGAGTTGTAAACATAAAAAGCGCTTATTTTTGAGAGACGAACACAATGGTCATCATCAATTAACAAGAAATCGACTCAATCAAAAAGCCCCAATTCATGTTCATACTTGGAAAATCAACTTAGCAGAATTGTGCCACGTGGAGACCTAGGATTGGTCTCAACACGTCATCATCCCCAACAAACTTCCTTCTCAAGTCTATAAATAGCAGTTTAGGTCTTCATTTGTACAAGTTAGTTGTAAGTGTGAAAAACACACACATTTACATTTTCTCTCAACTTTTTCCTTTCTTAGCTAAACTACTCAAGAGTTTGACACACTCTTGAGTTAGTTAGTTAGTTAGAATCCTTTTAACCAACTTTGTAACTGAATTCCATCAATAAAATTCAAATTCTTTATTTCCCGCCAAATTCTATCTTCATCATTACTGTTCATACCTGCATTCAATTGATACTTGTGTTGCTGTTTGAAGTTTGTTATGATCATACATTGATCATAACTAACTTTGGAAGAAGAATTGTAGCTCTTTGTTGTTTTCAGTTCAAATCCATAGCTTATGAGATGAGTTCATGCCATGGAGATGTTCTTGTTGATTGTAGCAGATTTGTTGATTGTAGATGGTTGCTCTAGTGCTAAGGTGGTGGTTAGCACTAGGATAGAGAGTACAGCACTCCTCTACTTCCCAATGGTTTCTTCACATGGTTCTAAAGCTTCTTGTTTTTGATTCCACTCAATTTGTCAAATGCATGCTTAATTCCTAGTTAATCTTGATTGTGTTTGTATGATAAAACCTGTTTAGCTGTTATTGATTTGATTCCATTGCTTTTGTAGCTTAATTGTAGCTAATCTGCTAATTGCTTTGATAACTGTTCTTGTTGATAGCTTATATCTGCCATTTTTAGCTTTGCATTTCCATTTGAGCTCTTGTTGCTTTACATACTTGCTAGTAACTTTTACACATCTCTTTTTGGTTATTAAGGTTGGATTGATAAAGGATTTTACTCAGCTTGAATTAGAACTTGTAAAGTCTTTGAAAATTTTCATATAAATCAGATAAAGGAGTGTTTGGGTTTACACAATTAATGATTTTCAAGTGTTAGTTTTTGGAAATTTAGTGTTAATATTCATTAATCAAGTGATAAAAAGTAGTTTTGAAGCATTTTCAAGTCAACTCTTAAGTCAAAAAGGCAATTGGCAAGAAAAAGTATTGGGTCATTTTCATTCAGTTTTGCTTTAAAAAAGTTGTCAATTTCATTTACTTGCCATTTACTGAATTCTTGATGAAATCTTGCCAAACCAGTTCTGATTTGTAGGTCATATTATAAATTTTCATAGTCTATAAGCACTTGATACAGTTTCCATTCAGCTAGGAGTAATAAGCTAAAATCTGAATGCTTGAGGAAAGGCAAGTTACTGTAAATGGAAACTGCATTTTCAGATCTTTTGATTCTATTCATTAACCAAGCAATTTTCTTTCACAAACCCACTTAGTAGTTGGTATTGGTTGATATTTGAGAGTTTCAGCTTTTTGTCAAAAAATTCTGGTCAACGCTTGGTCAACATAAGCCATTTTCAGCTTATTTCAATTTCCCAGCTTATTACTTGATGAAATTTGATATGACTTGATTTCCCGTTCATCATTTGAGCTTATTAATCAGTTTAAGCACAAAATTTCAATTGTGCATGTTCAGAATTGTCTAGAGCTTATTTTGTGCTTATTGTGAAGTGCTTATTTGCTTATTTGACACTTTCAGCAAGTTTCCTTTTATAGACCTAGCTTATTTTGAATTCTAAGTGTTTTGCAATTGGTTTGAATCATTTTGGTCCAGTAATAAGCTCAAACGAGCTTATTTGTTGAGTAACCCGTTTTTGGCTTAAATACTTTCAGAAATTTGCAATTCAGTCCTTGTTGTATTAAACAGTTTCTAACTTTGGCTAAAACTTGCTAATTTCTAGGGTTTGCACTAATAAGTCCTTATAGTTTGAAATTTGTTAGAATTTAGTTAGTAGTTTTGGAATTTGTTACTTTTTGGTTAGTTTGTTACATAGTTTTCATATTTGATCCTTATAGTTTGCTGTTTTACACTTTCAGTCCTTATACATTGTTAGATTTTACATTTTGAGCATTTAATTTTCATAGAATTTACATTTTCAGTCCTTTTAGTTGTAAAATTTACATTTTGAGTTTTACTTGAATAAAAACTTGGTATTTGCACGATGTTTTACATATAAGTAGGTAATATTTTTCAGTTTTGCAAGGTTTTGTTGAATTAGCAAATAGAATATCCAAAAAAGATTAACAACCAAAAACAGTTAAAAACACGATATTGGTTGGACTTTCAATTAGCAAGAACTGAGAAAACCGAACTGCATTATACACAATTTCAGAGAAGATGATCGAGAATCATGAATCCTTGATTGTGACCCTTCAATCCCAACTTGCTGTAGCTGAGGCGACTGTGAAAGAACAGGCCGCGCACTCCACTTCTCATGACAACCGTGTTGCCGAGCTCGAAGCCCAACTCGAGGCTTCAAAAACTAAGGTATTTATCTATAAAATATATCATTTTATGCCCGCGTCCAAGTTATGCATGCTTTGTTCTAACCTTAGCATAACATTCACAGGTGGCCACAGCCGAAGCGTTGGCGAGGACCTCAGCTTACCAAGCATCCGGCCTCTCGAAGGAGTTAGAGGAGGTACAGATGCTGGTCAAGGGCGAGGAGACCTTGAGTGGTGAATTTGCTAAGGAGAAGGCAGCGCTGGAAAAAAGAATGCTTGAAACTTCTGCCCACAAGGACGCTGAGTTGGACGTCCTTGTTACGGATCCTGACGAGGTGTTGTGCCCCCAACTACTTACGGCCATTGCTGGTCATAGGTGGATGGTGGGTCATGGGGCGCGCCTAGCATTCATGAAGGTAATGGAGGCTCCCCAGTTTGTTTAGCAGTTTTCCGATCTCGTGTCGGACGACATTGACCGTGGTCGACACGAAGGTATGATCATGGCCGCCGAGCTAATAAGCAGGAAAGAGGACTTCACCAGGCATGCTTACTTTAACACAGGGGCAGCGGATAAGATGAATGTATCCATGGCCGCTATGAGGGACTTGGAGTATCCTTTCTTGGCCGAGCTTGAGGCTGTAAAGGACACGTCTAACAAAGAAATCATGGAGAAACTGCGTCTAGACGTGTGCTCACAAGGTGAAGAGGACTTCCGGGCCCATCTCGTGCCTTCCCCCAGCCAGCTCACCCTACCTATTTATGAGGACGTCACGAGGATTGTGACTGGTGAACATAGTTTGGATGAGACGCTTGAGGCGAACGCGGTTTGGGCCCACAAAAAGAAAGAAGTCCATGGTGAAGCATTCTCTTCTTGTCTAGCCGAAGAGAAGAATGAGATAGGAAAGTTCCTCCCCCTATGTAGGGCGTACTTCAGTAGCTGCAGCTTTTGAACACTTGTATTTGAAATGAATATCCGTCCGTGGATGTCCATGATACTTTTATGTAACCTTTATTTAACACTTAGAATATTATATGTATGTGTCCGTGGTGATCACGACAATTATTGTTTATTTGAAACTTGTATTTATTCGTAGATATCATGTATCTGTTTGCATGACGTGTCATGGCTGGTTAAGAATAAAACTAAGTCTATAATTTACTAGACGTGCACTGTGTGTCTTTACCATGTCCGGTACTATGTAAGTACGACATGTGGGAGCTTATTACAACGTCTTGTTAATAAGGTGTCTATAAGGATACATGGTCCGCGTCACTCGGGTTACATCCCTCTTATGCGACAAGTTGAATTATTAGGTTCACTTAATCCTCTTACTCCGCCTGGGAGCGAATAGTACATGTACGGCTGAAGGAATGCATATGAAGAAGTAATAATATACTAGAAAATAACAAATAATTCTAAGAACGCAAGACAATAATTTGCACAAGAACAGACCGTGGAGCTAGCTAGGCACCACGGCATTTTATTAGAACGGTTACGATTTTGTTGACATAATTAAAATCCTAAGACAAATAGAACCTAGAAAACATGAAAACAAAAATACATGGGTCTTTATTAAAGCTGACTATAGCGTAGTGTCCATGCGGAGGCCGTAGCCTTTCAGAGATAGCATCATTTAAGGTTGCAAATATTGCATGTACGATCCAAGTCACGGCCATATATCACGCAACTTGTACGCGCCTAGCCCCAAAGCTTCTGCGACCTCATAGGCCCTTCCCACTTTGGACCAAGTTTCCCCGTGTTCTTCGCGCGACTTGCCTTGTTACCACGATAGAAAAAATCCCCCGGTCGAAAGGAAACACCCTTGACTTTGGAGTCATAATAAGCCTTTATACGTGCCTTAGATTTGGCCTCATTGATGGCTTCCATCTCTCTTTTCTCCTCTAACAAGTCTAGATTGACCCGAGGTTTTTCATCATTTGTGACGACGTTAACCTCCGTCGTGCGTATTGTTGGCATCCCAATTTCTGTAGGGATAACAGCCTTGGTTCCATAGGCCAGCGCAAATGGAGTACCCCCATTGGCTGTTTTGATCATTGTCCTATGTGCCCATCGGACATGTGGCAGTTCGTCCACCCATTTGTCACTTCTTTCATCTAAGCGCGTGTTTATTCCTTCACCTAGGCTTCTATTCGCCCGCTCCACTAGACCATTAGTCTGTGGGTGTTTAACTGATGCCAAGCGTCGTTTGATATTCAACGCCGCACACCAATCTTTGAACGGATTGTCCGCTAACTGTTTTCCGTTATCCGAAATGATTCCCCTGGCTAACCAAAACGGCATACAATATTTTCCCAAACAAAATTTTTTACCTATTTGCCCGTGATCGTTGCGACCGCCTTAACTTTTGTCCAACGAGTAAAGTAGTTCATAGCTAGGATCAAGAACTTAATGCCCCCTGCAGAAACAGGAAAAAGACCTGCTATATCAATTCCCCACTTGTAGAATGGCCATGGGGATGTGATGGTTCTTGTTGTGGATGTCACGGTACTGGCCTATGAACTTGGCAATCGCTACATTTAAGAATCATGTCTCATGCGTCTCGATGCATAGTTGGCCAATAATATCCTGTGCGTAGAGCTCGTACTACGACTGATCTAGGGCCTGCGTGTATGCCGCACGTCCCTTCATGTCACTAATGACATAGCTAGCTTGGCGTGGCGCGACGCATCGCAACCAAGGCTGTAGGAAGGAACGCTTATATAGGACGCCATCTCGGAGTTCGAAGTGTTACGACTTCCTTTTGACGCGTCGCGCCTCTATTTCATCCTTAGGAAGGGTCTCATCAGTTAGATAGTTTATGATCGGGGTCATCCATGTAGTCCCCTCTTCATCAACTATGGTCGCTATCTCCCCTCCTATAATAGACTTCTCCTTAAGTATTTCAACCAACACCTGTTTGGATAGATGGGCAAAACTTATAGACGCGATCTTGCTAAGAGTGTCCGCCTCCTTGTTCTCGCCCCGTGGCACCTGCTTGTTAGAGAACTTACCGAAACTAGCGATGAGTGACTTGACTTTCTCCAGATATTAGATCATGTTTTCCTCATTAGCTTCGTACCCACCTAGGATGTGATTCGCGATAAGTCATGAGTCCACGTAGGCTTCAAGGTTGCGGACTCCCATCCTAGCGGCGATTTTTAAACCCGCAATCAATGCTTCATATTATGCCTCATTATTCGTGGCTGTGAACTCAAAATGCAAGGCGTAGGTAAATTCCATTCCTTCCAGATTTGTGAGTATAAGGCCAGCCACCGATCCGTCCGTGCAAGAAGACTTATCCGTGAACAGAACCCATGGTTCCGGTGGGATATCTTCCTTTTGCACCATTGGCTCATCCTCCCCGGGCTTCTCATTTATGAAATCTGCCAAAACTTGGCCTTTGATGGTCCTCGGTCTATAGGAGATGTTGTGTTCCCCTAGTAGGACGCTCCACTTCTATAGTCTTCCTGCTACGTCTGGTTTGGAGATCACCTGTTTTATCGGTTGGTCCGTGACTACCACTATTGGGTGCGCCTGGAAGTACTGGCGTTACCTTTTTACGGCATAAACCAACGACAAGACCAATTTCTCCATTGGTAAGTAATTCAGCACTGGACCTTGTAGTGCTCTTCTTATGAAATAGACCGGAGTCTGGACCGAATACCGATCAGTCATGAGAACTGTGCTTATTGCTCCATATGTAGCGGATAAGTACATGATTAGGTCCTCCTTAGGTCACGGCGCGACCAACATCGGGAGAGCCGTGAGGTGTTGCTCGAGTTGATCATGCTTCCTCCACCTCTCTTGTCCAGCGAAAGTATCCTTTCTTTAAGCACTTCTTGAATGTTTTAAATAAAGGAAGTTATTTTTCTACTGACTTTGATAGGAACCTATTGGGACCGGCCAACTTCCCATTAAGTGATTTCACCTCTTTGAGTGTCCGAGGGGATGGAAGCGGTATCACGGCGTCCGTCTTCTCCGGATAGGGCTTGATGCTGTTTGGATTAATCATGTACCCAAGAAACATTCCTTCGGTTGCTCCAAACGTGCAATTTTTTGGGATTCATCTTCATGTTGATTTTCCTCAATGTGTCGAATGTCTCTTGGACATCGCGGAGGAGTTCTTCCTCCGTATGGCTTTTGATAACCAAATCTTCAACGTAGACTTCAAGGTTACGGCCTATCTGCGAGTCGAAGGCTTTATAAACAAGTTGTTGATATGTGGCACCCGCGTTCTTGAGTCTGAACGGCATTTTAGTGTAACAATATACACCCTGACTGGTATGGAACACCGTTTTCTCCTCGTCTTCCTCCGCCATCTGGATCTGATGGTATCCTTTATATGCGTCCAAGAAACATTTAAAAGACTACCCACATAAGGATCCCCCTTCCAATCAATCTCTGGTAACGGATAGCAATCTTGTGGGAAAACTTTTTTTAAGTCTGTGAAGTCCACACACATGCGCCAGCTTTCGTCATGCTTATTGACCATGACCGGATTAGAAAGCCATTCATGGTAGTAGACCTCATGCATAATTCCTGTGTCTACCAGCTTTCGTACCTCTTCCAGTATTTCATGGCTGCGTTCTGGTGCTTGGCCGCGCTTCTATTTGTTTAACAGGTTGATATCCGGGGTGGATTTGAAGCTTATGTTCTGCTATCGAACGCGGTACGCCCGTCATATGCTTTGGCTCCCATGCGAATATATCAAGGTTTGCTTTTAGGAGAGAGCACATGGCCTTTTTCCCTTTTCCGGAGAGCGTTCCCCCGATAGCCACCTCTTGTTCCGGATATTCAGGGTTGATTACCACCTTCCAATTGAGGGGTGGTGATCCTTCCTTCATAGGAACTGGCTGAACTAGTGTTGTCACGACGTGGAACTCGGATGCCGGTGTGATAGAATTGTAAATAGTGACAATACCCCCTTTCAACCGGAAACTTAAGCATGCCATGTGCCGTGGACGGGACTGCCCGTATGGCTAGGATACCTGGTCTTCCAATAATACCATTGTACGGAGAATGTGAATGTATCACAATGAATTTCATCTACGTCGTGGTGGTTAGCTCTTTATCTCCTATGGTTACCAGTAGACGCAGTTGTCCTATTGGCTAGATAGTGTCTCCACTAAAGCCAATGAGCGGCGACGTGGCCGACATCAATTGGCTTTTGATCTCTGGTCGTAGATGTACGAAGTAATGTTCGTAGAGTACTTCCACCGATGATCCTCCATCCACATACATACGACGAACGTTGTGGGTTCTAATGCTTACCTCAATTGTGAGAGGTGTGCCACCCACGTTGCTTGCCGTGATAGGAGGGAACGAGATATCCTTGCCGCATGAAATTTTTTGACTAACTTTCTGCTTCGTGCGGCGCTACCATGATTGAATCATATATATGGTTGAAGGCTTGTCATTTTGGGAGTCCTTTTTGTCATACTTTTTGTTATCCTTCCCATCCTTCCAATCCTTGACCAGGTGTTTGAGTTTGCCTGATTTAATCAGCGACTCTATATGCTTCTTGAGCTGGATGCACTCCTCCGTGCCGTGACCCTTGTCATTATGGAACTCGCAGAAGCGATTGCCTTGACGGCAATCAACTGGAGTTGTCATCGGACGATGTATTGGAAAATTTACTCCTTCTGTTAGCAAAATATCCCGATAAGTCATCTTTAGAGGGGTGAATTTGTCATCTGACCATCCTTCTTTTGACTTGTTTTTGTAATCCAGACTCCTCCCATTGCCGGAGTTACTTTGGCCACCTGATTGCCTTCTAGGCTGATCGTTTGATTGGTAGCTGTGGTTCCCTTTTGTAGGGTAAGCCGCAGCAACCGCGGTTTCCCCCTCCACAAATTTCCGAACCCTTTCCATGAGTTCGTCAAACTTCTCCAAGTGTTTATCATAAAAGCGCCTGATTAGCTCCTTATCAGTTATGACGTGCATGTAATCAGAAATTTTGAGAACTTCTGGACACGTTTTGGTACGCGTGCACTCGTCATTGAAACGCTCCGTGAAGTCTTTTGTAGACTCTCCGGGCCTCTGCTTGACGGTTGCCAATGAGACCGGATCCCTATTGTTCTTCTTCCGTTGAGTGTAATTTTTTTTAAACGCGGTGCGTAGCTCTCTGAAGCTATCGATGCTCCGGTGAGGGAGCTTTTTAAACCAATCGCTGGCATTGCCAATCAAGGTTGAGTTAAAAATCTGACACCATATAGGCATCGTCCATCGTTCAATTTTAGCCTATGTATCAAACACTTCTAGGTGATCATCCGGATCACCAGATCCATCATAGATTTTAAGGCACGCCGACATACACGGCTTCTTTTCCTCGGAGTAGATTCGTATGCGAAGAGTGAAGACGTCCTCCCTGTCTTCGCACCACGGAAGGGACAGATCTTCCACCTCTTCATCACGATAGTAGGGATCACTTTAGTGTCTTTCATCGTCCGATGGTTGTTATAAGGAATACCTAGTGTGACAACCGTGGTTTTGAGGTTTGTCACTTAGTTTTATTTTGTGCTAGTTACGTGTCTTTACGTGTTTATGTGCTAATTGGTGTGTATAGATTGTGGTTTGGATATCGTTTCCGGTACGGGGTACCTTGTGAGTGAAACGATGTGTGATGATTTCATGTTCATGAGTTCACATGGTAGTGACTATGAAGTGAGATGGTGTTATTTAGTGGTTTTACGTATACGTATATGTATTATAGAAAATCGTATATTTACGATTTACGGTTTAGCATTTAGAGGTCTCGGATGAGGTGTTTAGTCATGTGAGTATTTTTCGGGATGGTTTTAAGTCATTTAGGACTTAGTTATAAAGTTTATTTCAAAATTTGAGATTTTTTATAAAAGTGTATATTTTACGTCTTTTACAGTAAAACGCGTAAATCTGACTAGTTTTACGGTTTTGAGGTTTTGGAGGCTTTAGGAGCTGAAATAAATTAAAGGAAAATTAAGGTAATATTATTAATACATATATTAATAATAAAAAGAAAAAAAACAAATTAGGGGAGGGTAGGTCGGTTTTGGACGCAAGAAAAGGAGGAGAAAAAAAAGGAAAAGATTTATGGTAAGTGGTAATTGGGTTGGACAAGGATTGTTTTACTATATAAGGAACCCCCACACTAAATCAAACGCATTTTTTTTACTTCCCTGGAGTTTATAGTCGACTAAAAAGAAGAGAAGAATTAGGGTTCTTCATAAAATTGGGTTTTTTCATCTTCCATTAATTTAAAGGTAAAACCTTCTTAACCCTTTTCAACTTAATGGTTTTAATGATTTCTTAATCATCTTATGATGGATTTAGGTTAGGGTTTAATTTAAAAACAGTATATTAATGTTATAATAATGATGTTATAATGATTACATAAATTAGGGCTTGTAATTAGTGGGGTTAGGGTTAATTAATTAGGTTAATTTAAATAAACCCGTTTTTAAAAACTAGGCAGAATTTTGAGTCAATTGTTTTGATCATATCGGGAGTTCTATAAACTCTTAATTTGCGATCCAGGTATCCCTGAAAAGGTAATTGAAGTGGCTTTCCAATGCAAGAAACGATAACTAAATTGGAGGATGGGAAGCGGGTCAAAAACAGGTTACAACAATCGGAGGTCAAAACAGTTTTGAAGTCAGCCTGTTTTCTTTTTAAGTTTTGGGTTGTTTGGGGAACTTAGGGTTGCATTGGGACATTCAAACGAACATGAGATATGGTTTATATATTATAGTATGTATTTGCATTGGGGCTAAGGTTGTGGTTTAGGGTAAGACCCCCTAATCATAACAAACTTTTTGTATGTTTAAAATCAGTAAATCTGGAATGACAAAAGTATATATATATATATATATATATATATATATATATATATATATATATATATATATATATATATATATATATATATATATATATATATATATATATATATATATATCGGGGCCTTAACAGTAGCTTTAAGGTTGGGTCAAATGGGAGGTGTTAGTTAACATATGTAAGGGAATTAATATTCCATTTACCGAGATCATGGGTATGTTTAAGTGGGCGTTTGGCTTATAGTTTGGAGACCTAAAACCGGGACTGTTTTGGGTAAAATGTTAACGGGACGGGTTATGAAGTATAATGAGTTAAGGGCTTTATAGAGGGGTGTAATGAGATGCTTAGAGAATATAAATGAGGTATTTATATAGGAGGAGGTTATATGTCCATCATAGGTTGATGAGCCATCTTAGTGATTGGTTCATGTTTTGATTATGTGTTTTTGGTTTGTTAGCTTTTTGCTAGTGCGAGGACTTTTGGAGAAGCTCAATCAGGTGAGTTTCATAGTCCCATGTTTACTAATGTTTATGACTTCCAGATGGGGTGGAAGAGACACTGTTATGTTATTTATAAATGATGCTGTGAATGTTTGGCGTTGGTAATAGATTTATGTGTGCATGCTTATATGATTAACTGCTAGTTGATTCTTGATTGTTTATGTTTTGACTTGGTACCAGGGGGTGTTGACAAGGCGGGGCCTTGGGATTTGGTTCATAGGTGTTTGGATGCCTATGGAAGTATGGTGTTTGGTATGGCTGGGAGCCTGGGTTTTAGTTTGATTAGTTAAATCTTGAATGTTAGTTTGGTAATGCATATTAGTATCACTTTGTCCATATGTTTTTAACTTTTGGTTGTTACTCACAGCTTTTGGTATGATTTTGGCGTTTGAGTCTAAACCTATGACTCTCAACAACTTTATGTTGACATGTTTTAGTGTCTCTTTCAGGTGATACTATGGTTAAGCATGAGAGCATAAGTGGCTAGACTTGGATGCATTAGGATTGCATATAGAAGGAGTTCCCCGTTCCTTCTTAGTTTACCTTTATGTTTTTTTTGAATTAGTGATACATGTTGGCACCTATATGTTTCATTGGTTTATGTTTATTGTTTGTCTTGGGTAAGAGGTAGGACTGTTACCTACTTACCTAGACTCCTGCATTGTTGTGATATTGTCATGACATTTGTGTCACTAGTTTATGACATTATATTTGCATTTTAGTTTTCTCTATAGAGACACCGTTTGTTGTGATGATATCCATACATCGCACCCCATATTCCGCCATGGTGGGGTGTGACAGAATGGTATTAGAGCCAATGGTTATAGAGAATTAGGTTGCCTAGTCGTGTAGCCTAATTTATAGCTTAAGGGTCCCTGCATATAGGCGTCATATGAGTATGTGTGCATTTTATAATAATTGATGTGTTTGGATGTTATTTATTGCGATGTTTTGACTAGTATGAATTGAACCATAGTATGTTCATACTTAGCCACATGTTATTTTCTTTTCGGGTTGTGACTAGTGCGGGTTGAATCATAATCGTCCACGCTAGTCATTGTTGTATTTTGCTTAAATTATACATTATAGTACATAATTTGGTACAAGGTAGTTTCTATCTTTTGTTGAGTTATTTTATGTACCTGAGGTATGTTATTTTTCTTTTGATGTTTAATTCATGTTCCCTAAGAATCATGTGGTAGTTCGAGTTACTCGGAGTAAATGGGTAGGAAGGATTTTTTAGGTGTTTCCATTCTGATGGGCGACATTACTTATAACTGATTGTGTTTTAGTTATGGATTTAGTCTATGCTGTTTTAGCTATACTATGGATTTACGTATTTCAAGAGTTTTACTATGTTATTTTAATAGATGGAGTTTTGGACCTTATTGGTTATGTGGTTATGTGCTTAGGTGAGTTGATGGATTTATGTGTTATGTGTTGTATTGATTCTTATAAGTGTCATCATAGGAGGGAGTGCATTGGGGAAAGGGTAATTGTATAAGTATGGTGGCCAACATAGTTATACAAGTACCACAACTTCAATGGGTTCCTAAGTATGATTGCACGAAAGAGGGTTAGTACAAGCTTGTATATGATGAGATGTAGACTTTGGGTATATATATAATATATGGATTTATGTAACGGTTGCCTACGATATGGATAATTTTGAGTGTGCTATGTTTTGAGTTATAGTCGTGTTGTGTGATTATGAGGTCACACGATATGGGTTGGTTTTGGTAATGGGTTTTGTGCCTTGTTGTGGCATGGTGAGATGATGAGATGGTGATTACTCGTACGGAAAAACGAGCGTATAAAGCGATTGATTGACTTGACATGTATGATAACGAGTATGTTTGGGAGATTCGATAGGTATACATATGCGGATGTATATATACTAATAGATGTTATGTTATAATTTACGGTCGTTCAGTAGTTATTATAACTTGAACGTACGTAGTACTCTATTGTATTTAAACAATTTATTAGAGCTCGAGTTTGGTGGAGTTTCAACGACGTTTTGAATCTTTTGAAGTGTGTCTTGTAGCGTATTCTTTGAGTTTCGTATTTCACGTGTACGTTTAAAGTGGTGTTCTTGGTTTTAAGTCTATTGAAATAACTTCGGATTTCTTTTGAAATAATGAAATCTTTTGTGTTGGGTCTTACATTTCTTTTGGTCGGTATATATTGAGAAAAAGGGGGACTTGGAAATCTATTATAGGGTTAGATAGTTTGTTGTATTCGGTAAAATAAGGGTAAGGTGTTGGAGTCGTGTTTGAAACAAGATGTAACATAAGATTTCTTTTTAATCAACACTTATTTATTTCAAATTCTAAAAGACTTTCTTTAAAATAGAGCGAAGTAAAATTTCCTTCTACTTACATAGTTTATATAATTGGGTTTAACCGATTCACGTCATTTATAATTATAAATACGAGGTTAAATTGAGTTTATGAAGGTTACACATACAATTATATCTTTCATTTAAAAGGATTGCATTAATCACTAAGTTTATTCTTTAGTTTTTAAAACAACTAGTATAAAATTGTTTCAGTCGTAACTTGTTCGTTTTTAAAGCTTTTTGGTTGATTCAAAAGCCAAAAATTATGTACTCGGAACGTACTTTTCAAATATTCAGAATGTATAGTCATGGGAGGTCAGTATCCTGGCCGGAATTATTGTACAAGTCTCGGGTTAAAGGTTGAGCTTTGAATAGTAGTTTATTCTTATGATTTGGGATGCACGGGATACCTAGTCTTTGAGTTGAGTTTTGAGTTCGTCAAGAGGGTTGTTTGTAGATTGTTTGAGTCACATAGATGTGGGGATGTAAAGAAAAATATATATATATATATATTCTTTTGGAAAAATCGATCTTTTGCACGGTTTAAGTAATATGTCGCGGGGCGTAATATGTTTTGGTTGCCATTGGGTGTTTCTTGGATTATTTTTTATTTCATTGTCATGGGTCATTTTGAATTGATACACGTTTTGGGTTTGAGTTTTCTTTTGAGTCTCGTGGTTTTTGACTGGTTTTAATTGGTGCACGTGAAATGTCGTTAGTTATCCGTGTGTTTGATTCGTCGATCGTATCTGGTGGATTAAGGATATAGTTTTGGTTTTGTATTGTTTGGGAGCGTTAAGGTAGTCATATGAAATACTTGGTCGCGCCTACACGATTAAGTAGGTGGCCATGATAGAACGGTCGGAATGCCTTAGTGGGGAGGGAAGAAGTTCGTAGACAAAATAATGTGAATATATGGACTCTTTGGAGTACCAGGGAGAAGAATAGAGATTTGTATAATGTATGGATATTGGCACAAGTAACGCGCCATAGAGAGTTGTTAGAAATTGCAAGGGATTCAGGATAAAGGTTGAGTTGCCTGGTAGTAAATGTGATGTGGAAGCGGTTGAGTGGTCTGATAAGAGGAAGTATTGGTCTTATAGAATACGTGTAGATTTTCGCGAGTAGAACGAGGTAGAAATTCATTCGTATTGCCGCTGAGAGAGGATGCAATGAGGACGTAATTGAAACTGCTAAGGATGTTGTATGAACGCCTTGGGTTTACGGTTATGCATTTGGCTTCGCCAAAGCACTAGCGGTTTTCAAGTAGTCAATTAACTGAGTGTGCATGAACGGGTATAAACGAGTTGTCATCGAGAGCATCGACGACATCTTGACCTACTCAAATCTTAGAAAGAGAGTGAGGTAAATTATGAGTTGGTTTGGAGTTGTTAGGAAAGGGAATTATACGTGAGATTTTCAAGTGTGAGTTTTAGGATTAAGTGTACTATGATGAGCAGTTAGAGATGATGGCATATCATGGAACCAGCAAGGGCGAAGTGAAGAAGGATGAGGAAGCGTTTTGGAGGCTGAAGAGGTGGATTGGCTAATGAGCCGATCTTGGCATTATCGGAAGGACTGGATGAATTCGCGAAGCATGACGATACGTGGAGCAAGGATTTGGATGTATACGAGAACGACAAAGAAAGGCGTTTGTTTATACGTTGTGGGAACTGAAGATTTGGAAGAACTAGATAAGACTTAGTTAGTGGAGCTGGATTGTTATATCTGTCTAGAATGCTAGAGGCATTTGGTGTACGACACGTAGAGAATGATCTATACGGATCATGAACGTCTCTAACACATATTTAATCATCTTGATTGAACCTTTGGAAAAGGTGATGGGTGGAGTTAAGTGATGGAAGAAAATTGCAAGGCCAAGTACCATCTGGGAAAGGCAAGCATGGTTGATGAGTCTTGGAGTAAGAAGAATGAAGTGAAGTAATAACTAAGGTTTTACCTAGTATAAAAATTAAAGTGCGTTGTTCTCGGTCTAATCGAATTGATTAATGGTTTAAGTGCGACTCAGTCGTCTTTTGGTGGAAACAAAGATTTGTCGTTGTAGTAAAAGGAAAGTGTGCAAAACTTTAAAGTAAAAGGCGGGTAATTAAATCTAAAACGAATTAAAAACTTAAACCATACAAAATTAAAACTTTTAAAGAAAATTAATTAAATGACTTAAAATTAAAGCGTTACGAAAATTAAATTTACAATGTAATAAAAATGTGAACTTTAAAATTCAAATAAAGCTAAACAATTAAAACAAAACTTAAAGAAAGATAGCTAGAAAAATAACTGCTTGAAATAAAAAGGAAGTAAACAGAACCTGAGCCGGGATTAAAAATACTGTCACTATTTGGAAAACCCAACAAAGTATGCTTATCCGGAATAAAGTTGTCACATTTATCCGGAATAACTACTGCTTGCTTATCCGAAATGTTCAACGACCCCTTATCCTGAATAATTCCACCGAGGCTTATCCGGAATAAACAATCCCCCTTATCCGGATAAATCACTTATTCGGAATACTCAGAACTTGGCCCTTATCCGGAATATTTACCCGAGTAGCTTATCCTGAATAATTAAGATCTTCTTATCCGAAATATTGTCACCTTATCCGGAAAAAGTCGAAATCCACTATTCGGAATAATCCTTGGACACTTATCCAGAATATTTTGTCGAGCTGCTTATCCTGAATAAACTCCTGGTCTTTATCCGGAATCTTTAGTTGACGAGTTATCCGGAATAACTTCCGGATCGTTATCCGGAATAACCAATTCGCACCCCTTATCCAGAATAAACAAAACCACTCTTATCCGGAATACCCTAGATCTTCGTATCCGGAATATTGTCACCTTATCCGGAATCCTGGATCGAAGCTATATCCGGAATAAAATTGTCTTGTGGCTTATTCGGAATAACACAAATTGAGCTTATCCGGAATAAGGTTTGAACCCTTATACAGAAAAAGAGGGTTTTACTAATAATCCGAATAGCAGTTAAATCAAATAAGCTATGAACTAAAAATAAGCCAAAAACATTTAAGCACTTAACCAAAACTTTTACCAAATCAAATTTAAGAAAAAGCTATTAAGCCAAAATTTAAAAACTTTTAAGAAAACTAAATGATAAAAATATTAAAAATCAACTTTTTATAAAAATTAACTAATAAGCACTTGATTAAATTTAAGAAAAACACAATAAGCTATAAAATCAATAAGCTAACAAGATCAAAAACATAAAAGCATAACAAGTAATCAAACAAGCATGACAATAAGATAATAAGCACAAAGATTAACAAAAATAAGAAAGGTAGAATGAGAGATTAAAATAAAACTTGATTAAGATTAATGATTCAACAATTATAATAAAGATTAAACTTACAAATTGAAGGTGCAAGACAAGTAATTAAAGGTGCAATTAAGAAAAGTTCAAGTAATTAAGATGGAAGAACTAATGTGTCAAATTAGCCAACAAAAACAAATGAAATGAAATGGATGCTGTTTATAGGAGATTATGGAGATGATTAGTGGAAGCTTCCTCCTCTCTTTCTTCTTTCTTTATTTCTCGTTTAGTCCTCGTCTTCTTAAATCTTCGACTTTTGTTTCGGGATTAATAAACTCGTCTTGTAATTTCTTCATTATTTTAGACTTGAGTTCTTCGGCTTTTAATAAACTTCCGTCTTTGGACTTTTTCTTCGATAAATCTTCAGAATAAGCCTTGGACTTCCGTTCTTTTTGCACTCTTGATTTCTTGACTTCGTCTTTTGTCTTTTTCTTTGATAAAAGCCCGTGAAAGCAGTGTTTTCTTCCCTTTTAACATTTTGATCCTAAAATCACAACAAAAACACAAACCACGCATAATTCCGACATTTACGACATAAAATACACGTTTTGGCCTGGTTATTATTGTAATTAAGTGGTAAAAGGATGGGTGTTTACAGACCTATCAAATCCCCTACACTTGACCATTGCAATGTCCTCATGCAATGCATTAGTTACAAATCACGTTTTACATTTTCCATCATAATCAATCAATATTGGCCTTTATTAAAGAGATAGAAAATTATAAACATTCAAAGGAAGAAAGTAAGTAAAGAAATCAAAGACATACCTTAGGGTTTTGGAAATGTCATGAATGATCATCATCCTCAAGTTTTCACATTCTCTAAACCAAGCTTAAAAACGAGATCATTGTTATTATAAGTTAGCAAACTAACACGAACTCATGTGGGCCAATTATTCACTTAGACTCCCTTATTCCTAGGCGTATCTCTTATATTTTATTATTGTCTTGAATGATCACGAGGATGCATTGTTGACTTATTTCGATAGTTATTTAGGCTGAAAATAAAGTGGGACGATTTAATTAATAGTTAGCTAAAGGACAAAATCTTTTAAAACTGCTTCTCGGGACCTCATAAAGTTCATATCTTGGCATAACTCGCTTCGCGATTTGAGACCTTTCTCGGACCGATATTTGGCAGCGACTTCATACTTCAAATTTTGAGAGACATTCATGAAATAATGGTCTTCTCTTCATAATAGGAATTTCTTCACTTGAAGTTTTGAGAGATTCTTCATATTTGGACCACGACTTCTTCATTTTTCTCCAATCTTTATTTTGGACTTTGATATACAACGATCCGCTTCCTTTCAGGACTTGGATCTATTTATCCTCATACCTTGCTAGGGTCTTTTTGGATAGACTTCTCCATGATCTTTAGGGGAGTTTTTGCTTTTCGTCGTGTGTCTTGATCCTTCAAAATGATTTTTGATAAATGATTCTTCACATCACTTTTGGATCTTTAGCAACAAAATGTAGCCCTAATGCCTTGTTAGGACCTTTTTGGACATGCCAACCTTCGCATCCCGCTTTAATAAGTTATGCCTTGGCTATGATCTCTAATCCATACCGAGCAACTTTTAAACGATCTTGGGCTAGAAGCTATGTAACTTTTCAAATCGTACAACCTTATTTATTGCAGATAAATTTATTAGCAAGCGATGGGAGAATAGGCTTATAATTAACTCACATAAATGCACGAAATGATACCAAACTTATAATTGACTCTATCATCTCTCGTTCTCCATAATTTAAAATCTCAAGGAATGAGACTCGTGGATGCTTTGCCTTTTAAATCAATGTTTTGGGTTTTCGAGTCATCTATAGGATCTTGCAAACTCTTAGACTTTTTCAAGTTTAGAAATCGCATATTAAAGTTCCCTTGATAAACAAATCTCTAGGATCAATTATAGGAACTTGCGAAAAGTTCTTGTTCTTAACCCGTGAGAGTTAAGATTTTCGCGTTTTAAAGCTCCCTATATAAAAGCCTAGCAAAACTTGACTTAAACATGTTAAGGATACTAGCTAGAATAAACTTAGATAAGTAAACTCAGGTTGAGTCAAAAGATTCACAACGTTGAAAATTAAAACCACTTTATTTAAAATTTATTCTAGTAAAGAAAGAAAATAACTATACAAAGGTAAAAACTAATAGGCCAAAATAGATCAAAAATTTTGAAAAATGTCGAAAAATTGATTTTCTGGTTAAAATGAGGACAAATGCAAGGAAAAGACCACTTAACATCGATAGAAGTCCCCCCCTACACTTGATATAAACATTGTCCTCAATGTTTAAGCATGTGGGAGTAAACTCCCCTACACTTAGGACATTGTGCACGTTATTTAAATCTTGTTAAGGAAGAGACAACTAACGAGATTCCTATTTTAATATTGAGAAATATAAAATAGTGAATCGAAAAGAGTTTACGATAGAACCGGGAAGACGGAAACACGGAATCACGGGTCGTCAAAAATCATCAAGAATCGATCATTGAACGCTCGAATCCCTGAATATGAGTAGAGAGGAAATAGCAAACACCAACAGGTCTCCCCTACACTTAGGATAAAGATAGCTAAAAGATAGATACTTGGGTTGCCTCCCAAGAAGCGCTTGATTTTTGATCACCGAGTCGTGAGCCTGACTCGACCTTGATTAGCATAGGAAGAAGCATGAAACACATCCACCGGGATCAAATACATAGTTTTCGTCCATCAAATAGCACATGCTTAAGGCGAACAAGGCAAGCCAAAGAAGAGTAGGCAAGGTTCCCTTAAGCAATTGTGAAGCACGGTGGAAGCAAGTATGGTGAAGGGCAAGCATATCTTCATAAGTACCAAAGATTTTTCCTTTTATTTCATCAGACGGATACTAAGATGGCTTAACAATTTCAATACCGGGGTCGAACACCTTTTCCTTTAGGGGAAAATAGCACTCAGGCTCAGCAGAATTTGAAGAGGATCCGCTAAGAAAATGCACAACCTCGTCCTCAGAAGGTGGACAATGAGGTGTCAAAACATACGTGCTGCGGATGTTGGTGTCGTCCGGTTTCTTCTCCTTTGAAAGAATTTTCTTCAAATCCGTAGAAGGATGAAGACCATAATCATCAAAGTCTAAAGGAGGAGCATCACTCTCATGAGGGAAGTATGTATTGAGAAAAGTAGAAAAATCTTCCTCAAATGAGTAGTCATCCAAAGTAGGATCAAGCATGGATTGCGGAGGATCTTTAGCATGAGAAGAACCACTCGAAAGAGTATCAACCTTATCAAAATCATCATAAGTGTGCATGTCGGGATACTCGGAAGTAAAATCATCATACTCATCCCCATCGGAACTAGAATTATCATCATAAGCATCATAGATCGGTGGAGAATCATATATGGGTGAAGGTTCCAAATTGGAGAGAGAATCATCCACATCATCTTGAAACAGCGGATTATCATTGCAAGAATCGAATATAGGATTGTTGTAGACGACAAAATCAACGAGCACATTAATCATATTCACCGATTCGCTTCCATAGGATTTGTTTGTAAGCTTCCCCATTTCAAAAACTTGTATATCATCCCCGACTCTTAAGATGAGTTCACACTTATCCACATCTATTAAAGCACGACCGGTTCTCAAAAATAGGCGTCCAAGTATTAACGGAATACGAGGATCCATTTCATAATCAACAACGACGAAGTCGACCGGAAAAGTGAATGTGCCAACTTTAATGAACACATCTTCGGCAATACCAAAGGGGTAAGCGAGAGTGCGATTTACAAGCTCAAGAGTCATCTTCATTGGTGTAAGCTCGGGCAATGATAACTTTTTCCAAACGCTGAAAGGCATCAAATTTATACTTGCCCCGAGATCGGCTAAGGCAGTAAATTTGTCGGTTTGGTTAAAAGTACAAGGTAGCACAAAACGACCGGGATCTCCAAGTTTTTCCGGAAGTTTTTTAAGAAGGATTGCAGAGCAATTTTCATTCAAGCGAGTATTAACAAACTCAACCATCTTCTCCTTCTTACTAAGAAATTCCTTAAACATCTTGACAAATTGTGGCATTTGGGAAAGAGCTTCAATAAGGGTAAAGGTGACTTTCATTCCGGCAATCTTTTCCAAAAAGTTAGCGACTAGAATGTCATTCTTAATCAAAATTCTAGCCTTGTTGAGTCGAGAAGGGTAAGGAATGATTGGGTTGGGTGGTGGAGGTGTAGAAGGTGAAGGATTCTTGTTGGGTAATTCTTCATGACGAGGCAGAGACGGTAATGGTGAACTAATACTAGGTGTGGGAGTAGTAGGGATAAATGGTGGTGGAGGAGGTGTAGATGATGTAACTGGGGGCATGATAGATGGTCCTACTAAAGTAGCTCTACTACGGGTAGTAATAGCACTCACATTCGCTCTCGGATTGGTGACGGTGTTTGAAGGTAGAGATCCCGAAGTAGAGGGTTGAGTGGTGGGTAAGAAACTGGCCAGCATATTCTTCAAATCATTCGTTTGATTGCCGAAGGAGGATTGTATATCATTTCGAAGCTCGGATCTAATGTCATTCCCTTGCTTGGTGATATCCCCTTTCAAATTGATAATTTGGCTTTGCAGATTCTTAATTTGCTCTCCTTGGGTTCTCATTAAAGCTTCAACATCTTGACTAATGGGTGGGGCTTGTTGAGCGGGTGGGTGATAAGGATTAGAAGCCCGAGGTGGGATTTGGTTGCTTCTATTTTAATTGTTGTTGGGGTTGTGGTTTTGAGGAGAAAAACCGGGTGAAAGATAGTTGTTAGACCGATAACTTAGCAAATTTCGATCCCCTTGAGTTCGGGCTTGGTAATTTTCCGGTGAATAATTACCATAAGCTGCATACACGTTTTCCGGATTGCCTTGAGTAGAAGGAAAATCAGTGTATGAGTGAGGACCGCCGCATGTCTCACAAGGATTGGCTACCGCTTTAACTTGTTGTTGTTGGTTTGAAGCGATGAGCAAGATATTCTTGTTCATTTCGGCCATCATGCGGGTGAATTCGGTCATATCGGGGTTTGCTGAAGTAGAAGAAACATTGACTCTCGGGTTGTTCCTTGAAGAAGCGGATGAATCCCAGTTTTTTTGATGAGTAGTCATGTTCTCAATAAGCTCTCTACACTCCTCGGGTCTCCTTTTCATAAATCTGCCACCGACGGCTGCATTAATCGTATCACGATCACGAAAAGTCAAACCATTGTAGAAAGTATCAATTAAGGTCACGGGGAGCATGTTGTGGTTTGGACAACGATCGATCAAAACATTATATCTTTCCCAAGCATCAAAGAGAGATTCATCGGGTTCTTGCATGAAACCGCTGATTTGATTTCGAAGGCTCGTGACCATGGATAGTGGAAAGTAGCACGACAAAATTCGTTGAGTCATGTCGTCCCAAGTATGAATGGAATTCTTCGGGAGATGATCAAACCATTTCTCGGCGTGGTGTGATAAAGTATGTGGAAAGAGTTGAAGGCGAAGAACATCCATAGTAGCACCGGGCAACTTCATGCTTTGAGTGATAGTAATAAATTTGTCGAGATGCTTGTTGGCATCATCATCAGGCAATCCACGGAATGGGTTAGTTTGCACTTGCTGGATCATGTGATGCTTCAACGAAAACTCCAGAGCCGTGATTTGCATCGGCGCAATCGGTCCTCCTCGTCCAAACATTGTGGGTTGACAAAGCTCCTCCATTGTCCGAAGATCGGGCTGTGGAAGAACATTGTTGTTGTTATTGTTGAGGTGCGGTGGATTATTGTTGTTGTTCACACCTGCCATAGCTAAATCTTCACGAGTCTCGGGCTCTGGATAAGTTGAAGATCTAGTACGCATACACCTGCGAAAGCAAAAGAAAAAGATACCAAACACAAAGAGAATATATATACACTATAAAGATAAAATCTTTTTTGGATTTATAAATATTTTTTTTAATTTTTATGGATTTCTAACAATTTTTAATTTTTATGGATTTTTGGAAATTTTTGTACACGAAAAATAACGCTCACGAATGAACGGATCCCAAAAAGCAACGCGTCTCTCACAGAAAACCGTTAATCTTTACGAAAAGAGCCGGCAGCGGCGCCATTTAATAACTAAGGTTTTACCTAGTATAAAAATTAAAGTTCGTTGTTCTCGGTCTAATCGAAGTGATTACTGGTTTAAGTGCGACACAGTCGTCTTTTGGTGGAAACAAAGATTTGTCGTTGTAGTAAAAGGAAAGTGTGCAAAACTTAAAAGTAAAAGGCGGGTAATTAAATCTAAAACGAATTAAAAATTAAAACGATACAAAATTAAAACTTTTAAAGAAAATTAATTAAATGACTTAAAATTAAAGCGTTACGAAAATTAAATTTACAATGTAATAAAAATGTGAACTTTAAAATTCAAATAAAGCTAAACAATTAAAACAAAACTTAACGAAAGATAGCTAGAAAAATAACTGCTTGAAATAAAAGGAAGTAAACAGAACCTGAGCCGGGATTCAAAATACTGTCACTATTTGGAATACCCAACAAAGTATGCTTATCCAGAATAAAGCTGTCACCTTTATCCGGAATAACTACTGCTTGCTTATCCGGAATGTTCAACGACCCCTTATCCTGAATATTTCCACCGAGGCTTATCCGGAATAAACAATCCCCCTTATCCGGATAAATCACTTATTCAGAATACTCAGAACTTGGCCCTTATCCGGAATATTTACCCGAGTAGCTTATCCTGAATAATTAAGATCTTCTTATCCGGAATATTGTCACCTTATCCGGAAAAAGTCGAAATCCACTATTCGGAATAATCCTTGGACACTTATCCGGAATATTTTGTCGAGCTGCTTATCCTGAATAAACTCCTGGTCTTTATCCGGAATCTTTAGTTGATGAGTTATCCGGAATAACTTCCGGATTGTTATCCGGAATAACCAATTCGCACCCCTTATCCGGAATAAACAAAACCACTCTTATCCGGAATACCCTAGATCTTCGTATCCGGAATATTGTCACCTTATCCGGAATCCTGGATCGAAGCTATATCTGGAATAAAATTGTCTTGTGGCTTATTCGGAATAACACAAATTGAGCTTATCTGGAATAAGGTTTGAACCCTTATCCGGAAAAAGCGGGTTTTACTAATAATCCGAATAGCAGTTAAATAAAATAAGCTACGAACTAAAAATAAGCCAAAAACAATTAAGCACTTAACCAAAACTTTTACCAAATCAAATTTAAGAAAAAGCTATTAAGCCAAAATTTAAAAACTTTTAAGAAAACTAAATGATAAAAATATTAAAAATCAACTTTTTATAAAAATTAACTAATAAGCACTTGATTAAATTTAAGAAAAACACAATAAGCTATAAAATCAATAAGCTAACTAGATCAAAAACGTAAAAGAATAACAAGTAATCAAACAAGCATGACAATAAGATAATAAGCACAAAGATTAACAAAAATAAGAAAGGTAGAATGAGAGATTAAAATAAAACTTGATTAAGATTAATAATTCAACAATTATAATAAAGATTAAACTTACAAATTGAAGGTTCAAGACAAGTAATTAAAGGTGCAATTAAGAAAAGTGCAAGTAATTAAGATGGAAGAACTAATGTGTCAAATTAACCAACAAAAATAAATGAAATGAAATGGATGCTATTTATAGGAGATTAGGGAGATGATTAGTGGAAGCTTCCTCCTCTCTTTCTTCTTTCTTTATTTCTCGTTTAGTCCTCGTCTTCTTAAATCTTCGACTTTTGTTTCGGGATTAATAAACTCGTCTTGTAATTTCTTCATTATTTTAGACTTGAGTTCTTCGGCTTTTATTAAACTTCCGTCTTTGGACTTTTTCTTCGATAAATCTTCAGAATAAGCCTTGGACTTCCGTTCTTTTTGCACTCTTGATTTCTTGACTTCGTCTTTTGTCTTTTTCTTTGATAGAAGCCCGTGAAAGACGTGTTTTCTTCCCTTTTAACATTTTGATCCTAAAACCACAACAAAAACACAAACCACGCATAATTTCGACATTTACGACATAAAATACACGTTTTGGCCTGGTTATTATTGTAATTAAGTGGTAAAAGGATGGGTGTTTACACACCTATCATGAAGCTGAGACAAACTCGAACTATATGGATGACGTATTAGGTGGTTTAGATGAAGGATGTAGGTTGCACGAGTTGAGTTGTCTAAAGCAGAGAACGTGTCAACATGTATGTTGCGTGGCTTGGACAATCATATGGAGAAAAGGGACGTAGACTATACTTCCTACATAGATAGGAGTAGCTTAGAAAGGGCGATGTAAGGACGAAGTTGGTGAAAGGGATACATAATGGGGAGGAGGAATAAGTACGACGGGAGTTGGGTGATAGTCGATAGACTGAGTAATTCATCTCATATTTCAAGAGGAATGAGAAGTCACGTAGTTGAGAAGTTGGAAGGATTGCGTACAGATGTGATGGAATAGAGGGTTCTGCGTAAAAGTTAGCCTAATATGTATGGAATGCCTTATGAAGGATTATGGCAAGGGAAGAAATGATGGGAAGATTCACATCGTGATGTATGGTATGGGTTGATGAGGAAGAAGGAAGTGTGTATAGAAGCGAAGTATGAATGAAATAGGTCGAGATAGGAACCGAAGGTAAAACTTTGGTAGAGCCTAATGAGTAGAATAAAGCACAACGCACGCTAATGCTGTCGTAGTGTGGAAAAGGAAATGGCACTGACCTATACTGATTGTTTGGGAGGATTAGTATCGATAATCGAATGGATGAGGATTTATAGGTGTGATGTGCCATAGGGACGAAGGGCTTGGTCTAACTGAGATAACTATCCATTTGATGATATGTATAGATCATAAGTTGATTTGGATTGGAAGAACTAATGGATATATGAAAGACCGTCATAGGTCACTTTGTAAGGAAAATTGGAATTTTTAAGTAGTTTGGGGTACGAACTAAATGGAGTTGATGAACATGATTAGATATGAGTATATCCAGCTAACTGGGAAAAGGATAGGCAAGTGAGATATTTATACAACCTTAGGAGTTACACTGAGGGCATGAGTGATTGATTAGAGGGAGTTAGGAAACTCTCTAGCGATGGCTGAGTTTTCATATAATGATAGTTATCATACTAGAAGTCGATAAATGCCATTTGAGGCACTATATGAAAGGATAGGGTGAGTTGTCCCCATTGTGGACTGGAATTGGTAAAAGAGGTTACTAATGCGGTAATGGTTTGTGGAAAGAATGAGAGCAACAAGGGATGCTATGTTGAAAAGGAGGAAACCACTAGTGTTTAGTGACAAAGTTATGTAGGAAGTTTCACCCATAGTAACGGGTGGTATGTTTTTGTAAAATGGAAGAGTTGATGTAGAGTTTTGTAGGTCCATTTATGATCTTTGGAAAGATCGGACCAGTAGCTTATGAGTATAGAATTACATGGGGAAAATGAGTTGTATACATGATACATTTCATGTATTGAGATTGGTAAATGTTGTTTGAGAATGCATTTTGCATGTACGGTTATTCGAGACTTGTGTTAATAAGAGTCTTTGTTTTATCAAAGAGTCATTTGTGAGATTTATTGACTGTGAGGTCAAGAGTTTGGCAATGAGTTTAATTATTTTTTGTTTGTATATGTGGTATTTTGAAACTTGAACTAAAGTTCTCGTGGAAATGAGAGGAGTTCTTTTAGAACAAGTATCCTCAGTTGTTTGCTAATGGTATGTTTTGATCCTAAGGAGTAAATCTCGGGACAAGATTTCTATTAGGAGGGAGTGATGTGACAACCGTGGTTTTGAGGTTCGTCACTTAGTTTTATTTTGTGCTAGTTACGTGTCTTTACGTGTTTATGTGCTAATTGGTGTGTATAGATTGTGGTTTGGATATCGTTTCCGGTACGGGGTACCTTGTGAGTGAAACGATGTGTGATGATTTCATGTTCATGAGTTCACATGGTAGTGACTATGAAGTGAGATGGTGTTATTTAGTGGTTTTACGTATACGTATATGTATTATAGAAAATCGTATTTTTACGATTTACGGTTTAGCATTTAGAGGTCTCGGGATGAGGTGTTTAGTCATGGGAGTATTTTTCGGGAAGGTTTTAAGTCATTTAGGACTTAGTTATAAAGTTTATTTCAAAATTTGAGATTTTTTATAAAAGTGTATATTTTATGTCTTTTACGGTAAAACGCGTAAATCTGACTAGTTTTACGGTTTTGAGGTTTTGGAGGCTTTAGGAGCTGAAATAAATTAAGGAAAATTAAGGTAATATTATTAATACATATATTAATAATAAAAAGAAAAAAACGAAATTAGGGGAGGGTAGGTCGGTTTTGGACGCAAGAAAAGGAGGAGAAAAAAATGGAAAAGATTTATGGTAAGTGGTAATTGGGTTGGACAAGGATTGTATTGCTATATAAGGAACCCCCTCACTAAATCAAACGCATTTTTTTTACTTCCCTGGAGTTTATAGTCGACTAAAAAGAAGAGAAGAATTAGGGTTCTTCATAAAATTGGGTTTTTTCATCTTCCATTAATTTAAAGGTAAAACCTTCTTAACCCTTTTCAATTTAATTGTTTTAATGATTTCTTAATCATCTTATGATGGATTTAGGTTAGGGTTTAATTTAAAAACAGTATATTAATGTTATAATAATGATTTTATAATGATTACATAAATTAGGGCTTGTAATTAGTGGGGTTAGGGTTAATTAATGAGGTTAATTTAATTAAACCCGTTTTTAAAAACTGGGCATAATTTTGAGTCAATTGTTTTGATCATATCGGGAGTTCTATAAACTCTTAATTTTCGATCCAAGTATACCTGAAAAGGTAATTGAAGTGGCTTTCGAATTCAAGAAACGAGAACTAAATTGGAGGTTGGGAAGTGGGTGAAAAACAGGTTACAACAGTCGGAGGTCAAAACAGTTTTGAAGTCAGCCTGTTTTCTTTTTAAGTTTTTGGTTGTTTGGGGTACTTAAGGTTGCATTGGGACATTCAAACGAACATGAGAGATGGTTTATATATTATAGTAAGTATCTGCATTGGGGCTAAGGTTGTGGTTTAGGGTGAGACCCCCTAATCATAACAAACTTTTTGTATGTTTAAAATCAGTAAATCTGGAATGACAGAAGTATATATATATATATATATATATATATATATATATATATATATATATATATATATATATATATATATATATATATATATATATATATATATATATATATATATATATATATATTGGGGCCTTAACAATAGCTTTAAGGTTGGGTCAAATGAGATATGTTAGTTAACATATGTAAGGGAATTAATATTCCCTTTACAGAGATCATGGGTATGTTTATGTGGGCGTTTGGCTTATAGTTTAGAGACCTAAAACCGGAACTGTTTTGGGTAAAATGTTAACGGGATGGGTTATGAAGTATAATGAGTTAAGGGCTTTATAGAGGAGTGTAATGAGATGCTTAGAGCATATAAATGAGGTATTTATATAGGAGGAGGTTAGATGTCCATCATAGGTTGATGATCCATCTTAGTGATTGGTTCATGTTTTGATTATGTGTTTTTGGTTTGTTAGCTTTTTGCTAGTGCGAGGACTTTTGGAGAAGCTCAATCAAGTGTGTTTCATAGTCCCATGTTTACTAATGTTTATGACTTCCAGATGGGATGGAAGAGACACTGTTATGTTATTTATAAATGATGCTGTGAATGTTTGGCATTGGTAATGGACTTATGTGTGCATACTTATATGATTAACTGCTAGTTGATTCTTGATTGTTTATGTTTTGACTTGTTACCAAGGGGTGTTGACAAGGCGGGGCCTTGGGATTTGGTTCATAGGTGTTTGGATGCCTATGGGAGTATGGTGTTTGGTATGGCTGGGAGCCTGGGTTTTGGTTTGATTAGTTAAATCTTGAATGTTAGTTTGGTAATGCATATTAGTATCACATTGTCCATATGTTTTTAACTTTTGGTTGTTACTCACAGCTTTTGGTATGATTTTGGCGTTTGAGTCTAAACCTATGACTCTCACCAACTTTATGTTCACGTGTTTTAGTGTCTCTTTCAGGTGATACTATGGTTAAGCATGAGAGCATAAGTGGCTAGACTTGGATGAATTAGGATTGCATATAGAAGGAGATCCCCGTTCCTTCTTAGTTTACCTTTATGTTTTTTTTTGAATAAGTGATACATGTTGGCACCTATATGTTTCATTGGTTTATGTTTATTGTTCGTCTTGGGTAAGAGGTAGGACTGTTACCTACTTACCTAGACTCCTGCATTGTTGAGATATTGTCATGACATTTGTGTCACCAGTTTATGACATTATATTTGCATTTTAGTTTTCTCTATAGAGACACCGTTTGTTGTGATGATATCCATACGTCACGCCCTATATTCCGCCATGGTGGGGTGTGACACCTAGGTCGGCGACGTCTGGGGGGATGATCATCCGAATCAGACCCCAAAGGGTCATTAGGGGGGGGGGGGTGCCCCACCTCTATGATGGGCACTTTTGTGAGAAGGAGCTTACTTCCCACCAGAGTTTATCCTACGCCACACACTTGTGCGGCGATTGTCCATGGGAGTTTCCAACAACAGGCGTCCAGTGGAGTCGTCAGATCTATCCCCATCTTTTGTTGCAATTATTGCATGATGCGATCCCCTATGCGCTCGAACACATTCCATGGTCGAGGGGTTCCCTCGAAGGAAGGTTGTTCATTAGCTCGCGTCTTCCTTCCCCTCTTCCTAGCTTGAGGGGGAGTACCGTGCGCGAAGATTCCAAAGTTATGTCTGGACTGGAGATTCCGTCCCAGATTTAACCTTGCCGAGATACCTGGCATGATTATGTTGAAATTTTGCGTGAGTACGCGCTCGAGGTCCTCGTCATCGAGTGAACCAACTTCCAATTCTCCCTCGACCACTGGTGGCTTTTGCGGCTCCTTGGTCGGGGCCTTTGCTGCAGCTCCCGGATCGGGGTTATCCAAAGTGATGGTTGGTGGTGGGGTATTACCGGATGTGCCTGCCCTACCGAGAGACTAAAACGTGTTTCGATTATTCGGCCCTCCTTCTTGGCCACCCTAAGGCTGGGCCGAGGTGATTAGCCCATCACCCGCAGACTTCCGGTTCCCAGGATTCATGTTCCTAAGGTTTCCCTGAAAGTGTCCCTGCGTCATTGGGAGAGATTGAGATTGAGAATATGTTTAGTTTAGTGTATGGGCCCCATGGATGGCAACAACTTGTTGATACAAAAGTTGGATGATCCTTGTTTGACCTGAATTAGGCTTAATTCGAGTTGGCTGGGCTCCGGCTCTTGCACAAAGTGAATGTCTTGTTGAGATCCTACACACTAAAACAACACACGTTAAGCTTACCGTGGGAACGTATCCCACGATTAGACTCCGGCATGATAGTAAGTAATCAGTTTAGGGTTAGATAATCGGTGAGTGTTGAGTATGTATGTGAATCGTACCTTGGTGGAACCCTTGGGGGTTCCTTATATAGGCGGCAGAGTCCTTATTGGGCTCTACCAAACCTTCGGCCCGAAGTAAGAGATAAGTATCATAATTAGGTTATTTGATATCTTCTAATTAAGGATAGTGAATATCCCCTTACTTTAAGGTATATCCTAATCTCAGTTAGATTGGGATTCTGTCTAACCCTTGCCGCGTACGACAGAGATGTGGGCCGCGCTCTGAAACGTGCGGCCCATGTTACTGAATGTTCTGACAAACTAGATAACATATATCCAGCCCAAATGTATTGGACTGAATGCGGATAATACCAATGGGCCGGGTCCTAGACCCGGCTCGAGGACTATACGTCATCACCTTATTTGAAAGCCGGGAAAAATAAATATATAAGATTTTCCGAGTAGCTTATTCAGTATTTTACATGTGCGTCCATTGAGCCTATTTAGTGTAGGATATGCGATCGTTTAGCCATCGAAAATGCGTGAGCCTATCCGGGGCACACACTTAATACGGAGAACACACTTTTATTATACGTTTATTATTTATATTAATCGTTTTGATGAAAACTTCACTTTATTATTTAATTAGCGGTATTTAAATTGGTTACGTGTTTAATTCATTTAAGATACACGTGTAATTAAATTGTGTGATTAAATTTCAATTCTAGAACCCTCTATCCCTTTGGCCGGTCGAATATACTCAAAGAGGATCTAGAAGATTTTTTAGTTAAGCTAAAAAGGTAAGTAAATATTCGTTGGGCCTTAACCTAGAGTAGGGAGCAAGAAAAGTAAAGAGGTGGAAGGATATATAAACTGTAACACCCTGATGAGACTGCTTTTATACATAGTCTCATCGTCCAAAAAGGGCTTAAAATGCATTAAATATCATCAAAATACCCATATATATGCTAGTGTTTGTTGCTTGTGTATTTTAGGTACGGATATTGAGAAAATGACAAAAGATCACAAGAATCATACAAAAACGAACACGGGAAACGAAGCCGCACAATGAACCAAGCCCTAATGAAGAATTTTCCCAAGAAGACCCTTGAAGACTTGAAGATTTATGAAGAAGGGTCCTCCAATATGGAAGAATTGACACTTTATACCCTTGTATCTTCATAATTACAAGTTTGGTCCCTAAAGTTTGTCAAAATTACAAAAAGGGCCCTCCACTTTGAAGAATTGACAAGTTTAGCCCCTCAACAAAGCTAAATTGTCAACCATTATCCTCCACAAAGTCAAATATATCATGAAGTCCTTCAAAGAACAAGAAATTGCAAGTTTGGTCCTTTGAAAATCCCAAAATTACCAAAAGCACCCTTGACTTTCAACATTTGGCAAGAATGGTCCCTCATAAATGAAGACTTGGCAATTTCAGTCCTCCAAAATGCCAATCATACAAGTTAAGACCATAATCCATCAAGAAAATGCCAAATCAGTCCCTCAAGAATCACAAAATGGCAAGAAATACCCCTGAAAATACTTTGGAAAAGTATTTGGGGCAAAAGTGTGAAAAGTGAAACTTCAACAACAAAGGAATCCGGATTTCACACTAATTATTTACAAAGTGACAAGTATTTGAAAGATAGGGGTAAATCATGGCAGACAACATAAGTAACCTTAACCAGTGTCATGGTGACACGTGTCCCACTCACCTTTTCCTCCAATCACAGCCCACCATTCATCCACCTCACACTCCACTTCATCTGGTTTAAGATTAAATTAATCTTGGCGCCTAAAACATCTTTTTAAACTAATCTACCCCTAAAACAGATTAAAAACCTGTTCTTCATGTTCATCACAAAATTTGGGGATTTCCTAATTACAATGAACTAGCCCTTAATCTTTTCCAGATTAATGATTAAGGTGCTAATTATCATAACCCAACTTTAAAAACCTATGCCACATTACCCTAGAGTTCACATTCTTCATGCCCTGCACACGTTTTTGAGGATACTACCAAATTTTGCCAGGGAATCTACACACTTTGTTTAGCTTTGTTTCTAAGCTTCAATATGGACCCTTGGATACACTTTTCACATGCCAGCTTCACTACAATACAAAGATCAATCACATGAAGCCAAGAAGTTCAAAAAGCTACAAGGGCAATTTTGGGACACCACAGCTATTAGGGTTTACGTTTTTTAGTTCTTAACTAGTTCATGTATGCCTATATAAAGGCCTTAGGTCACTACATTTGTTTTCTGCTCTTGAATTTTCCTTGTTCACAAATCTGTAAAGCTCATTTCCAGTCTTAATGAAATGTGTATGAATTTTGTGAAGAAAGCTCAAGTGCCATTGTTATAATCTGTTTACTATTGTTCTTTGTTTCTTATTTTTTGAATCAAAAACATGTTTTCAAAAGAGGAGTGTGCAAAAGTTTGCACATTTTCCACATTTTCTTGATATTTTGCTAAGTTCTTGGTCTATCTTGGAATTCTTGGGCTATTGGGCTGATCATAGCATCCTAATATTGTGTTATCAAGGTGTGGTGAAGCTTATAACTTGGGGATAATCAAGTGTGGAGGACAAGAGTTGCATTAATTAAGAAGTTTTCATATTTCAATTTTGATAATTGTGCCTCTAACCTTGTTGAATCTTAGCAGGGTTGTTTGTGGAAGCTTGTACTTGTTCTTGCTAGTACATAAGGTCAAAATCTGTGGGTGTGGATGTACATCCATGAGTACACATCCTTAATCTCAAAATCTGAAAATATTTTGGATATTTGTGATATTTGAGTGTTGCTTATGTTCTTGTGTATTTTGTGGCTTAAAACTGCTTGAATCTGTTTATCTTAGCTATTGTTGTGTTATTTTGGGCTTGGGTGGTCTTAAATCTTACTTTTGATTTGAAAAACTTGGTTTTGAAAAGTTAAAAGGGTGTTTGGGTCTACCTGTTTGAGATTGAAAAGTGTTATTGTGTTTGTGGAAGTTTGTGTTTGTGCTTGGTATCTGATAAATGCTTGGTTGAGAGTTGTTTGCTGCAAGTTTTTGAGTTTGAAACCTTGAATCACATAATCTGCTATAACTTGTTGAGTTTGACTGTTTTTTACCTAAGAATTTGGGAAAACCTAGAGTTTATGCATGCCTAGGGTTAAAAGCTGTTAAAACATCATTATTATAACATACTTGATAGATCTTGAGGTTTGAATCTGGCTTGTTGGTCAAATACATCAGCAAAGTGAAAACTGCATGTGTTAGTGTTCATCAGTAACCTTCATAAGCTTGAATCTTGATTTAGGCTTTAAGCCATTGCATGAAAACTGTTTAGACTTGTTCATTTGAGTTTATAATAGCTTGTGTATGCATTTGGTTGAATTTGGTTGGCTGAATATTGTTAAAACTTCTTATAAGTGCTCAACTGCTTATTGTTCTAAGTCTGTGCTAGATCTGGTGCTTTATTGAATTAACTGTACAAATTGGCTGTTACTTGTTATGATTTCTTTGTTTATATTGACTCCTTATGATCCAAAGATCATTTGGGTGCCTTTGTGAAATCTGAATCTCTAAAAAAGTCACTAAAGACAAAAAAGTCTACAAGTCAAGCAGTGGGAAAAGTTCCCACTGCTCAACACCCAAAACTAGCCCCTGCTAGTGTTAATTTGCACTCAGCTTATCAATAAGCTATTTTAGCTTATCCAGACTTGCAACAACTTATTATTTGTGATAGATCTTCATTATTTGACCTATTTGATTAGACTAGAGCTTATTGGACTTTGACTTTGACTTTTGCTAGAAAACTAACTTAATTGACTTTTTCATAAGTGCTTATTTGCTTTTTCCAGCTAATTGAGTCAGCTTATTTAAAACTTTTTATTGAAATAGCTTAATTAAGTCATTTAAAAGCTTTAGAAACTTGAATCAGCTCTTGGGGTGGCCTAGAACTCAAAAACGACTATTTTGTCGTTTTCTGTAGATTGCTTATTGCATTTTCAGGCTTATTCCTTGGGCTTATTTCAAATTTCTTTTTACAGAAGTCTTATTAGGACAAAAGAAGCTTGTGTTTCTAATTTGAGCTTATGGCATTAGCTTATAGCTTAATGGCCAAAAAGCCCATTAAGAATAAGCTGTTTAGTATAAGCTAGCTTATTTCACACTTTCAGCTTTTGGGCCTTTGGAAAAAGTTGTTTAAAATCAAATTTTGAGTCAAGTAGTGCTTTTTGGGCTTATTTGGACGACTTTTTCATTTTGGGCTCAAATTTGGCCCATTAAGGATCTGTTTTGGGTTTAGCCCATTTTCTAGGCCCATTAAGGGTGTTTAGGTAAATTCAAGTTCATTTCTGTGTTATTTAGGTTAAATTAAGCTAGTTTGCAACTTTTTAGAATTTTTATGATTTTTAGATTTTTAATAATATTTTAATATTATTTTATTGTTAAAAATTAAAAGTCTAATTTTCTAAGTTTTTATATTTTTCCTAGATTATAGACACTTAATTAGGAATTTTGCAACTTTCCAAATATTTTTAGGGTCTTTTAATTATTTTATAGAATTATTTTAAGTTTTTTTAGCTTTTAATAGTTTTTAATTGTTTAAAAATAGTTTTATTGGTTTTAAAATTTTGAAAAATACTTTTTAGCTTAATTAGGTTATTTTAAAGGTTTACAAACTTTAAGATCTTGATTGGGACTTTTTATTAGTTAATATTGATTTTTAGGGCTTTAATTAGCATTAAAAAGTCATTATTTAATTAATTAAAAGGTTTTAGCAAGTTTGGATTTTTTGTAAACTCTTATAATATTTTAGTGGATTTTTAGTGATTTTTGGTAATTCTTAGAGTAAATTTTTAATTTTGGTGCTTTTTACGGTTTTACGTGTACACCTTTTTCGTCTTAGTTTAATTCGTCATCGTAACCGTCATTCTCTTCTTATCCCATTTCTATTTTTCTTTCTCACAAATATAATCACAAAGATAATCAATTTATTACACACATACTAAGCCTCCTTGAGAACGATCCCCATTATGGGTCATTAGTGCTTGGTTTTCCTAAACCGACACTTAATACTTGCCACTTTTGCTCTCTTTTCCTAAAGAGTAGTAAAACCACTACATCATTTTGGCGCCACTGCCGGGGAGGCGTGTTGTGTTTTGATTTGGAATTGTTGTTTTTATATACTAACCATAAATAGTATTTGTATTAGTAGCACTCTACTAATACGTATTATCGGTTTTCGATTTTTGTGTGAATACTATTACTATATTGTATACGTAGAACAATAAATTCACAAGTACTCCAAATACGTGAGAAATCACAACCTTGACTTGGGAGGTCATTACCCAATCATTGTATTCGAATCTCAAACCAAAGAAAAAGGCAAAAATAGATAAATACTTTCGTGAAGCTTAATTTTGAAAAATACAAACTATAAGGTGGGTATAAGGCGGATATTATAAAATATATCCTAAGGAAAAAGGCTCTTAAGTGCTTCGCGCCGCCTCGTTTCCCAGCTTGCTTGTGAGTATTTGATTTTGAGAGCTAATCGAGGGTTTTACCGCCCAAAGTATTACTTGATACATATTTTCTTGGTTTCAATTGATTTAACCCTCTTGAACGTTTTGGTGTTCCACCAACGTTCTAAAGTCATCGAAGGCGTTCACTTCACGTGATCGTTTTCATTCCTTGAGGCTTCTTTAATCAAGAGATTTGATTAAGGAGGAGATTTGTAGATTTTTGTCTACTTAATACATTTACCAAAATCTAAAAAGATTAATACAATCAAAAAAATTGAAAAATACAAAACACCAAAAAGAATCTTCTTTGCTCGTCCCCTCGTTGTACGTGACGTTTATGCTAACTCGTAATCAAGCAAGACGTGCATGTAAACGAAAGAACAAAACTCCCACTCCTAATCTTTCTAGTGAGGAGTCTCCTATTGACGAACCCATTGTAAGAGAAGCACCAACCATGGCGAATCAAACTATGATGGAGTTACTTCAAGCACCCACTGAGGGTTATGGAGAGGCTATTGTGATTCCCGCTATCCTTGCGGATAATTTTGAAGTGAAAACGGGTTTGTTGTCGATGATCCAAAACAACAAATTCCGTGGTGATGAGAAGGACAATCCACACAACCATATCCGCCAATTCAATCGTCTTACCGCCACTTGCAAGTTTAAGGATGTCTCGAATGACTCGATTAAGATGATGCTTTTTCTGTATTCTTTAGCGGGGCCCGCTAATGTTTGGTAAGAGAAAGAGCCACCCAATTCTATATTGACGTGGAAGGATCTCGTGTCTAAGTTTGTGAATCATTTTTTTCCGCCCTCTAACACTACGTACTTGAAAAACGAGATTTCAAAATTTTCACAAGAGTTTAATGAAAGTTTTTCAACGGCTTGGAATAGGTTTAAGGAAATGTTACATGAATGCCCTCATCACGGTTTTTCCGACTTGCATCAAATTGACACGTTTTACAATGGACTTAATGATCATGAAAGGGATTATCTTAATGCCGCCGCGGGTGGTAATTTTTTGTGTAAAACGGTTGAGGAAGCTTTGGTGATAATTGAGAATAGATCTAAGGTGTATAGTCCTCGTAGCACGTCTAGTGTTCGTAAGGCTTCGTCTTCGGCTTCACCTTCTTTGTCTACTACCATCGATGCTTGCCAAATTGAGGCGAACTTGGAAAATAAGATTTTTGATAAGCATAAAGGTCTTTTGATTGAGTTCAAAGTTGGAGAACCAAGTGCTCCCGCTACGGCTAAAGCGGTTGAGGTTTCATGCATGTATTGTGGTGGAGGTCATGATTTCTCCGAGTGCATTACCAACGGTGGTAACACTTCGAGTGCCTACGCGGCCACGGGAACTTACAACCAAAACGGTCAAGTTACCCGCTCTAATCAATTGACTCCACCGGGTTTTGGTTCAAATCAAAATGCTAACAACAACTATCGCAACAATCAAGTTGGTTTCAAAAACAATTTCAACAAGGGAAACTATGGTAATCAAGGGGCTAATAATCAAGTTTCAAACAATAATCAAAATGATTTTCAAAACAACAACAAAGGTTTGCAAACGTTGAAAGATCTTCCAAATGAATTTGTTGAATATGCTAATGGGAATGATGCTAGGTTTGACAATATTCAAAGAGAAATCATTAGCCTAAGATCCGAGTTTAAGAATGACTTGAAGAAAGAGTTGAAAAATGAGTTAGCTAATGAACTTAAAATCCATACCAACAAGATGGAAGGAACCGTAACTAGGTTACAACATAACCAACAAAAAATGGAACAAGGGAAACATGAGATAAAATAAGAAATGGTTAAAGCCAAGAAGAGGCAATCCAAGTTTGAAGATAAAATCTCATCTATGTTTGAGGCAATTATGTGTAAACCGTCTTCGAGTAGTCTTCCTAGCAACACCGTATCAAACCCTAAGGGTGAGATGAAAGTGATTACCACACGTAGTGGTAAGACACTTAAGGAACCGACTCCTCAACCAATTGCTCCTACAGAGGAGGCAATTGAGGAAGAACCCGAGGTGGCGGTCCAAAAGGACATGTGCCAATCCCACGAAGTACCGCTCATGCCACACCTACGGTTGACCCTTTACCCATATTGGAACCCGAGATTCCAAAGGCTATGCCTATGCCTAAACCCACACCACCTTTGCCCTATCCATCGAGACTTAGAAAGGAGAAACGTCAAGAGAGCGACAATTACCAATTTGAGCTTTTTATGAAAATGTTTCGTGATTTGCACTTTAATGTGAGTTTTGCCGATGCTTTGGTCATGATGCCTCGATTTGCCGGAAACTTTAAGAGAATGTTGAACAACAAGGAGAAATTGCACCAATTGTCTAGTTGTTCATCGGTTTATCTTAATCGTATACCTCAAAAAGTCGGTGATCCCGGTAAATTCTTGATCCCTTGTGGAATCCAAGATATGGAGGATGCTTCGCCTTGGCCGATCTTGGTGCTAGCATTAACTTGATGCCACTTGCAATCTTCAAGTCGCTCAATCTTCCTTATCTTACTCCTTCACTAATGTCTATCGAGTTGGCCGACCATTCCACGATTCCCGCATGTGGATTGGCGGAAGACGTTTTTGTGAAAGTGGGGAAGTTCTACTATCCCGTAGACTTTATCGTTGTTGATATTCCCACGGATCCTCAAGTTCCTCTCATTTTAGGTCGTTCGTTTTAGATACGTCTATGGCTTTGATCGATGTTCATGCTAGAAAGATCACCTTACGTTTCAACGACGAGGAGCTTGTTATAAACGCAACTCAAAACTCTCAAATTTCTCATGTTTATTCTGTTGCAACCATAAACCTCGTTGATATGATTGACATGGTTTGCGAGGTATTTTCACAAGAAGTTCTAGGTTTTGGTGATGATGAAACTAGTGGCAATCCCACTATGTTAGATCCAATTCTTGATAATTCGACACCAACCTTCACTCCATTTAAAGGTGGTGGTTTTACGTTGGAAGAATTCGATGTTCCACGTACTTGTAACGAAGACCTCGACAACGATGAGGACTTCTCGATTATCAAGGATTTTCTTAACGATTTCCCATTTCCTCCACCCAAGGAGGTTATGAGTATCGAGCCCAAATCTTCACTTGAGGAACCACCTATCATCGAGTTGAAAGATTTACCTCCTCATCTCGAATATGTCTATTTGGAGGAGGGCGACAAGTTGCCGGTTATTATTGCGAAGGAACTTTCGAATGATAAAAAACCACACTTGTCGATGTTCTAAAGGATCACAAAGGGGCAATTGCGTGGAAGTTATCCGACATTAAGGGGAACGATCCCAAATTTTGTACCCACAAAATCTTAATGGAGGAGGATTACAAGCCCGCAATCCAATGTCAAAGGAGGGTGAACCCCATAATTCACGACGTCATCAAAAAGGAGGTCCTTAAACTCCTTGATGCGGGAATGATTTACCCTATTTCCGATAGCCCTTGGGTGAGTCCTATTCAATGTGTCCCTAAAAAGGGAGGAATGACCGTTGTGCCAAACGATGCCAACGAGTTAATTCCCACTAGAATCGTGATCGGATGGAGAGTGTGCATTGACTATCGTAAGTTGAATGAAGCCACTCGAAAAGACCATTTTCCCTTGCCCTTCATGGACCAAATGTTAGAGCGTCTTGCGGGAAACGATTTCTATTGCTTTTTAGATGGTTTTTCCGGTAACATCCAAATCCCCATCCATCCTCGTGATCAAGAAAAAACTACGTTTACGTGTCCATATGGAACGTTTTCCTATCTTAGAATGCCATTCGGACTTCGCAATGCACCGGGAACCTTTCAAAGGTGCATGATGGCTATTTTTCATGATATGATCGAGAAAACGATGAAAGTATTCATGGATGACTTTTTCGTGTTTGGTAATTCGTTCACTTCGTGTTTGTCGAATCTTGAGAGAATGTTGAAGCGTTGTGAGGAAACCAACCTTGTGCTCAATTGGGAAAAGTGTCATTTTATAGTTAAGAGTGGAATCGTCTTAGGGCACAAGGTCTCGAAAGCGGGGATTGAGGTAGATCAAGCTAAGATAGACGTCATCGCCAAATTACCTCATCCTGAAACCGTCAAGGGAGTTAGGAGTTTCCTAGGCCACGCGGGCTTTTATCGTCGATTCATCTAGGATTTTTCAAAGATCTCTCGACCCATTACACATCTTCTTGAAAAAGAGGCACGTTTTGTCTTTGACAAAGATTGTGTACGAGCCTTTGAAATCCTTAAGAGGAAACTTACCGAAGCTAACATTCTTGTTGCTCCCAATTGGAACCTCCCCTTTGAGCTCATGTGCGATGCTAATGATTACGCTATTGGGGCCGTATTGGGGCAACGTCATGAAAAGCACTTCTTGCCTATTCACTATGCTATCAAGACGATGACCGAGGCTCAACTAAAATACACTACAATGGAGAAGGAGTTCCTTGCCGTGGTGTATGCATTTGAGAAATTTCGACCTTATCTCGTCTTGACGAAATGCATAGTGTATACGGATCATTCGGTTATCAAGTATCTCATGGCTAAACAAGATGCAAAGCCGATATTACTTCTTTGGATTCTCCTCCTTCAAGAATTTGACCAGAAAATTGTTGACAAAAAAGGAGCCGAGAATCTAGCGGCCGATCATCTTTCTCGTTTGGAAGATCCTCACCAAAGTATTTACGAGCCCAAGGAAATCACCGAAACATTTCCGCTCGAGACACTTGATGTAGTGAATGCTAAGCTTGATTCTCCCACCCCATGGTTTGCGGACTTTGCAAATTACCATGCGGGTAACTTCATCATCAAGGGTATGACGACTCAAGAAAAACGAAAATTCTTTCGTGACGTCAAGTTCTACTTTTGGAACGACCCTTACTTGTTTCGACCTTGTGCGGATCAAATCATCCGACGTTGTGTATTTGGCACCGAAGCTTCTAATATCCTTAGAGCTTGTCATAAGGGACCCACGGGTGGTCACCATAGTGCTAATCTCACGGCTAAGAAGGTGTTTGATGCTGGCTTCTTTTGGCCTAATATTGTGTTATCAAGGTGTGGTGAAGCTTATAACTTGGGGATAATCAAGTGTGGAGGACAAGAGTTGCATTAATTAAGAAGTTTTCATATTTCAATTTTGATAATTGTGCCTCTAACCTTGTTGAATCTTAGCAGGGTTGTTTGTGGAAGCTTGTACTTGTTCTTGCTAGTACATAAGTTCAAAATCTGTGGGTGTGGATGTACATCCATGAGTACACATCCTTAATCTCAAAATCTGAAAATATTTTGGATATTTGTGATATTTGAGTGTTGCCTATGTTCTTGTGTATTTTGTGGCTTAAAACTGCTTGAATCTGTTTATCTTAGCTATTGTTGTGTTATTTTGGGCTTGGGTGGTCTTAAATCTTACTTTTGATTTGAAAAACTTGGTTTTGAAAAGTTAAAAGGGTGTTTGGGTCTACCTGTTTGAGATTGAAAAGTGTTATTGTGTTTGTGGAAGTTTGTGTTTGTGCTTGGTATCTGATAAATGCTTGGTTGAGAGTTGTTTGCTGCAAGTTTTTGAGTTTGAAACCTTGAATCACATAATCTGCTATAACTTGTTGAGTTTGACTGTTTTTTACCTAAGAATTTGGGAAAACCTAGAGTTTATGCATGCCTAGGGTTAAAAGCTGTTAAAACATCATTATTATAACATACTTGATAGATCTTGAGGTTTGAATCTGGCTTGTTGGTCAAATACATCAGCAAAGTGAAAACTGCATGTGTTAGTGTTCATCAGTAACCTTCATAAGCTTGAATCTTGATTTAGGCTTTAAGCCATTGCATGAAAACTGTTTAGACTTGTTCATTTGAGTTTATAATAGCTTGTGTATGCATTTGGTTGAATTTGGTTGGCTGAATATTGTTAAAACTTCTTATAAGTGCTCAACTGCTTATTGTTCTAAGTCTGTGCTAGATCTGGTGCTTTATTGAATTAACTGTACAAATTGGCTGTTACTTGTTATGATTTCTTTGTTTATATTGACTCCTTATGATCCAAAGATCATTTGGGTGCCTTTGTGAAATCTGAATCTCTAAAAAAGTCACTAAAGACAAAAAAGTCTACAAGTCAAGCAGTGGGAAAAGTTCCCACTGCTCAACACCCAAAACTAGCCCCTGCTAGTGTTAATTTGCACTCAGCTTATCAATAAGCTATTTTAGCTTATCCAGACTTACAACAAATTATTATTTGTGATAGATCTTCATTATTTGACCTATTTGATTAGACTAGAGCTTATTGGACTTTGACTTTGACTTTTGCTAGAAAACTAACTTAATTGACTTTTTCATAAGTGCTTATTTGCTTTTTCCAGCTAATTGAGTCAGCTTATTTAAAACTTTTTATTGAAATAGCTTAATTAAGTCATTTAAAAGCTTTAGAAACTTGAATCAGCTCTTGGGGTGGCCTAGAACTCAAAAACGACTATTTTGTCGTTTTCTGTAGATTGCTTATTGCATTTTCAGGCTTATTCCTTGGGCTTATTTCAAATTTCTTTTTACAGAAGTCTTATTTAGGACAAAAGAAGCTTGTGTGTCTAATTTGAGCTTATGGCATTAGCTTATAGCTTAATGGCCAAAAAGCCCATTAAGAATAAGCTGTTTAGTATAAGCTAGCTTATTTCACACTTTCAGCTTTTGGGCCTTTGGAAAAAGTTGTTTAAAATCAAATTTTGAGTCAAGTAGTGCTTTTTGGGCTTATTTGGACGACTTTTTCATTTTGGGCTCAAATTTGGCCCATTAAGGATCTGTTTTGGGTTTAGCCCATTTTCTAGGCCCATTAAGGGTATTTAGGTAAATTCAAGTTCATTTCTGTGTTATTTAGGTTAAATTAAGCTAGTTTGAAACTTTTTAGAATTTTTATGATTTTTAGATTTTTAATAATATTTTAATATTATTTTATTGTTAAAAATTAAAAGTCTAATTTTCTAAGTTTTTATATTTTTCCTAGATTATAGACACTTAATTAGGAATTTTGCAACTTTTCAAATATTTTTAGGGTCTTTTAATTATTTTCTAGAATTATTTTAAGTTTTTTTAGCTTTTAATAGTTTTTAATTGTTTAAAAATAGTTTTATTGGTTTTAAAATTTTGAAAAATACTTTTTAGCTTAATTAGGTTATTTTAAAGGTTTACAAACTTTAAGATCTTGATTGGGACTTTTTATTAGTTAATATTGATTTTTAGGGCTTTAATTAGCATTAAAAAGTCATTATTTAATTAATTAAAAGGTTTTAGCAAGTTTGGATTTTTTGTAAACTCTTATAATATTTTAGTGGATTTTTAGTGATTTTTGGTAATTCTTAGAGTAAATTTTTAATTTTGGTGCTTTTTACGGTTTTACGTGTACACCTTTTTTGTCTTAGTTTAATTCGTCATCGTAACCGTCATTCTCTTCTTATCCCATTTCTATTTTTCTTTCTCACAAATATAATCACAAAGATAATCAATTTATTACACACATACTAAGCCTCCTTGAGAACGATCCCCATTATGGGTCATTAGTGCTTGGTTTTCCTAAACCGACACTTAATACTTGCCACTTTTGCTCTCTTTTCCTAAAGAGTAGTAAAACCACTACATCATTTTGGCGCCGCTGCCGGGGAGGCGTGTTGTGTTTTGATTTAGAATTGTTGTTTTTATATACTAACCATAAATAGTATTTGTATTAGTAGCACTCTACTAATACGTATTATCGGTTTTTGATTTTTGTGTGAATACTATTACTATATTGTATACGTAGAACAATAAATTCACAAGTACTCCAAATACGTGAGAAATCACAATCTTGACTTGGGAGGTCATTACCCAATCATTGTATTCGAATCTCAAACCAAAGAAAAAGGCAAAAATAGATAAATACTTTCGTGAAGCTTAATTTTGAAAAATACAAACTATAAGGTGGGTATAAGGCGGATATTATAAAATATATCCTAAGGAAAAAGGCTCTTAAGTGCTTCGCGCCGCCTCGTTTCCCAGCTTGCTTGTGAGTATTTGATTTTGAGAGCTAATCGAGGGTTTTACCGCCCAAAGTATTACTTGATACATATTTTCTTGGTTTCAATTGATTTAACCCTCTTGAACGTTTTGGTGTTCCACCAACGTTCTAAAGTCATCGAAGGCGTTCACTTCACGTGATCGTTTTCATTCCTTGAGGCTTCTTTAATCAAGAGATTTGATTAAGGAGGAGATTTGTAGATTTTTGTCTACTTAATACATTTACCAAAATCTAAAAAGGTTAATACAATCAAAAAAATTGAAAAATACAAAACACCAAAAAGAATCTTCTTTGCTCGTCCCCTCGTTGTACGTGACGTTTATGCTAACTCGTAATCAAGCAAGACGTGCATGTAAACGAAAGAACAAAACTCCCACTCCTAATCTTTCTAGTGAGGAGTCTCCTATTGACGAACCCATTGTAAGAGAAGCACCAACCATGGCGAATCAAACTATGATGGAGTTACTTCAAGCACCCACTGAGGGTTATGGAGAGGCTATTGTGATTCCCGCTATCCTTGCGGAGAATTTTGAAGTGAAAACGGGTTTGTTGTCGATGATCCAAAACAACAAATTCCGTGGTGATGAGAAGGACAATCCACACAACCATATCCGCCAATTCAATCGTCTTACCGCCACTTGCAAGTTTAAGGATGTCTCGAATGACTCGATTAAGATGATGCTTTTTCTGTATTCTTTAGCGGGGCCCGCTAATGTTTGGTAAGAGAAAGAGCCACCCAATTCTATATTGACGTGGAAGGATCTCGTGTCTAAGTTTGTGAATCATTTTTTTCCGCCCTCTAACACTACGTACTTGAAAAACGAGATTTCAAAATTTTCACAAGAGTTTAATGAAAGTTTTTCAACGGCTTGGAATAGGTTTAAGGAAATGTTACATGAATGCCCTCATCACGGTTTTTCCGACTTGCATCAAATTGACACGTTTTACAATGGACTTAATGATCATGAAAGGGATTATCTTAATGCCGCCGCGGGTGGTAATTTTTTGTGTAAAACGGTTGAGGAAGCTTTGGTGATAATTGAGAATAGATCTAAGGTGTATAGTCCTCGTAGCACGTCTAGTGTTCGTAAGGCTTCGTCTTCGGCTTCACCTTCTTTGTCTACTACCATCGATGCTTGCCAAATTGAGGCGAACTTGGAAAATAAGATTTTTGATAAGCTTAAAGGTCTTTTGATTGAGTTCAAAGTTGGAGAACCAAGTGCTCCCGCTACGGCTAAAGCGGTTGAGGTTTCATGCATGTATTGTGGTGGAGGTCATGATTTCTCCGAGTGCATTACCAACGGTGGTAACACTTCGAGTGCCTACGCGGCCACGGGAACTTACAACCAAAACGGTCAAGTTACCCGCTCTAATCAATTGACTCCACCGGGTTTTGGTTCAAATCAAAATGCTAACAACAACTATCGCAACAATCAAGTTGGTTTCAAAAACAATTTCAACAAGGGAAACTATGGTAATCAAGGGGCTAATAATCAAGTTTCAAACAATAATCAAAATGATTTTCAAAACAACAACAAAGGTTTGCAAACGTTGAAAGATCTTCCAAATGAATTTGTTGAATATGCTAATGGGAATGATGCTAGGTTTGACAATATTCAAAGAGAAATCATTAGCCTAAGATCCGAGTTTAAGAATGACTTGAAGAAAGAGTTGAAAAATGAGTTAGCTAATGAACTTAAAATCCATACCAACAAGATGGAAGGAACCGTAACTAGGTTACAACATAACCAACAAAAAATGGAACAAGGGCAACATGAGATAAAATAAGAAATGGTTAAAGCTAAGAAGAGGCAATCCAAGTTTGAAGATAAAATCTCATCTATGTTTGAGGCAATTATGTGTAAACCGTCTTCGAGTAGTCTTCCTAGCAACACCGTATCAAACCCTAAGGGTGAGATGAAAGTGATTACCACACGTAGTGGTAAGACACTTAAGGAACCGACTCCTCAACCAATTGCTCCTACAGAGGAGGCAATTGAGGAAGAACCCGAGGTGGCGGTCCAAAAGGACATGTGCCAATCCCACGAAGTACCGCTCATGCCACACCTACGGTTGACCCTTTACCCATATTGGAACCCGAGATTCCAAAGGCTATGCCTATGCCTAAACCCACACCACCTTTGCCCTATCCATCGAGACTTAGAAAGGAGAAACGTCAAGAGAGCGACAATTACCAATTTGAGCTTTTTATGAAAATGTTTCGTGATTTTCACTTTAATGTGAGTTTCGCCGATGCTTTGGTCATGATGCCTCGATTTGCCGGAAACTTTAAGAGAATGTTGAACAACAAGGAGAAATTGCACCAATTGTCTAGTTGTTCATAGGTTTATCTTAATCGTATACCTCAAAAAGTCGGTGATCCCGGTAAATTCTTGATCCCTTGTGCAATCCAAGATATGGAGGATGCTTCGCCTTGGCCGATCTTGGTGCTAGCATTAACTTGATGCCACTTGCAATCTTCAAGTCGCTCAATCTTCCTTATCTTACTCCTTCACTAATGTCTATCGAGTTGGCCGACCATTCCACGATTCCCGCATGTGGATTGGCGGAAGACGTTTTTGTGAAAGTGGGGAAGTTCTACTATCCCGTAGACTTTATCGTTGTTGATATTCCCACGGATCCTCAAGTTCCTCTCATTTTAGGTCGTTCGTTTTAGATACGTCTATGGCTTTGATCGATGTTCATGCTAGAAAGATCACCTTACGTTTCAACGACGAGGAGCTTGTTATAAACGCAACTCAAAACTCTCAAATTTCTCATGTTTATTCCGTTGCAACCATAAACCTCGTTGATATGATTGACGTGGTTTGCGAGGTATTTTCACAAGCAGTTCTAGGTTTTGGTGATGATGAAACTAGTGGCAATCCCACTATGTTAGATCCAATTCTTGATAATTCGACACCAACCTTCACTCCATTTAAAGGTGGTGGTTTTACGTTGGAAGAATTCGATGTTCCACGTACTTGTAACGAAGACCTCGACAACGATGAGGACTTCTCTATTATCAAGGATTTTCTTAACGATTTCCCATTTCCTCCACCCAAGGAGGTTATGAGTATCGAGCCCAAATCTTCACTTGAGGAACCACCTATCATCGAGTTGAAAGATTTACCTCCTCATCTCGAATATGTCAATTTGGAGGAGGGCGACAAGTTGCCGGTTATTATTGCGAAGGAACTTTCGAATGATAAAAAACCACACTTGTCGATGTTCTAAAGGATCACAAAGGGGCAATTGCGTGGAAGTTATCCGACATTAAGGGGATCGATCCCAAATTTTGTACCCACAAAATCTTAATGGAGGAGGATTACAAGCCCGCAATCCAATGTCAAAGGAGGGTGAATAATAACTGGGTTTTAGCCCGTACAAAGAATTAAAGTTCGTTGTGTTCCTGTCTAATCGAATTGATCTTAGTTTTCTATGTGACTCAGTTTTATTTTGGTGGAAACAAATATTTTTGGTTGTTTTTAAATTTAAATGTGCAAAGACTTAAAAGTAAATGTCGTTGAAATAAAGGGTAAGTATTAAAAGTGCGTGAAAATAAATCTAAGTCTAATTAAACGAAAGTGTGCAATATTTAAAAACGTGACGGAAAGTAAATCAATTAAATGACTAAAAATTAAGGTGTGACGGAAATTAAAATTAGACAAGTATTAAAAACTTAAACTAAAAATTAAACAAGACAAAACATAAAAGTTAACCCAGATCGGAATATATTCCGATCAACCTACCATCGGAATGAACACACCACCTATCGGAATGTTTAAGAAACCCAGATCGGAATATGTCACCTTTTCAGATCGGAATAACCTAACAACCTCAGATCGCAATGTAGCCCAGATCGAAATGTATGCTATCGGAATACCAAGATGTAACCTGTCGGAATGCACCTATCGGAATGAGGTCCAGATCGGAATATGGCTAAGGAAGATTGGGCAGCACTTCGTCTAACTAAGCCTCAAGAGCCGTCGGAAAGAGCGATCGCAATATGCGATCGCAATCCCCAGATCGGAATGAGGAAAAGTTCCACCTATCGCAATCCCGGATCGGAATGCAAAACCCTTTGTCCCAACACTGTCACTATCGGAATGTGGAGTTGCAACCGTCGCAATGTGGAAAACCCTAGCTTTCCGATGGAGTACCAAATTCGTGACAAGCACAAGAACTAAATAAGCTAATCCAATAAGCAGTTACCAAAAACTTAAATGAAATGAAATTAAAACGAAACAATAAGCTAGAAAGTTAAATGCTTTTAAAATTTTAAATGACGAAATATAAATGGAATTCAAGCTTAAAAATCGGAACTTTAAAGAAAACTTTTAAAACACTTAAACAAAATACCAAATAAGCACACAAGGTTGTCAATCTCGTGGCTTATTTCGTATGAGGAGATAAAAAAGACGAAGCTTTAATCAAAATAAGCAAATGGATTAAGCAAAACTTGCTTAATCCGAAATGTAAACCGAAACAAAAAGAGAGAAAGGTAGAATGAGATTGATAAAAAGAACTTGATCAAATGATAAAGAAAGGTAAAGACAAGAATTTAAAGAACACAAATTAAAAACTTACTTGGAATTAAAAGGTAATTAAAGGTGCAAAACATGTAATTAAAAATGACAAGTAAATAAAAGTGCATAAATGAAAGGTGGAAGAACTAGTTTGTCAATCTAGCCAACCAGAGTAAATGAAGTGAAATGGTGGGTATTTATAGGTGATTAAGGGATGGTTAGAGGAAGCTTCCTCCTCTCCTTCCTTTCTTCTTAATTGCGCCATCAAGTCCTTCCTTCTTAATCTTTTTGTTAATCTTGGAATTAAGGGACTTTTGGCTTCGGGATTTCTTCGAATTCGTCTTTAAATTCTTCAATAAAATAGACTTGAATTCTTCGGCTTTTGATAAACTTCCGTCTTTTGACTTTTTCTTCGATAAATCTTCAGAATTGGTCGTGGACTTCCGTTCTTTTTGCACTCTTGACTTCTTGACTTCGTCTTTCATCCTTTTCTTCAATAAAAGCCCGTAAATGCCCGTGAATGTCCGTGTTTTCTCCACTTTTCACCTTTTCATCCTAAATCACAACTAAAACACAAACCACGCATAATTCCGACATAAAAGACATAAAATACACGTTTTGGTCCGGTTATTATTGTGATTAAGTGGTAGAAAGGATGGGTGTTTACACACCTATCAAATCCCCTACACTTGACCATTGCAATGTCCTCATGCAATGCATTAGTTACAAAGCATGTTTACACTTTTCATCATAATCAATCCACATTGGCCTTTATTAAAGAGATAGAAAATTATAAAAATGCAAAGCAAAGAAATTAAAAGCATACCTTGGGTTTTGAAAATGTTATGAATAATCATCATCCTCAACTTTTCACTTTCTCCAAACCAAGCTTAAAAACGAGATCATTGTTATTATAAGTTAGTAGACTAACACGAACTCATGTGGGCCAATTATTCACTTAGACTCCCTTATTCCTATGGGTATCTCTTATATTTTATTATTTGTCTTGAATGATCACGAAGATGCATTGTTTGACTTATTTAGATAATTATTTAGTCTGAAAATAAAGTGAACGATTTAATCAATAGTTAGCTAAAGGACCAAATCTTTTAAAACTGCTTCTCGGGATATCAAAAAGTTCATATCTTGGCATAACTTGGTTCGCGATTTGAGACCTTTCTCGGGCCGATATTTGGCAGCGACTTCATACTTCAAACCTTGAGAGACGTTCATGAAATAATGGTCTTCTCTTCATAATTGGAATTTCTTCACTTGGAATTTTTTTTTAGAGATTCTTCATATATGGACCACGACTTCTTCATTTTTCTCCAATCTTTATTTTGGATTTTGATATACAACGATCCGCCTCCTTTATTGACTTGGATCTATTTATCCTCATACCTTGTTAGGGTCTTTTCGGATACACTTCTCCATGACTTTTTGGGAGTTTTGCTTTACGTCGTGTGTCTCGATCCTTCATATTGATTTTCGATAAATGATTCTTCACATCACTTTGGATCTTTAGCAACAAAACATAGCCCTCATGCCTTGTTAGGGCCTTTTCGGACTCGCCAATCTTCGCGCCCCGCTTCATAAGTTATGCCTTGGCTATGAACTCTCGTCATTACCGAGCAACTTTTAAACGATCTGGGGCTAAAAGCTAAGTAACTTTTCAAATCGTACAACCTTATTTATTAGCAGATAAATTTTTTAGCAAGCGATGGGAGAATAGGCTTATAATTAACTCACATAAATTCACGAAAGAATACCGACTTATAATTGGCTCTATCATCTCTCGTTCTCCACAGTTTAAAATCTCAGGTAATGAGACTCGTGGATACTTAGCCTATTAAATCAAAGTTTTGGGTTTTCGAGTCGCCTATAGGATCTTGCAAATTCTTAGACTTTTTCAAGTTTAAAAATTGCTTCTTAAAGTTCCCTTGATAAACGACTCTCTAGGATCAATTATAGGAACTTGCGAAAAGTTCTTGTTCTTAACCCGTGAGAGTTAAGACTTTCGCGTTTTATAGCTCCCTATATAAAAGCCTAGCAAAACTTGACTTAAACACGTTAAGGATACTAGCTAGAGTAAACTCGGGTTGAGTCAAAAGAGTCACAACGTTTGAAAATTTAAAACCACTTATTAAACATTTATTCTAGCAAAGAAAGAAAATAACTATACAAAAGGGAAAAACTAATAGGCCACAATAGATCAAAAATTTTGAAAAATGTCGAAAAATTGATTTTCCGGTTAAAATGAGGACAAATACAAGGAAAAGACCACTTAACTTCGATAGAAGTCCCCCCTACACTTAAGATAAACATTGTCCTCAATGTTTAAGCATGTGGGAGTAAACTCCCCTACACTTAGGACATTGTGCACGTTGTTTAACTCTTGCTAAGGAAAAGACAACTAAAGGGATTCCTATTTTAATATTGAGAAAATATAAAATAGTGAATCGAAAAGAGTTTAGGATAGAACCGGGAAGAAGTAGAACACGGAATCACGGGTCATCAAGAATCATCAAGAATGGATCATTGAAGCTCGAATCCCTGATTAAGAAGTGAGGAGAGGAAATAGCAATCCAAAAGGTCCCCCTACACTTATGATAAAGAAAGCAGAAAGATAGATGCATGGGTTGCCTCCCAAGAAGCGCTGAATTTTTGTTAACCGAGTCATGAGCCTGACTCGACCTTGATCATCAACGGAAGTAGCATGAAACAAATCCACCAGGATCAAAGACATAGTTTTCATCCATCACTAAGCAAGAGCTTAAGGTGAACAAGGCAAGCCAAAAGAGAAGTGGCAAGGTTCCCTTAAGCAGTGATGGAGCACGGTGGAAGCAAGTAGGAAGAGGTGTAAGCATGTCTTCAATGGTTCCAAAGATTTTTCCTTTTATTTCATCAGGTGGATACTGAGATGGATTAAAGACTTCAATACCGGGATCGAACACCTTTTCCTTCAGGGGAAAATAGCACTCCGGCTTAGCCGAGTGTGAAGAAGATCCGCAAAGAAGCACAACCTCGTCCTCAGAAGTGGGACAAAGAGGTGTTAAATCATACGTGCAACGGATTTCGGTGTTAACCGGTTTCTTCTCCTTTGACAAAATGCTCTTCAAATCCAAAGTAGGATCAAGACGATAATCTTCAAAGTCCAAAGGGGGTGCATCACTCTCATGAGGGAAGTATGTGTTAAGAAATTCAGAGAAATCTTCCTCGAATGAGTAATCGTCCAAAGTAGGATCGAGTGATGGCGGAGGATCTTCATCATGGGAAGAATCGCTCGAGAGAGTATCAGCCTCATCAAAATCATCGAAAGTGGGCAGCTCGGGATACTCAGAAGTACACTCAAAATCATCCGAATCTGAGCTAGACTCATCATCATCATAAGTTTCAAAGACTGGTGATGAATCATAAATGGGAGAAGCGTCCAAAGTAGGGAGAGAATCATCCACATCATCATGAAAAAGTGGATTATTGATGCAAGAGTCGAATAGAGGATTTTCGTAGACGGTAAAGTCATCTAGCACATTAATCATATTCACTGATTCTCGGCCTCCAAAAGTTAAACTAGTAAGCTTCCCCATTTTGAAAACTTTTGCATCATCCCCGACTCGTAGGATTAACTCACCTTCGGCCACATCTACTAAAGCACGTCCGGTTCTCAAGAATGGCCGACCAAGTATTAAAGGAATACGTGGGTCCATTTCATAATCAACTACGACAAAATCGACCGGGAAAGTAAATGTGCCAACTTTAATGAACACGTCTTCGGCTATACCAACAGGGTAAGCGAGAGTGCGATTTGCAAGTTCAAGAGTCATCTTTGTTGGAGTGAGGTCGGGCAATGATAGTGTTTTCCAAACACTCAAAGGCATCAAATTAATACTAGCCCCGAGATCAGCAAGGGCAGTAAATTCTTCAGTTTTGTTGAACACGCAAGGCAACACAAAACGACCGGGATCTCCAAGTTTTTCCGGAAGTTCTTTAAGAATAACTGCAGAGCAGTTTTCATTTAAGCGTGTGTTGGCGAGTTCAATCAGCTTCTCCTTCTTGTTAAGCAATTCCTTAAATGCTTTAACAAATTTGGGCATGTGGACAAGTGCTTCAAGAAAGCTAATGTTGAAATTCATTTGAGAAATCATCTTGATATAGCTAGTCACTTGAGCGTCCTCCTTGTTTAGCATTTTGTTCTTGCCCAAGCGAGAAGGATAAGGGATATTAGGTTTGGGTGGTGAGGGTGCAGGTGTAGTAGGTAAAGGTTGAGATGTTGAAGGATCATTCGTGGGAACTTCATCACGTCGAGGCGGAGACGGTAATGGTGCACTAATACTAGGTGTAGGAGGAGTAGGGATACATGGTGGTGGAGGAGGTGTAGATGATGGGGGTGGGATTGGTGGTCCCCGGCAGCGGCGCCATTTAATAACTGGGTTTTAGCCTGTACAAAGAATTAAAGTTCGTTGTGTTCCTGTCTAATCGAATTGATCTTAGTTTTCTATGTGACTCAGTTTTATTTTGGTGGAAACAAATATTTTTGGTTGTTTTTAAATTTAAATGTGCAAAGACTTAAAAGTAAATGTCGTTGAAATAAAGGGTAAGTATTAAAAGTGCGTGAAAATAAATCTAAGTCTAATTAAACGAAAGTGTGCAATATTTAAAAACGTGACGGAAAGTAAATCAATTAAATGACTAAAAATTAAGGTGTGACGGAAATTAAAATTAGACAAGTATTAAAAACTTAAACTAAAAATTAAACAAGACAAAACATAAAAGTTAACCCAGATCGGAATATATTCCGATCAACCTACCATCGGAATGAACACACCACCTATCGGAATGTTTAAGAAACCCAGATCGGAATATGTCACCTTTTCAGATCGGAATAACCTAACAACCTCAGATCGCAATGTAGCCCAGATCGAAATGTATGCTATCGGAATACCAAGATGTAACCTGTCGGAATGCACCTATCGGAATGAGGTCCAGATCGGAATATGGCTAAGGAAGATTGGGCAGCACTTCGTCTAACTAAGCCTCAAGAGCCGTCGGAAAGAGCGATCGCAATATGCGATCGCAATCCCCAGATCGGAATGAGGAAAAGTTCCACCTATCGCAATCCCGGATCGGAATGCAAAACCCTTTGTCCCAACACTGTCACTATCGGAATGTGGAGTTGCAACCGTCGCAATGTGGAAAACCCTAGCTTTCCGATGGAGTACCAAATTCGTGACAAGCACAAGAACTAAATAAGCTAATCCAATAAGCAGTTACCAAAAACTTAAATGAAATGAAATTAAAACGAAACAATAAGCTAGAAAGTTAAATGCTTTTAAAATTTTAAATGACGAAATATAAATGGAATTCAAGCTTAAAAATCGGAACTTTAAAGAAAACTTTTAAAACACTTAAACAAAATACCAAATAAGCACACAAGGTTGTCAATCTCGTGGCTTATTTCGTATGAGGAGATAAAAAAGACGAAGCTTTAATCAAAATAAGCAAATGGATTAAGCAAAACTTGCTTAATCCGAAATGTAAACCGAAACAAAAAGAGAGAAAGGTAGAATGAGATTGATAAAAAGAACTTGATCAAATGATAAAGAAAGGTAAAGACAAGAATTTAAAGAACACAAATTAAAAACTTACTTGGAATTAAAAGGTAATTAAAGGTGCAAAACATGTAATTAAAAATGACAAGTAAATAAAAGTGCATAAATGAAAGGTGGAAGAACTAGTTTGTCAATCTAGCCAACCAGAGTAAATGAAGTGAAATGGTGGGTATTTATAGGTGATTAAGGGATGGTTAGAGGAAGCTTCCTCCTCTCCTTCCTTTCTTCTTAATTGCGCCATCAAGTCCTTCCTTCTTAATCTTTTTGTTAATCTTGGAATTAAGGGACTTTTAGCTTCGGGATTTCTTCGAATTCGTCTTTAAATTCTTCAATAAAATAGACTTGAATTCTTCGGCTTTTGATAAACTTCCGTCTTTTGACTTTTTCTTCGATAAATCTTCAGAATTGGTCGTGGACTTCCGTTCTTTTTGCACTCTTGACTTCTTGACTTCGTCTTTCATCCTTTTCTTCAATAAAAGCCCGTAAATGCCCGTGAATGTCCGTGTTTTCTCCACTTTTCACCTTTTCATCCTAAATCACAACAAAAACACAAACCACGCATAATTCCGACATAAAAGACATAAAATACACGTTTTGGTCCGGTTATTATTGTGATTAAGTGGTAGAAAGGATGGGTGTTTACACACCTATCAATGAACCCCATAATTCACGACGTCATAAAAAAGGAGGTCCTTAAACTCCTTGACGCGGGAATGATTTACCCTATTTCCGATAGCCCTTGGGTGAGTCCTATTCAATGTGTCCCTAAAAAGGGAGGAATGACCGTTGTGCCAAACGATGCCAACGAGTTAATTCCCACTAGAATCGTGATCGGATGGAGAGTGTGCATTGACTATCGTAAGTTGAATGAAGCCACTCGAAAAGACCATTTTCCCTTGCCCTTCATGGACCAAATGTTAGAGCGTCTTGCGGGAAACGATTTCTATTGCTTTTTAGATGGTTTTTCTGGTTACATCCAAATCCCCATCCATCCTCGTGATCAAGAAAAAACTACGTTTACGTGTCCATATGGAACGTTTGCCTATCTTAGAATGCCATTCGGACTTCGCAATACACCGGGAACCTTTCAAAGGTGCATGATGGCTATTTTTCATGATATGATCGAGAAAACGATGAAAGTATTCATGGATGACTTTTTCGTGTTTGGTAATTCGTTCACTTCGTGTTTGTCGAATCTTGAGAGAATGTTGAAGCGTTGTGAGGAAACCAACCTTGTGCTCAATTGGGAAAAGTGTCATTTTATAGTTAAGAGTGGAATCGTCTTAGGGCACAAGGTCTCGAAAGCGGGGATTGAGGTAGATCAAGCTAAGGTAGACGTCATCGCCAAATTACCTCATCCCGAAACCGTCAAGGGAGTTAGGAGTTTCCTAGGCCACGCGGGCTTTTATCGTCGATTCATCTAGGATTTTTCAAAGATCTCTCGACCCATTACACATCTTCTTGAAAAAGAGGCACGTTTTGTCTTTGACAAAGATTGTGTACGAGCCTTTGAAATCCTTAAGAGGAAACTTACCGAAGCTACCATTCTTGTTGCTCCCAATTGGAACCTCCCCTTTGAGCTCATGTGCGATGCTAGTGATTACGCTATTGGGGCCGTATTGGGGCAACGTCATGAAAAGCACTTCTTGCCTATTCACTATGCTATCAAGACGATGACCGAGGCTCAACTAAAATACACTACAATGGAGAAGGAGTTCCTTGCCGTGGTGTATGCATTTGAGAAATTTCGACCTTATCTCGTCTTGACGAAATGCATAGTGTATACGGATCATTCGGCTATCAAGTATCTCATGGCTAAACAAGATGCAAAGCCGAGATTACTTCTTTGGATTCTCCTCCTTCAAGAATTTGACCAGAAAATTGTTGACAAAAAAGGAGCCGAGAATCTAGCGGCCGATCATCTTTCTCGTTTGGAAGATCCTCACCAAAGTATTTACGAGCCCAAGGAAATCACCGAAACATTTCCGCTCGAGACACTTGATGTAGTGAATTCTAAGCTTGATTCTCCCACCCCATGGTTTGCGGACTTTGCAAATTACCATGCGGGTAACTTCATCATCAAGGGTATGACGACTCAAGAAAAACGAAAATTGTTTCGTGACGTCAAGTTCTACATTTGGAACGACCCTTACTTGTTTCGACCTTGTGCGGATCAAATCATCCGACGTTGTGTATTTGGCACCAAAGCTTCTAATATCCTTAGAGCTTGTCATGAGGGACCCACGGGTGGTCACCATAGTGCTAATCTCACGGCTAAGAAGGTGTTTGATGCTGGCTTCTTTTGGCCTACTATTTACCGAGATGCACAGGATCTTGTGAAGTCGTGTGACTCATGCCAACGACAAGGAAAAGCCTCACAAAAAGATGAGATGCCACAAAATATCATCCAAGTGTGTGAGATCTTTGACGTTTGGGGCATAGACTTTATGGGGCCGTTCCCATCATCTCGTGGTAATAAGTACATCCTCGTTGCGGTTGACTACCTATCTAAGTGGGTGGAAGATAAGGCTTTGCCCACCAATGATGCTCGTTTGGTAGTCAAGTTTTTGAAAAGCTTGTTTTCTCGGTTTGGAACCCCTCGTGCGATCATAACAGATCGTGGAACCCATTTTTGTAACGACCAATTCGAAAGGGTCCTAAGGAAATATGGGGTTACACATCGGCTTTCTACGGCTTATCACCCGCAAACAAGTGGGCAAGTCGAGGTTTCAAACCGAGCGTTGAAGAGGATCTTGGAGAGATCCGTTGGGGAAAACTGACAATCTTGGTCGGATAAGTTGGATGCTTTATGGGCCTTTAGGACCGCTCATAAGACACCCATTGGGTGCACTCCCTATAAGCTTGTGTATTGGAAAAATTTTCATTTGCCAATCGAATTGGAAAACAAGGCTTATTGGGCCCTAAAGCATTTAATGATGATATGGAGACCGCGGGAAAACACCAGAAAATGCAATTAAATGAATTGGATGAATTGAGGGACATTGCTTATGAAAATTCATTGATTTATTAAGAAAAAACTAAAAAGTTGCATGATTCTAAAATTAAAAACCGGGTTTTTAACATTGGGGATCAAGTTTTGCTTTTTAATTCTCGCTTGAAAATCTTTTCCGTTAAGTTGAAATCCTGTTGGTCCGGTCCATTCACCGTGACTCAAGTATTTCCATATGGGACCATCGAGCTAGCTCAAAATGATGGCCCCAATTTCAAGGTGAATGGACATAGGTTGAAGCACTACTTTGGCGGAGAAGTTCCATCCTTGACCTACCTCGACCAAGTCACCTTCCCCAATTATAATTAGTATTGAGGGGATCGAGTCGAGCTCATGACTCGGTAATCAAAAACGAGGAGCCTCGTGGGGGAGTCCAATTTATCATATGTACATATTATCGCTTTCTAATGTAGTTAACGTGTGGGGATTTGTGCCCTTCCAACCTTTGTTCCGTGGTTGTTTGTTAATTGTGGGTTTTAGATGATCATGATCTTCACGATTGGAGCCTCTCGTGTTCGTTTTATGGGAGCACTAGATCGTTTGCTTTGAAGACTTTCTCAATATCCATGATATATCTTTTGATGTTCTAACCTTAGGTTTATAGCACACTTCATAAACGGCTTTAAATTTAACGGTTACACCCTTTCCATGCTAGATTAGGCATTCGACTACGTCTCTAGTATGGGGGTGTTTGCACCCCTAGACTCAAAACATTGAGGACAATGTTTAACTTTAGTATGGGGGGTGAATAGATACTTGCCTTGCTAAACCTTCACGCTTTCTAAAGTTTATCTTTTTGTTTATCATTTTTGTTGCAAAATAAGGCTATAAAAGGCCAAATTTTAAAAAATTTCTCATGTTTTATAAGTGTTTGAAGACACGAATGTAGGTTTTCCGATGGCGAGAATAAGAGTAATTTTTTACTCGATCGTGCGTGTTGAGCACTTAGCTTTGATTCCTTAACTTCACATTAGGCTAAGTCGCTTAAACGAGGACGAGAAATGATAGGGTTAATTATAAGTTACTATGCTAAACGTAGAGTACTCGTATTCTTTCAAAAACTCATGTGTTCTCGATGTTTGCTTATTCTCCCTTCGCATGTAAATATTTTTTTTTGCTTAATAAATATTGACTTAGCGGTTTAGTTGGGATTGTTGGGTTTCTAGTCTTTTCTAGTAGCTTCCGTGTAATTAAATTGGGAAGACATAAAGGTATCGCCAGCATCACGGTTTTGAAGTATTGGCACCCGAATAATCAAAAGCTTCACCCAATAATAAGATTTCAAGTGCTCACCTAAATCAAGCAAACAATTTGAAGCCCCACAAGGCCCAAAAATCTATGCAAAATTGAAAGTGAATCAATCCTTAATCTTCGAAGCTTTAAAGATCCAAAATTCGCCTTAGCGTGAGGATATACTTCTTTGGCTAATAAAACTACCGATGAGGTGGATAATAAAAGGCAAGGCAAGACCGAAGTCATAATAAAAGCTTCATGGCGAAGTTGAATAAAAGATGGAGGTAAACCAAAGATAACAAGGCCCTTCCGTTAGGGGCGTATAAAAGTCTTGGTAATAAGTCTCATGTTCAAAACCGTTATAAAATCGTGTTTGTCGATCCTTCTTGTTGACTTAATTTTTTGACATCGTTGTCTATTAGGAGGGGTTATTGATTTGATGGTCTTGGTTACACCGTTAGGACACTATTTTTAGACCTAAATCTCTATTATCGCATAAGTCAAACAATGTATCCTCGTGAAACATTCAAGACAAAATAAAATATAAGAGATACAACTTAGGAAATTGGGAGGATAAGTACGTGATTAGGGCATATGAGTAGAGTTAGCATTACTAACTTATAATGACAATGATCTCGTTACACGCTTGCATTGGAATTGGGGTGAAAATCGAGGACGATGAAGTTATTTCTAACGAAGCATTCACGTGTTCTTATTCTATGAACCTAAACGTCCCATTTTGCGATGAAAATCATACATTATGTCTAAAACACAAGTAGTAGTAGCAATAGTAGTAGTGTAGCTAGTTTATCATTCAATAAAGTTAATAAAAATGAATTTTGGAGTTGCTACGATACTTTATTCTAGCATTGCGTGAGGGCACGGCAATGGTTTAGTATGGGGGAGTGATGAGACAGCTTTTATACATAGTCTCATCGTCCAAAAAGGGCTTAAAATGCATTAAATATCATCAAAATACCCATATATATGCTTGTGTTTGTGGCTTGTGTATTTTAGGTACGGATATTGAGAAAATGACAAAAGATCACAAGAATCATACAAAAACGAACACGGGAAACGAAGCCGCAGAATGAACCAAGCCCTAATGAAGAATTTTCCCAAGAATACCCTTGAAGACTTGAAGATTTAAGAAGAAGGTTCCTCCAATATGGAAGAATTGACACTTTATACCCTTTTATCTTCATAATTACAAGTTTGGTCCCTAAAGTTTGTCAAAATTACAAAAAGGGCCCTCCACTTTGAAGAATTGACAAGTTTAGCCCCTCAACAAAGCTAAATTGTCAACCATTATCCTCCACAAAGTCAAATATATCATGAATTTCTTCAAAGAACAAGAAATTATAAGTTTGGTCCTTTGAAAATCCCAAAATTACCAAAAGGACCCTTGACTTTCAACATTTGGCACGAATGGTCCCTCATAAATGAAGAGTTGGCAATTTCAGTCCTCCAAAATGCCAATCATACAAGTTAAGACCATAATCCATCAAGAAAATGCCAAATCAATCCCTCAAGAATCACAAAATGGCAAGAAATACCCCTGAAAATACTTTGGAAAAGTATTTGGGGCAAAAGTGTGAAAATTGAAACTTCAACAACAAAGGAATCCAGATTTTGCAATAATTATTTACAAAGTGACAAGTATTTGAAAGATAGGGGGTAAGTCATGGTAGACAACATAAGTAACCTTAACCAGTGTCATGGTGACACGTGTCCCACTCACCTTTTCCTCCAATCATAGCCCACCATTCATCCATCTCACACTCCACTTCATCCGGTTTAAGATTTAATTAATCTTGGCGCCTAAAACATCTTTTTAAACTAATCACCCCTAAAAACAGATTAAAAACCTGTTCTTTATGTTCATCACACAATTTGGGGATTTCCTAATTACAATGAATTAGCCCTTAATCTTTTCTAGATTAATGATTAATGTGCTAATTATCATAACCCAACTTTAAAAACCCATGCCACATCACCCTAGAGTTCACATGCTTCATGCCCTGCACACGTTTTTGAGGATACTGCCAAATTTTGCCAGGGAATCTACACACTTTGTTTAGCTTTGTTTCTAAGCTTCAATATGGACCGTTGGATACACTTTTCACATGCCAGCTTCACTACAATACAAAGATCAGTCACATGAAGCTAAGAAGATCAAAAAGCTCCAAGGGCAATTTTTTGAGATCACAGCTATTAGGGTTTACGTTTTTTAGCTCTTAACTAGTTCATGTATGCCTATATAAAGGCCTTAGGTCACTACATTTGTTTTTTGCTCTTGAATTTTCCTTGTTCACAAATCTGTAAAGCTCATTTTCAGTCTTAATGAAATGTGTATGAATTTTGTGAAGAAAGCTCAAGTGCCATTGTTATAATTTGTTTACTATTGTTCTTTGTTTCTTATTTCTTGAATCAAAAACCTGTTTTCAAAAGAGGAGTGTGCAAAAGTTTGCATATTTTCCACATTTTCTTGATATTTTGCTAAGTTCTTGGTCTATCTTGGAATTCTTGAGCTATAGGGCTGATCATAGCATCCTGATATTGTGTTATCAAGGTGTGGTGAAGCTTATAACTTGGGGATAATCAAGTGTGGAGGACAAGAGTTTCATTAATCAAGAAGTTTTCATATTTCTGTTTTGATAATTGTGCCTCTAACCTTGTTGAATCTTAGCAGGGTTGTTTGTGGAAGCTTGTACTTGTTCTTGCTAGTACATAAGCTCAAAATCCGTGGGTGTGGATGTACATCCATGAGGAATACATCCTTAATCTCAAAATCTGAAAATATTTTGGATATTTGTGATATTTGAGTGTTGCCTATGTTCTTGTGTATTTTGTGGCTTAAAACTGCTTGAATCTGTTTATCTTAGCTATTGTTGTGTTAATTTGGGCTTGGGTGGTCTTAAATCTTACTTTTGATTTGAAAAACTTGGTTTTGAAAAGTTAAAAGGGTGTTTGGGTTTACCTGTTTGAGATTGAAAAGTGTTATTGTGTTTGTGGAAGTTTGTGTTTGTGCTTGGTATCTGATAAATGCTTGGTTGAGAGTTGTTTGCTGCAAGTTTTTGAGTTTGAAACCTTGAATCACATAATCTGCTATAACTTGTTGAGTTTGACTGTTTTTGACCTAAGAATTTGGGAAAACCTAGAGTTTATGCATGCTTAGGGTTAAAAGCTGTTAAAACCTCATTATTATAACATACTTGATAGATCTTGAGGTTTGTGTTAGGACCATTGTATTAGTTATATGTAATAGGTAGACTAGGAGGTATGTAGTTCCTCCTGGTCCTAGTCGTAGTAGGAGCAAGTCATGCTCCTGGTCCTAGTCGAAGTCAAACTTTATTATTTACTTAATATTCTGTTAGGATATGCATAAGATATGTTAGGAAAGGATATGCATATCAGTTTTACACGTTTTCTTTAATGATGTATTAGGGTTTCCTTGCAGTATAAAAGGAACCTTAGGCAGAAGGGTTAGACACACCTTCACAAAACGTAGTTCTAGTCATTATCAATATTAGAAATCCTTAGAAAGGATCAAGTCTTTATAGTTATTCTGTTCTTCTTGATTACATTTATATTCTACATTCATATTGTGTATAGAGTCTCTTTGTGATTTGACTTGTGATTACAGAAGTCATTCACCGGTCCTGACAGGCTGCAAGATCTACATCTAGTAGACCCAACAAGTGGTATCAGAGACTGGAAGGGTCTCTATACAAGAAGAATCAAGTTCTCTTATTACTAACAATCTGTTTACCATGTCTGCCTCAACTTCTGCTCAAACAGGAGAAGAAAGCACTCCTAAAATTGTGCAACCTCAGCAGATCCTGGCTACGGTCTCAAACACGAATGGAAAATTCCCTCTTCTGAAGAAGGGTGAATATGATAACTGGGCAATGAAGATGGAATGGTGGATCACCAACACTGATCAAGATCTTTGGAAGATCATTCTGAATGGAAACAACAGGAAGCTTACTGGACGAGACAAGAACGGTAATATTACTCTTCTTGACCCTAAATCTCATGAGGAAATCATAGCTATTCAGAAGGAGGTAAAAGCAAAAACAATTTTGCTTCAATCTCTTCCTGAAGATCACATGGGTGACTTCTACCATTTGGATGATGCCAGAGAGATCTGGAATGGCATAAAAGCAAGGTTCGGCGGGAATGAGGAGTCAAAGAAAATGCGAAGGTCCATGCTGAGAGATGAATTTACCGAATTCAAAATCTCAGAAACTGAAGGTCTAAATCAAGGGTATGATAGGTTCCAGAAGATCTTGAGCCAATTGAATCAACTTCGGTCAAAACCTGATGATGGTGACATTAATGCAAGGTTTCTTAAAGCCTTACCCTACTCATGGAACCAGGTGGTGATCTCTCTCAAAGCCAAAGGTGGGCTTGACTATCTTAACTTTGATGATCTGTTTCATAGGCTCAGAACATTCGAACCTCATGTGAGAGGATATCCTAGTGACTCTTTTAACACTCCTGCTAATTCAGCATTTGTGAGCTCTATGGCATCTAGTCCCATGTCATATGCAAGTAGCCCAAGCAATACTGTCTCCTCCCAGCATACTATTCAGCATACTTCTGCTCCTGATCCTGCTGCCAAGTCTGGTAGTATGGTAGAAGCTGTTCTTCATTCTTTTGTGGCTGATGTTAATGCTGAACAACAACTTGCTTTTGATGACTTCAAAAAGGTCGATAAACTTGACCTGGATGAGATGGATCTTAAATGGCAGATGGCCATGCTTACTCTTAGGGTTCACAAGTTTGAGAAGAAAGCAGGAAGGAAATTTAATTACAACCCTCGGGAGCCAGCAAGATTCGATAGAAGCAAGGTACGATGCTATAACTGCCAGCAATAGGGTCACTTTGCAAGGGAGTGCCCTAGCAAGAATGATCAGGAGCAGGTACTCCGCTTTCAAGGTTCAGGAGGTTAAAGATGACAGGAAGGCATTGGTATCTGTTGACTCTATGGTCAACTGGAATGATCATCAGGCTTCTACTCTGGAATCAGCTGAATCCTCGACTAACGTGTTAGCAATGATTGCTGGGAATCTCTTTGATGCAGAAGAAGCAGACGAGTTTGCTCTTATGGGCATCTCACCTCAGGTACAACATTGTCCTCTTGGTTGTCATGATAAATACACAGAATTGTTGTCCCAATTTAATGAAGTAAATGATCAAAATGATAAGTATTTTTTAGAGATACAAGCCTATAAGGCTTCATTAAACACATTGGAACAACAAAAGAGGTGGTTACAAGATAAACAACGTGCGTATGAGGATAAAATCAGGATACTAAGCATTGATTTAGAAAACACTACAAATATGCTTAAATATACTGAAACTGAAAGAGATGCTAGTATCAAAGAAAAAGAGGAGATGCAAGCTAAATTAGATGTTACAATGTTAAGATTTGACAAATGGCAAAAGGCACCTAAAAATCTTTCAAAATTAATTGATAGTAGCATGTCTGGCAGAACTAAAAGAGGCTTAGGATTTGAAAAATATATTGATTCTGAAGATGTATTTGATTTATCTTTCTCAAGTGTCTTTGATGCCGACAAAGAGGATGAGGGCAAACCTAGTTACAATAGGTTTAAACCAGCAGCAGAAATGCATGTTGTCCCTCCTCCTCTTACTGGAACTTTTATGCCCACCTCATGGCATAATGACTCGGATGGATCACAGATGCTTGAGTCCCCAACAAGTTCTACTAATACTAATGACTTTGTCTCATGTACTTTCAGTGACAAAGCCGGTGACTCTGCATCTAATGGTTCAAGTGAAGAGTCAAGACCTACAAGTTCCAAGTCGAATGAACATGCTACTACTGGTGCTAGGAAGTGTGAAGAAAAAGTTGTTGTCAAGTCAAGTGTGTCTGGTCCTTGTTTATTGAGTCCTAGGAAGAATGTTTTTCCTAGAAATGTGTGTAATAAAGTAGGCAGTATGAAACAATCTCATTCTAATAAAAGGTCTTTCAAAACATGTTTTGTTTGTGGCAGTTCCTTTCATTTAATTAAAGATTGTGATTATTATGACACACGTGCATCTGTTAATCATGCTTTTCTAGCTCCTGGTTCACCAGGAGCTGCTTCCTATGCTTCTAGAAGACTTAATCCTAGTGCTCCAATGTTTAATACTTCTAGAGTATCCTCTCCTTTCACGTCTGATTATTGGAGAGAAAGTGGATTCCAACCAACCAGTAATTTTTTTCAAAATTTTAATCCAATATATCCGCATCGTTTAGACCACACGTATTTTGGTTTGGGAAATTTGGGAACTGCTGTTAAGCCCTCAGCAGGTTGTTCTTGGTCAAATAATAATACCCATATGATGCATAGGCAACCAAGGAACAATGGTGGATCTCATCAATCTTCTTGGCATTCTTCTAATGACCCACAAGGCAGGCTCAAACTTGAAAAGGTTTGGGTCCCCTTAAGACACTAACTTTTGCATTTTTATTATCTTGTTGTTGTAGGTTACTCCATACCAGGATCCTAGTCTAGGCATTGTTGATAGTGGTTGCTCCAGGAGCATGACTGGCAATAAAAGTCTTCTCTCTAACTTTGTACCATTTCATGGTGGCAAGGTCTATTTTGGTGGAGGTGAAGGCAGAATCACTGGCAAAGGAACGATTAAGACTCCTAATCTAAATTTTGAGCAGGTCTACTATGTGGAAGCACTTCAACACTTCAACTTGATATCGGTCTCTCAGATTTGTGACAAGAAGCAGTTTGTACTCTTCACCGATACTGATGCACTTGTGCTTTCCAAAGATTTTCAGCTTCCGGATAACTCACAAGTTTTACTCATAATCCCTAGAAGACACAATCTATATAGCATCAAGTTGAATGAAGTCAACCCTACTGGTCAACTAGCATGTCTGGTTGCAAAAGCCTCAGAAGATGAAGCCACTAAATGGCACCGAAGGATGGGACATGTGAACTTCAAGACCATTCACAAACTTGCCAATCTGAATCTAGTCTCTGGTTTACCTCCCAAGACGTTTAGAAATGATATAAATTGTATTGCCTGCAGCAAAGGCAAACAACACAAAGCATCCTTCAAGGCCATTACTGCTTTAAGTCTTATTACTGAACCATTGCAGCTTCTACACATGGACTTATTTGGTCCTACATCCATCAGGAGCATTGACCACAAGCAATTTTGTTTGGTGGTAACTGATGGATATAGCAGGTTTACGTGGGTGTTCTTCATGGCTGCCAAAAGTGAGACCTACTCAATTCTTCGAGATTTTCTTACCTTGATAGAGAATCAGTTGTCCAAGAAAGTTAAAGGTATTCGTTGCGACAATGGAACCGAGTTTAAAAATAGAGACCTCATCGCACTTTGTAATGCTAAGGGCATCAAAAGAGATTATAGTGCTGCTCGGACTCCTCAACAGAATGGTGTGGCAGAAAGAAAAAAACCGGACACTAATAGAAGCAGCAAGAACTATGCTTGCCGATTCCAAACTTCCGACCATGTTCTGGACAGAAGCTGTTAATACTGCAAGTTATGTTTTGAATAGGGTTTCTATTACCAATCCTCATAAGAAAACTCCTTATGAGCTGCTCACGGGCAAAGTTCCAAATATTGCTCATTTGAAGCCTTTTGGGTGTCCAGTCACCATTCTGAATACTAGTGACTATTTGGGGAAGTTTGATGGCAAGGCAGATGAAGGATACATTGTGGGATATTCAGCTCATTCTCGGGCGTATCGTGTCTACAATCTTCAAGCCAAACGGATAATTGAAACTATTAATCTCAGGTATTTTGAGGAGAAGTCAAACATCCAAGGCAAAGGTCCAGAATGGTATTTTGATCTTGATTATCTTAGTGATTCATTAGGATATTTTCGTTTCAAAACTAACCATGATGCAGGACCACAAGTGTTTGCAACTTCTAGTACTGGTGTTCCTTCTAGTCTTTCTGATTCAGATGATGAGGATGACATTTTTGTGGTTCCATCCTATTCCACCACGGTTTCTCCTACTCCTCCTAGTGATGCAACTCCATTGGATGTACAGGATTCCCAAGCAGCTCTTGACACTCTTCTCAAGCAACAACAAGAAGCTACTAAAGCAGCTGCTTAAGGTAGTTTTGAGTTTCCCTTGGTTGAGCCTACTGACAAAGTTGCTCCTAGTACTCCAGCTTCTGCTCCTAGTGCTAGCCTCTCAACTACTGGTACTCCGGCTAGTGAGTCTGCTTCCAATACACGTTTCTCCAGTCCTTCTGATTTGGGGAACCATGAAAAGAAGTCTTCTACTAAGCTGTATGATATACATAAACAACCGGTAGACGTGATTTTCCAAAATGCTTCATATGATGCTGATTTTGTTGGTGATCTCAATAACTTGGCACCAGAAGTGGAGGTTTCTTCCAATCCAGTCTTGCAATCACATAAAGATCATCCTACCACTCAAATTATTGGAGATCCTGGTTCTACCGTCAAGACACGCAGAATGCAGCAGAAGGCCTCGTCTGATCATCATGCTCTTGTTGGCTATATTGAGGATCAAAAGCGTAATAATCATACGGACTTTCAACACTGCTTGTTTGCTTGTTTTCTTTCACAGGTAGAACCTAGGTCTGTTTCTCATGCACTTGAGGATCAAAGTTGGGTGGAGGCTATGCAGGAGGAAATGCAGCAATTCTTGTTTCAGAATGTTTGGGTTCTGGTTGACTTACCAGATGGGAAGACAGCTATCAATACCAAATGGATTCTCAAAAACAAGAAGGATGCACGGGGAATTGTTGTCAGGAATAAAGCTAGGCTTGTTGCACAAGGACACACTCAAATTGACGGCATTGACTATACTGAAGTCTTTGCGCCTGTTGCCAGGATCGAGGCCATTCGTCTGTTTTTGGCCTTTGCTTCGTATGTTGGCTTTATGGTGTTCCAGATGGATGTCAAGAGTGCATTTCTCTATGGAAAAATTGACGAGGAAGTGTATGTTACTCAACCTAAGGGGTTTGTAGATCCACTTCATCCCAAGAAAGTCTACAAGGTGGTCAAGGCTCTTTATGGGTTACATCAGGCTCCTAGAGCTTGGTATGAGCGTATTTCCACTTTCTTGTTAAAGAATGGCTATAGAAGAGGTACTATTGACAAAACACTATTTCTTCGGCGGAATTCCAAGGATATTATCCTTGTTCAGGTTTATGTGGACGACATTATCTTTTGTTCTACAAGGAAGGAATGGTGTGATGAGTTTGAACACTTGATGAAAGGCGAATTTCAGATGAGTGCCATGGGAGAACTGTCATTTTTCCTTGGTCTTCAGGTCAAGCAACAATTGGATGGGATTTTCATCAGTCAAGATAAATATGTTCATGAGATTCTTCAGAAGTTTGACATGGATCCTCTTAGACCAGCAGCAACTCCTTATGAAGTTGCTAAAATCAAACTTAAGAATGAGCCAGATCCCCCGGTAAATGTTCACATGTACAGGTCTATGATTGGCTCTCTCATGTATTTGACTGCATCACGTCCGGACATTATGTTTGCAGTAAGTGCTTGTTCTAGAAACCAGGTGACTCCAACGGTTTCAAACTTAAATGCAGTGAAAAAGATTTTCAAGTATATCAAGGCTCAACCTAAATTGGGTCTATGGTATCCTAGAGAATCTCCCTTTGTTCTGGAAGCCTATAGTGATAGTGATTATGCTGGTGCTAATAATGATAGGAAGTCTACTACTGGTGGTTGTCAATTTTTGGGTCGTCGGCTTATTTCATGGCAATGTAAGAAACAGACAATCGTAGCTACTTCTTCAACAGAAGCTGAATACGTTGCGGCTGCTAGTTGTTGTGGACAAGTTTTATGGATCCAAAATCAGATGTTGGACTATGGTTTCAATTTATGAATACCAAAATTTTTATTGACAATCAAAGCACTATCTGCATTATGAAGAATCCTGTATTTCATCAACGGACGAAGCATATTGAGATTCGACATCATTTTATACGCGATGCCAATGAGAAGAAGCTGATACAGGTTCTTAAAGTTCATACGGATGACAATGTTGCTGATTTGCTGACTAAAGCTTTTGATGGTCCTCGGTTTAACCACTTGGTGGTTCATATTGGGATGGTAAATCCTTGAGGTCTAGGATTGAGGGGAGGCAAAGCCTAAGGGGAGGCTTTGTGTACATATTAGGTCAGTCTAACGTATTCATAGTATTTAACAACATAATTTCTTGGTTATGATGATGTGTGGTGCTTCTGATGGAGGATTTTTGCTCTCTTCTGGTGGATATGGCCTTACATGACTGGCTTCTGGTCCTCTTTGGTCAGCTTCTAGTTATGCTTGGTTGCCTTCTGGTGGTTTGAAATCCTTCCATGTCTAGTGGTGTTTGGCTATTGGTACTGGTACTGGTCTGGCATACTGTTCATTCCTTTTGTCCTTTGTTAATCACGTTTTGCTCCTGGTCTGACCATTGTGTGCTTTGACTTTTGGTCAACGCTCCCAATACTGGTTTTTACAAGTTTGAATTCAGCAAGTAAATTGGGGGTTGGTTATTATGTTAAAAAGGGCAAGTGGTTATTATGCCATTATGGTTTAAATTGAAAGGGCAACTCCCCATTAATAGGGGTCAATGAACAGTTACTACTTTCTTCATATATGGTCAACATACACCCTTGACTCACTCATTACAATTAACACACACACAAAAACCGCTTCTACTCTCTACATCCCAATCCCAATCCTTCTTCCATCAATTGATCAAGATCCATGACTGCTCTTGCTTACCAACCTGCTCACAATCGTGTTGCTTATCTGGGTGATGGTTCAAATCGTGAACATTTTGCTGACATCTTGGATTTCATTGAAGCTTTTAACTTAAGGTTTGCATTTACTATCTGTCCCACCATATATGATAGTGTGATACGTCAATTTTGGGCGTCTGCTCAACTTATGAATGTGGCTGGACGACCACGTGCACTCCATGCTACCATAGATGGACGTGCATATGTGGTGACTGAAGCATCTATTCGCTCTTCTCTTCATCTTCAGGATGAGGGGGGTGTTGTATCAATCCCCAATTCGGAAGTATTGGAGGGTATGGCTGCCATAGGTTATGAACATGGGGGGAATTTTAACTTCCAAAAGAATAGGTTTTCCCCCCAATGGAAGCTTCTGGTTCACTTTTTAATCCATTGTATGAGTCCCAAGTCTGGGAGTTGGGATGCTTTCCCTACTCCTTTGGCTACTGGTCTTATTTGTTTAGCCCAGGGTAGAGTGTTTAATTTTTCTCATTATCTATTTGAGGGGATGGCTAGTAATTTGTCTACTGCTGGTTCGAGGAAGAAATTTCTTATGTACCCTAGGTTTCTTCAACAAATCCTTGTTTGCATTCCACGTGATAGGACTGAGCATGTGCCATCTAAACTTACAGCTAAAGTGTATTACAATATGATGAATGGGTTTACTGGGGATTGGAGGCCCCTGACTGAAGCCATGTTAGGGTTGGCTCAGGGTCCTATGGGTCAGGAGGAGGAGGCTCCTGAGTTTGTTGTGATAGATGATGACCCCATGGAGGAGGAGGCTCCTACTGTTGGTGCCACTCCTGTGGTAGAGGAGGAGCTATTTGAGGAAGTGGTGGTTGAAAAACCATCTCCTACCAAGGCTGGTCCTTCCTCGGTTCCACAAAGGTCTCCTTTTGTGGAGACTCCACCTCCTAGTCCTGCCCCACATTCGACTGATATCCCGTTTGATGCTAGTTCTCCACAGGTTGACCCACATGTTGCTTCGGGCTCCCGTGATGCTTTCCCTGATCCAAGTTCTCTTGGTGGGCAGGCGGAGGAGCCTACTACACTGACATCTTTGCTCGATCTTCTGCACAGGTACCATGAGAGGATGATTTGTTTGGAAGCAGACTTAAACCAACATCGGAAGCTTACAAGGGAGTTTGTTCTTCCTCTGGCTGATCGCATAAAGGTGTTGGAGAATCAATAACGTCGTCGCAAGAAGCATGTGGTTCTTTCAGATTCTGAGGATGAGGGTGCGGAGAATGTTGAGGATGGCTTGACGTTGTTGGCAAAGGCTGCCTTTGCTGATAAAGTTTATGATGATTTGCCGGTTCCTCCAATGTCCACCAATGTTCCTTCTCCTAGTGCTATTCCCCCTTCTATGGGTCGTGATTCTGATCCTGCTGATGGTTCTCATGCTGGTCCCTCTCATGATCCGAAGGGAAAAGCCCCAATGACTGATTCTCCATCTCCAACTCGCAAGCATACTCGTCGACAGATTGAAGAAGAAAGGCTTGGTGAAGAGGCTGCTCGTCGAGTTCAGGCTGAGATTGATGAGGCGGATAGGGCTGCTGAGGAAGAGCTTCGAGAGCGCAGGCGTGCGCAAATTGAGCATGATGCCATGCATTGGACTGATGGTGAATGGATGCAAGTGTTGACTGTTCTCACTCGGGATTATGCTCAGTTTAAAGATCTGTTGGGTGATGATGTTGATGAACACAATTGTATTCCGCGTGCTATGGTGATGATGCGTAAACATCAGTTGGCTCTTGCTGAAGAACTAAAGAAACAGAGAAGGAACAGACCTCTATCTCGGGCTGAGGAGCGCCAGCAGATGCTACATTATGTGAAATATCAATCTGCTGCTCATTTCAATGCTCCGTGGTCTTGGGCTCGGGTGAGGGCTTTGACTTTTGATGAGCTTAAGGTCCTTTATGAAAAGATGGTGAAGCGTCAGAGTCAACCTATTCCAGAACGATTTATTTACCATCCTCGTGGTGTGACTGCTTCTATGCCTACTGATTCTACTGGTCCTTCGTCTGTACCCACTCCTGGTTCTGATGGTAGTCCTTCTGGTTCTATTGCTACTTCTGTTGGTCCTTCTACTACACCCTTGGTTGTTCCTATGGGTTCTACTGCTGGTCCTGCTACTACCATCTTTGTTACTACTACCACTACCCATGTTCCTGCAAGCACCTTTGTTGATCCCACCATACCTACTGCTACTACATCTGATGTGCCATCTCCATCACCACAAGTTCCTGCAACACAACCTAACCCTACTTCTGATGCAGCTCCTAGTGGTCCTTTGGGTGGACATGTTCATGAGTCTACTTCTACTGCTTCCCCTGCTGTTGCTGGAGTTAAGGTAAAGGTTGAATCAACTCCTTCGGCTCCCACACCTCGACGTTCCATTCGCCAGAAACTTGCTCGTCGTGTTCGCCGTGGTAAGACAGTTCCTTTTGAGAAGCGTGATCCTGAGAATTTAATTGATGCAGCTTCTGATAGCGATTCTGACTTACCCTTGGGCAATGGGAGCATTAAGGTTATACGGTTGAGAGTTCTACAACACTTCCTGGTGGCGTCTCCCATCGGATTACTTTGAGTGATGGGTCTGTGCGATTGGCAACGGGTTTGCAGGGTGTGTTATCGTGGGCTGACCGTATGGATCTTATGGCGTTGTTTGGGCTTGTTGATTCTAGTATGCCGTTTGACCCCATGGCGGTGTCTTCCTGGCCTGGTCTCTGTATCTGGGCTGATCTCAAGCTGATGTTGGATCCTCCTCCAAATGCTCCTGTTTCGGGCATATGGAAGGATCAATTCCAATGGGAGATTCTACGATGGAAGCTATATGCTGGATGTGGAGTTCATATGTTGGAATTAGAATCTGGTCATATGGTGTTTATGCTGACGGATGTGGAGTATCCTTTGACTATTTCTTCCATGGAGGCGATGTTGGCAAGTCACTTGCAAATTTCTACTGCTCCTTCTGGGAATGAGTCGAGTATGGCCACGGCTTTGGTAGAGGGTATTCAGGCACGGTTGCTAGCGGATAAGAAGGCAGCTTCTGGTATGTAAGGTGATTGGGTTGTAAGTGTTTATACTTTGTTTTTTTTGTTCTTATTTTTATTCTTTTCACCAATATGTACAGTGATTGGTGAATTTCATTCTTTATAGTTAAAAAAAAAAAAAACAGTTATAAAAAAAAAAAAAAAAAAATACTTTTAATATAATATCTGCTTATACTTTAAACACAGTTTAGCTTTTATACTTGTACATAATATCCCTTGGCTGTTTGACAACGTGGTTCCTGGTTTGCGTTTGTTCTGGTACTTGGTTTCACTTGGTGTTGGACGTGGTCCACACAACAAATGGTTCTCAACTTACCATGTCTAATCGACAAGAAAAAGTTGATTCACCTTGAGGGTACGGCTCCTGGTGCGATTCTCAAATCCGTTGATGGTTGTCAGGTTACCCAAAACTGGATGGTTTTCACTTGCCATAGTCTTGGACTGAAAAGTGGCTAATCCAAGGGGGTATGGCTCTTGGTAAAGATCTTATCAAATCCGTTGATAGCTGTAATAGCTTGCTTAAAGCTATTGGGTGTTCAACTCACCGATGCTTCATTGCTAAGAGTTGGAGAGTCCAGAGGGGTACGGCTTCTGGTAAAGATGCATCAAATCCGTTGACGGCTGTGATGGTTTGCCTAAAATCATCAGGGTACTCCAACTCACCATTGATTCACATTCTAAGAGTTGGGTTGGGTTCTAGTCTCCCAGGGTGATGCTTATTCCACCAGAATGACTAGCTAGCCCAAGAGCGAGCAGCTACTTGGTAAAGGCTCATCAAATCTGCTCATGTTGCTGAAAAGATTCAACACGATGCTGATTTGTTACAAGCTTTGGAGAAGCTTCTAGTGTTTCATGTTGCGGCTGTTCTTCTGATTCTTATCTTGTTGATGCTGCTATTTGTTTTGCTGATCCAATCCTCGGGCTTTCTTTGCACGTTTTCCAGGAAACTTGAACTCAACAGGTCAAATTCAAGTTTAGGGGAGGATTGTTAGGACCATTGTAATAGTTATATGTAATAGGTAGACTAGGAGGTATGTAGTTCCTCCTGGTCCTAGTCGTAGTAGGAGCAAGTCCTGCTCCTGGTCCTAGTCGAAGTCAAACTTTATTATTTACTTAATATTCTGTTAGGATATGCATGAGATATGTTAGGAAAGGATATGCATATCAGTTTTACACGTTTTCTTTAATGATGTATTAGGGTTTCCTTGCAGTATAAAAGGAACCTTAGGCAGAAGGGTTAGACACACCTTCACAAAACGTAGTTCTAGTCATTATCAATATTAGAAATCCTTAGAAAGGATCAAGTCTTTATAGTTATTCTGTTCTTCTTGATTACATTTATATTCTACATTCATATTGTGTATAGAGTCTCTTTGTGATTTGACTTGTGATTACAGAAGTCATTCACCGGTCTTGACAGGCTGCAAGATCTACATCTAGTAGACCCAACAGTTTGAATCTGGCTTGTTGGTCAAATACATCAGCAAAGTGAAAACTGCATGTGTTAGTGTTCATCAGTAACCTTCATAAGCTTGAATCTTGATTTAGGCTTTAATCCATTGCATGAAAACTGTTTAGACTTGTTCATTTGAGTTTATAATAGCTTGTGTATACATTTGGTTGAATTTGGTTGGCTGAATATTGCCAAAACTTCTTATAAGTGCTCAATTGCTTATTGTTCTAAGTCTATGCTAGATCTGGTGCTTTATTGAATTAACTGTACAAATTGGCTGTTACTTGTTGTGATTTCTTTGTTTGTATTGACTCCTTATGATCCAAAGATCATTTGGGTGCCTTTGTGAAATCTGAATCTCCAAAAAAGTCACTAAAGACAAAAAAGTCTACAAGTCAAGCAGTTTGAAAAGTTCCCACTGCTCAACACCCAAAACTAGCCCCTGCTAGTGTTAATTTGCACTCAGCTAATCAATTAGCTATTTTAGCTTATCCAGACTTGCAACAACTTATTTTTTGTGATAGATCTTCATTATTTGACCTATTTGATTAGACTGGAGCTTATTAGACTTTGACTTTGACTTTTTGCTAGAAAACCAACTTAATTGACTTTTTCATAAGTGCTTATTTGCTTTTTCCAGCTTATTGAGTCAGATTATTTGAAAACTTTTTGTTGAAATAGCTTAATTAAGCCATTTAAAAGCTTTAGAAACTTGAATCAGCTCTTGGGGTGGCCTAGAACTCAAAAACGATAATTTTGTCGTTTTTTGTAGATTGCTTATTGCATTTTCAGGCTTATTCCTTGGGCTTATTTCAAAATTATTTTTACAAAAGTCTTATTTAGGATAAAAGAAGCTTGTGTGTCTAATTTGAGCTTATGGCATTAGCTTATAGCTTAATGGGCCAAAAAGCCCATTAAGAATAAGCTGTTTGGTATAAGCTAGCTTATTTTACACTTTCAGCTTTTGGGCCTTTATAAAAAGTTGTTTAAAATCAAATTTTGAGTCAAGTAGTGCTTTTTGGGCTTATTTGGACCACTTTTTCATTTTGGGCTCAAATTTGATCCATTAAGGATCTGTTTTGGGTTTAGCCCATTTTCTAGGCCCATTAAGCGTATTTAGGTAATTTCAAGTTCATTTCTGTGTTATTTAGGTTAAATTAAGATAGTTTGCAACTTTTTAGAATTTTTTATGATTTTTGGATTTTTAATAATATTTTAATATTATTTTATTGTTAAAAACTAAAAGTCTGATTTTCTAAGTTTTTATATTTTTCCTAGATTTTAGACACTTAATTAGGAATTTTGCAACTTTCCAAATATTTTTAGTGTCTTTTAATTATTTTCTAGAATTATTTTAAGTTTTTATAGTTTTTAATATTTTTAAATTGTTTAAAAATAGTTTTTATTGTTTTTAAAATTTTGAAAAATACTTTTTAGCTTAATTAGGTTATTTTAAAGGTTTACAAACTTTAATATCTTGATTGGGACTTTTTATTAGTTAATATTGATTTTTAGGGCTTTAATTAGCATTAAAAAGTCATTATTTGATTAATTAAAAGGTTTTAGCAAGTTTGGATTCTTTTTAAACTCTTAGAATATTTTAGTGGATTTTTAGTGATTTTTGGTAATTTTTAGAGTAAAATTTTAATTTTGGTGCTTTTTACGGTTTTACGTGTACACCTTTTTCGTCTTAGTTTAATTCGTCATCGTAATCGTCATTCTCTTTTTATCCCATTTCTATTTTTCTTTCTCACAAATATAATCTCAAAGATAATCAATTCATTACACGCATACTAAGCCTCCTTGAGAACGATCCCCATTTTGGGTCATTAGTGCTTGGTTTTCCTAAACCGACACTTAATACTTGCCACTTTTGCTCTCTTTTCCTAAAGAGTAGTAAAACCACTACATCACACACCATTTGTTAAAATGGAATATCAAACTAAAATATGGCGTGTCATCAAAGCATGCAAGGTAAATGTCTAAACATTCATGACCATAAATATAAATACCGGAAACAAACATCGATAGTCTAAGTAACTCAACATAAGAAAATATAAGTACTGTAAAGGAAAAGGACTAAACAATGTCCAACATGAAGTAAAGTACGATAATGTATGATAAATGCATAAGATATAGAAGGCTGGATAGCTTCCATCCAAATGCACATACTCTTGAGATCCAACTTGCGACCTTGGGTACCTGCCGTTTGGGAACATGGAAATGGAAAATGGCTGAGCATAACGCCCAGTGCACGGATAAACAATAAAGCATGGAACACAGAGTAATGAAAGCATAATAAGAGCATATAAAGTATGAATGACAGCGAAAATGAATAAGTCTTGGGAAACCTAGATGTATAACATGTTTACTAGTTTTAGTTCTGAAAACATAGCTTATGTACTTATGAAAATCTGTATTAGTCTAATATACCAAAAGCCAATATAGGTCATGAGGTAAACAACGTGCATGAATACTTGGAGGGGTGACCTTGTCACGCAATTAGAGGGGATGCCTGTAATTAATATGGTAATGGGTAGGAGGGATCAGCTTCTTGTGAAGGATGTAAGGCACACACCACATTCAACATGAAATCCTTACTGACACTGTAACTAGGATACACCCATACGCCCCACATGATAATATAATAATATAGTCCAAATAAACTGAAAGAGATGCCAAGAGCTATCACTCCGCTGTGGTGAAGTCATAACACTAGTGCCTCTAGTGTTATGGTTATGGTACCTCCATAACCAGGTGAAACTGGCATGCATGTATATGGCTAAGGTAACTAATAAAAGATAAGCATTTAAATCTGTAACTACTGGGAAAACAGTTGGTTGCATACGAGAATTCCTAATAATGGAAGAGATTGTCCTTACTGAAGGACGGGAAATCCGTACCTTGTGTCCAGTAGAAGCTAACGGAAACACTGAAGAAACTACTCCGCCTTGACGGATAATACTACATAAGAATAGGGACGTGTATGAGTTGTATGAGATACATGTATTTTACTGGTTTTGTGTGTTCTTTAGCTTATTATTCATGTCATGTCATGTTTTAATTGTTTTAAGTGTTTAGTGTAGTTATTCTTGTATTCCGTTGTTTATTATTCATGTAGTATGGTATTATAATACTTGTATTGTAATACTAAGTAACTTTTAAAAATAGCAGGTTTGCATAAATAGTAAGTTTCCATAATAAGAAATAAGATGGATTATCAATTTCAAATAAAGTTTATTTAGTAAAATACAAGTTATGGTTCAAGTATTATAGGTTTTTAGATAATTAACTTGGTTAATTTATTAAACTATACATTATAAGAATTTAATTAAAAATACCATGTTTTGATTAAATTAAACTAAGTAAATACTTAGGTTAGTCATGAAATATTAATTTTAATATTTTAACCTAAGTCATGTATTTAATTAAATTAAATAGTCTTGAAAAAATTTAATTAAACTATTAAACTTGTTTTTAAAATTCCGGAGCCCGAACCCGTGTTTAAAAATGTACTCGAGCACGAAAATGCCTAGCCGACACAACATAGCCGGTGGCTAGTGGTGTCAGCCGGCGGCTGAACAACCATCGCAGCCCCACCAGTGGCTAGACCGGTTAACCGGTTGCCACTGGTTGGCCACTGTTCCCACTGCCGAGCCCGGCTAGCCACTTCCCGACCCCGGTTCACCCCGGCTGAACACCGATTCCTACTGTTCTTATTGAACCGAGCCACACCGAGACCCTAGTGGTCTCGGTTAGCCCCAAAACCAAATGAAAACCCACCCCGACTTGCGGTCGGGGTTCCCTTCGCCTGCGTCCGAGCCAAGACCACCCCACACCGAGACCTTAAGGTCTCGGCTGGGCATATTAAACACCACCGAGAGCATTGAAGCTCTCGGTTTGGGTCTCGGCTGAACAAGCAAACAACAAACACCCCTTAGTTCTTGATTTTAATTAATCCCCACATGTTTTCCTTGTTTGTATTTAAGATTAATTAAAATGAGATCATGAATTCATAGAAGAATTTAAAAGAAAAGGGTTATGATTATACCAAATGCGTGAAAGGAAAAGATTTATGATCACGAACACGTACACACCAAAATCAAATAACAAAAATCGTCCCGAACACCCTTTTGGTGATCAATAGCCGGCGGCAAGAAAAGAAAAGGGAGGAAGGGTTCTTGATTTTATATAACCTAAAATATGATTAGAGTTTCCCTGTGTTTTCTTGTTATTTGGTTATAATGGGTCATGGGCCAAAAGGCCCATCCTCTTTCTTTTTGATCTCTTAGCCGCGACCACATAAGCCCACAAGTACAAACATGTAGTTTGTTTGTTAAGTTAAATATTCGTGATCATTCGTGTTTAATTATCGTGGATTTTTATATGTCGTGCTCGTAAACACATTTATAATATATAAGTAAGTACATGTTATTTAATATCGTGACACGTGAAATATATTACAAATGGAAAGTTTAAATTTTATCGTATTTTCGTGTATCTATTGTTCACGTGTACTGTTCATGGTATTATAATGCGGGTTTTACAACTCTTCCCCTCTAAAATAACAATTCATCCTCGAATTAGAGAAAACATAAACTGAAAGAAACATACCCGAATCAGAACTGGAAATGAGGGTAAGATGTCCGTATAGACTCCTCCGTCTCCCAAGTGGCTTCCCGCTCAGGATGATCCCTCCAGAGGATTTTGACGAAAGGGATCGTCTTCCTCTACATGACACGATCTTGTCGCTCAAGAACTCTCTCGAGTTCTTCGACATATGAAAGATCCTCCCGAATCTGATCAAGCGGATACTGGACAACATGAACGGGATGATAGTTATATCCTCTGAGTAAGGACACATGGAACACGTTGTGAACGTGTGATAGGTGAGGCGCTAACGCTAAACGATATGACACTTCACCTACGCGTTCTATGATGTCGAACGGTCCAATGAAGCGAGGACTAAGCTTCCCTCTGATTCCAAAACATTTAACTCCCCGTGTAGGTGATACCTTGAGGAAAATGTGATCACCTATGTTGAAGGATACATCTCTATGACGTTTATCAGCATAGCTCTTCTGGCGAGCACGGGCTTCCTGAATCTTCGCCTTGGCGACATCGACTTTCCTATTAGTTAACTCAATCATCTTTGTACCCTCAATCATTCGTTCGCCCACCTGATCCCAACAGATTGGGGCGCGACACTTCCGACCATACAACATCTCAAACGGTGCATACTCGATGCTAGCGTGCCAACTGTTGTTGTACAAAAACTCCACAAGATAGATATAATTATCCCAACTTCCTGTCCATTCTGTAGCACACGCCTGCAACATGTCCTCCAATGTCTGAATGGTACGCCCCGACTGTCCGTCGGGCTGAGGACGAAAGGCACTGCTGAGCTTAAGTCTGGTGCGCCAAGCTTTCTGTAGACTCTGCCAAAATCGTGAGGTGAAACGGGGATCTCTGACAGAGATGATTTCTGATGGAGTACCATGCAGTCTGATGATCTCCTTCTGAAAAGTGTCTGCCAATTTGATGACTGGATGTTCCTTGCGGATTGGTAGAAAATGAGCAAATTTGGTCAATCTATCAACAATAACCCAGATGGCGTCGTGTTGCCTCTGATTCACCGGAAGACCAGTAACAAAATCCATGGAGATTTTGTCCCACTTCCATTCTGGAATATCTAGTGGTTGTAGTAACCCACTAGCTCTCTAGTGTTCGATCTTATTTTGCTGACAAATCATGCATTTAGAAACAAAGGTGGCAACATCCTGCTTCATACCACTTCACCAAAAATGCTGATTGATGTCGTGGTAGATCTTGGTAGAACCAAGATGTATGGTAAATGGAGAGCTGTGAGCTTCAGTCAGCATAACTTCCCTGAGTGTAGAGTCGTTAGGAACAATTAGTCTAGTGCCCTGCCATAAGATACCGTCATCATCAACACGAAACTTTGTCTGCTGATCAAGGTTCTGAATGATAGCCCAAATCTCACCATCGTCCTTCTGAGCTTCTGATGTGTGAAGATATATATAGTGATAATTAGATTACGTTATAGGGTAAATTAGAAAATTACCTTTAGGAAAAAGTAATAGACTAATATTACCAAAGACGAATTCAATTAAACACGTTGGTGAATCAAGTTCGTTGTACACGAAGATCTTATGAATTTGAGATGTTTTGTTTTGATTTGGACAATCGATTTGAATTGGTTTTCGGTTTTTAAATCTAGAAATTAATTCTACCAATTTTAAACTATTTAAAATTATCCTAAAGTGCATGAATCGTAAACCCCGCTATTATTTAATTCTAAAAACACAATTACTTAAAAATTAAAAACTATTTAAATTTTAAACTAAATAATATTCTATGAAAATAATTCTATTTAATAAAAATAACTTTTAATCTATTTAAAAGTCTAGTTAAACTTTTAAAACTAATTAACTTTATTAAAATTCACTTAAAACAAATCTATTTAAAAAAACTATTTTAATTTAAAACTAATATTATAAAAAAATATAATTAATTAAAAATAAACTAATTAAACTTTTTAAATTTAATAAAAACATTTTTTTTATTTTACTTATTTTTTTTTATAAAGAAACTGATTAATATTTTTAAAACTTAAAATTTACTTTTAAAGAAAATATTAATAAAACTTATTTAAAGCTGAAATCTAATGAAACGTAACTAAGATTAAAGTCTGCCAGATTAAGTAAAACTATATTAATGAACTATCAGATAATGAAATCAAAAGAGCGCGTAGCACAGTTGGCTAACACGCTAGGCCTGTGACTAGGAGGTCATAGGTTCGAGTCCCACAAGGAACTCATTTTGCGAGATTATTTATATTTTTTAACAAATGATGAAAATGAGTCTCGGGAGAGACTTTTGTAAGCTTATTTACTATAAGCTGTTAGGAAACAGCTTTTAGGCTTATCAAATCAGTTGGATCTGATAAGCAGTTAGCTTGAACAATTAAGTAAACAAAAAGATAACTCAGAATAAGCTCAATGACCTTATTAAACTCAAAGCATACAAATACCAAAATAACTAACCCAACAAAAAAATCAGTAATCACTAAACATAATAATCAGTAAAAAAAAACTGCAAAGATCAAGTAAGCAGTTCAGACAAAACGATCAGATAATTCAGCTGATCGTAAACATATAATAACCCAAGAACAGTTTAAAACTAAATTAGTTACAAGAGAAAACTTAGACAGCTATAATTGTATAAAATCTACTCTGATATATAAGATTTCATCATACTTCAACAATACTCTTTAACGAAATCCACAAAAGTCTACATATCAAATATTAATCTTACACCAAAATTAAAACAATTAGTATGCGAAATATCAGGAAATTCAGTTCAAATGTTGCAGATTAACCAAAGAGGCATAAGACTGTATCAAACTAATTAAATCTTCAATCCAATTCCAAAAACCAGATTACTCAAAATAGCCTATCAGTTAAAACTAACATTCTCTAAACAAAATCAATCCTCAATCCAAACATACATGTTATATTATAAAACTTAACAGAATCAGAAGTTTATTAAAAACTGAGCAACTTAAACATTCAATAACATTTTTAGCACACTCTAATATTATAACAGCTAAACTAAACTCAAAATAAACTCAACTTAATCAAAACATTTAAGCATTTAAGTCATTCACTTAACAGATATAATCTAAAATTAAGAACATTAAAATTAAACTGAGTAGAACCTAATGTAGAAAGCCTTTGGGAAGAAGGTTTGTGTTGAACAACCTTTATGAACCGGATTTACACCTCCATAATCCACCATTTTCCGTCTACCATCTCAGATCGAACCACCATATTCATTCGAACCAAATAGCTTCTACTCGAACCATTATAAATCTCAAACCGTACAGTAACTTTTTTATATATTTATCCAGTAGGGATAAATAATAATCCAATACTTTACTTCCAATATTAAATTTAAGCTATTAATTAGCTTATATTTAACATCATAAACATCATTAATATGAAACAGTAATAATAATTAATTCGTAAATCAATTTCAAATCAAAATCACACATGTCCAAAGGAAGTGCGTCAACTCTGCGGATTTTATCATCAAATTCTAGGGGAAGATCTCCGTACACCTGAGTGATTCATACGGAGTCCCTAAGTGGCGTGGGAATGCTTAAGGCATTATCTAATGGCATTGGGGAAATCCTAACACGTACAGCAAAAGTAGTGGATATGACTGAATGAGTCGCTCCAGTATCAAACAGAACGCATGCTACCAAACCATTCATAAAGAGGTTCCCAGTGATGGTACCTGAAGTCTTGTTTGCCTGGTCTCTAGTAGTAGTGAACACGCGACCAGAAGTAGGAGGTGGTTTGGAGTTTGCATGTCCAGAGGTGCCTTCTATCTCACCTTAGCGACAATCCTCCTATTGATGGCCTTGCTGGACATACTTGAAGCAACCACCAGTATCTCGGCGACAAACACTAGAATGTCTGCGCGAACATGTAGGGCATATAGGATGCGTGAATCCTCCATCAAGCGTCCTAGCTAGCTGAGAGCATGTTTCAGGATTACATGCATGAGACATGATCATGGAACATACACATGATTACATAGAAGGTTTAATAGTTAACAGATCAAGTAGAACGGTTAGGTTGCGAACCTCTATGGTCCTGATCCCTGCCATTGTTATTGTTCCTGGATATGAGTCGCTGGAGTGTTAGAATACCATAATATAAGATAGTTTAACATGAAATAAGGAAAATGTAGGGACCTGCTGTTGTTCGAAATATTGGCATTGTTACGGTAATTATCATTACCGCCACGCATATCTGAACCAGAACGATCGTTAATCTGACTGTTTCCCGTAGATGCTTGCTGTTGAGCGACCGTAGGTTTACGGTCGTCAGTCTTCTGTCTGAAATATAAAGTTTGAACAGAGGATGATATGAAAATGAAATTATAGAAAGAAATGAATGGTTTACAATTGGTGATTGAAGATACCTCTTCACTGATCGATCATCACCAAACTCCTCTCGTTCCTGAAGCATCTCAAGCTTTCGGGCTACATCGGCCACCTGTGCCACAGTAGTGAACATAGCACAAACCAAACTGTTGGCAACCGAAGTGCAAAGAGCCCAGTGAAACTTCTTAGCTTGCTCCTCAGCAGTACCAGCTGCGGCTTCCAAGAAACCAGCTAAACGAAGAAACCTCTGCATGAATTCGTTGTTGTTCTCCCCAGCAACCTGTCGGATATTATGATAATCCCACTTAAGTTTCTCCTGCTCAGCATGTGGGAAGTACCGATTAAGGAAGAGCTATTTAAACTGGTCCTAAGTCAATAGTACAACCTAATTATCGCCACCATTGGAATGCTTGACTGACTTCCACCACTGCAGCAAATCACCTTCAAACTTATAGCAAGCCAGTCTTGCCTTGAAATCACCGTCACAACCCATCGCATTGAATATATACTCGATGTGAGAAATCCAAGCTTCAGCCTCTTTGGGGCTGTTAGTCTTCTCAAACGAATGGGGTCTCTGTTTGTTGAATCGCTCCAACCAAGTCATAAGGGTAACAGGTGGTGGAGGTGGAGGATTGTTGTTGTTCTGAGGATGAGGGCCAAATTGAACGCCCTGAGCTTTAATTTCAGCATGAACTTCGTCCCTGATTTCGTTGCGAAGTTGGGGAAGGATGGCTTGCAAAGATGCATTGACAACTATAGCTAATTCTTAAACATTACGTGTGTTCACCATCTGACAGTTTAAAACAAAATGCAACAAAAATAATGAGTCTGATAAAATATGACATGAATAGAAAATTCATGAACAGTGTATAAAACATGAATGTATTTATGATGCATAAAACAGTTTTAAAATGCATGGTAAATTAAATATGATGATATGTCCATGAGTGAACGCCTATGTGTCGGTTCACAAAACAAAAAGGCAAATGTGGACACCTATGGGTCGGTCAACTAAACAAACAAAATGTTTCGATAAAACCACATGCGACTAAATAGGGCCAGTCCTGTACCAACCATTACTTAGTCAAAATCCCGTGACAATGAGATGAAATGCATGAAATGAATACATGAAACGAAAATGAAATGAATGCATGAAAACCAACTGTCAGTTCTAGGAAGACGCTGGTGACTACCCGTAAGTCACATGTCATGTTTTACAGAGCTACAAGTCAAAAAATTAGCTCTGATACCATAATTGTAACACCCTATTTGTTAAAATGGAATGTCATAGTAATATATGGCGTGTCATCAAAGCTTGCAAGGTAAATGTCTAAACATTCATGACCATAAGTAGAAATACTAGAAACAAACATCGGTAGTCTAAGTAACTCAACACAAGCAAATATAAGTACTGTAAAGGAAAAGGACTAAACAATATCCAACATGAAGTAAAGTAAGATAAAGTATGATAAATACATAAGATATAGAAGGCTGGATAGCTTCCATCCAAATGCACATACTCTTGAGATCCTACTTGCGACCTTGGGTACCTGTCGTTTGGGAACATGGAAATGGAAAACGGCTGAGCATAACGCCCAGTGCACGAATATACAATTAAGCATGGAACATAGAGTAATGAAAGCATAATAAGAGCATATAAAGCATGAATGGAATCGGAAATGAATAAGTCCTGGGAAACCTAGATGTATAACATGTTTACTGGTTTTAGTTCTGAAAACATAGCTTATGTTTACTTATGAAAATTTGTATTAGTCTAATATACCAAAAGCCAATAGAGGTCATGAGGTCAACAACGTGTATGAATAATTGAAGGGGTGACCTCGTCATGTAATTAGAGTGGATGCCTCTAATTAATATGGTAATGGGTAGGAGGGATCAGCTCCTTGTGAAGTATGCAAGGCACACACCACATTCACCATGAAATCCTGACTGACACTGTAACTAGGATGCACCCATATGCCCCACATGATGATATAAATAATAAAGGCCAAATAAACTGAAAGGGACTCCATGAGCTATCACTCTGTCGTGGTGAAGTCATAACACTAGTGCCTCTAGTGATATGGTTATGGTACCTCCATAACTAGGTGAAACTGGCATGCATCTATATGGCTAAGGTAACTAACAAAACATAAGCATTTAAATATGTAACTACTAGGAAAACATATGGCTGGATATGGGAAATCCTAATAAAGGAAGAGATTGTCCTTACTAAAGGACGGGAAATTCGTACCTTGTGTCCAGTAGAAGATAACGAAAACGTTGAAGGACCTACTCCGCCTTGACGGATAATACTACATAAGAATAGGGACGTGTATGAGTTGTCTGATATACATGTATTTATTGGTTCTGTATGTTCTTTAGCTTATTATTCATGTCATGTCATGTTTTAACTGTTTTAAGTGTTTATTGTATTTATTATTGTATTATGTTATTTATTATTCATGTAGTATGGTATTATAATACTTGTATTGTAATACTAAGTAACTTTCTAAAAATAGCAGGTTTCTATAAATAGTAAGTTTCTAAAATAGAAAGTTTCCAAAAATAGTAAGTTTCCATAATTAGAAATAAGCTGGATTATTAATGTCAAATAAAGTTTAATTATTAAAATACAAGTCATGGTTCAAGTATTATAGCTTATTAGTTAATTAACTTGGTTAATTTAATAAACTATACATTATAAGAATTCAATTAAAAATAACATGTTTTAATTAAATTAAACTAAGTACATACTTAGGTTAGTCATGAAATATTAATTTTAATATTTTAACCTAAGTCATGTATTTAATTAAATTAAATAGTCTTGAAAATAATTTAATTAAACTATTGAACTTGTTTTTTAAATTCCCGAGCCCGAACCCGTGTTTAAAAATGTACCCGATCCCGAAAATGCCTATCTGACACCACATAGCCGGCGGCTAGTGGTGTCAGTCGGCCGCTGAACAACCATCGCAGCCCCACAAGTGGCTAGACCAGTTAACCGATTGCCATTGTTCCCACTGCCGAGCCCTGCTATCCACTGCCCGAGCCCAGTTCACCCCGGCTGAACGCCGGTTCCTACTGTTCTTGTTAAACCGAGCCACACCGAGACCCTAGTGGTGTCGGTTAGCCCCGAAACCAAATCAAACCCACCCCGACTCGTGGTCGGGGTTCCCATCGCCTGCGTCCGAGCCAAAACCACCCCACACCGAGACCTTAAGGTCTCGGTTGGGCAAATCCAACACCACTGAGAGCATTGAAGCTCTCGGCTTAGGTCTCGGCTGAACAAGCAAACACCACACACCCCTTAGTTCTTGATTTTAATTAATCCCCACATGTTTTTCTTGCTTGTTTTTAAGATTAATTAAAATGAGATTATGAATTCATAAAATAATTTAAAAGAAAAGGGTTATGATTATACCGAATGCGTGAAAGGAAAAGGTTTATGATCACGAACACGTACACACCAAAATCAAATAGCAAAAATCGTCTCGAACACCCTTTTGGTGATCAATAGCCGACGGCAAGAAAAGAAAAGGGAGGCAGGGTTCTTGATTTTCTGTAACCTAAAATATGATAAGAGTTTCCCTGTGTTTTCTTATTATTTGGTTATAATGGGTCATGGGCCAAAAGGACCATCCTCTTTCTTTTTACTCTCTTAGCCGCAACCACATAAGCCCACAAGTACAAACTTGTAGTTTATTTTGTTAATACATATTCTTGATCATTCGTGTTTAATTATCGTGGAATTTTATCTGTCGTGCTCGTAAACACATTTATAATATATACGTAAGTACATGTTATTTAATATCGTGACACGTGAAATATAATATAAATGGAAAGTTTAAATTTTATCGTATTTTCGTGTATCTACTGTTCACGTGTACTGTTTATGGTATTTTAATGCGGGTTTTACATAAACCCTCACACCCCTTCATTATTTTCGTGCCTATCATTCCTCTCCCAACCAATTTCAATCGGCCAAACAATCTCACAAACCCTAAATCACCTAAAGTGTAAACCTTTGCAAGATCGACTGCCTTTTGGTACTCCATTGTGAAGTTTCTAAGCCTAATACTAAATCCTTGATGCTAGTGTCAAGGATTTAGCTTTGTTTTGTTCCCCTTTGTAGTTCGACATACTCGAAACCCTAATTACGGTTTCAGGTGATCTTCTACAAGCATCTTGTAATGTTCTTTAAACCGATCCTTACACAATCCCTAATTAGGGTTTTGGATCTAGGGTTTCTAGTTACAAGATTTTTACACTAGTTGCTCGAGAAGTGAAGTTACCACTAGCATCGTGGTGTGTTCGTCTGACATGTCGTGTGAGCAAACAATAGAGACGGTAATTTAACCATCAAGTTCAAGATCTAGATCAAAGACGCATTATATGATTTAATCAACTAATAAAGGTTGGTTTTAAATTGTTTTTAGTATGTGCTTAATTATGTATGTCATACTAGATCCATTCTGCTGCGTACTCGTAGTTTATGGTTTAACTAGTATTCAAAATCCCAACAGTGGCATCACGAGTCAAATTGTATGGCATTCATGGGTTACACATAGAATGAACACACTTGATCCGCTTAGGACTTCTTTTATTTATGTTTCTATGGCAATAACATGCATTCTTGCCATGTAGTTTTAATCTTGATCTAGATCTGTTTAAATTGGGTAGGTTTAAAATTGAATTGGCTAATAAATACGAGTGTTTATTATCCGTCAAAGACTTTAGCATATCACTTTTGTGATCCATGCAAGTCATCAAGTACCTTGCTCGAAAACTTGATGAGGGTCTTTGGTCCTCAATTTAGGGAAGACTCATTCGAGACTTGGATCTTATATTTTATTGCTTTCATATAGAGTCCGTCTTCACCTTCTACCCCTTTCTAGTATGTTTTTATGTGCTTGTTTTTTTTCCATTATGAATTATAAAACTTAATAATACAAGATTCTAGGAATCATAAAAACCGAGTTTTACTTATATCGAAACTAGTTTTATAAGTATGTCATATTAATTACACTTAATTTTTTTCTTGCGAATTGGCTATGTGTTATTTGTTAAAAATCATTTTTGGAACAAAGATTAATATGGACATAAGATATATGAAACTTGTTTTATTATAATCTAACTGTTTTGTGAAATCATATTGTCACTCGAGTTGCGCTTACATACCGTAATGATAGCTTATAAACTATCTTCTCAACGACGTGATTTGCAAAATTAATTATCTTATAATACTTAAAAATAACTTGTTTTGTGATTTACTAATGATAAACTTGCTATTGCACTACGTGTTCGTCATCTGGTCAGACCTAGGGTGAATTACCTACCCGAGGCGATTTTTGTCATAGGTCAGATCTATGCCAATTATTGCATGCTTTACACTGGTACGACTTAATTGATTTCCTGGTCAGATTCGAACCCGGGGCAAAGATGACATGAAACATACTCATGATTTTATTACGTGTAGAACAAGTTTGTTTGAGATGTTCATTGGTACTCGAAAGAGTTGTGAGAACATCCCATACAAACAGTCTATAACAATAAACTTCATGAATCATCTCATAAATTCAAAGAGTTGCACTTGTAATGCAATTAACGCTCGATGCTTACCTCTTTCCCTACTTATCATTAGTTGGTCAGACCTTTTAATATTGAGTGGGAGGACAAATAGGATCTTAGTCTTATTAGTAATTAATTGGGTAGTTAATTCTATTAAGAATTTAATTATCAAAGATATTGAATTGAACTTTCTATGTTCGGATTAATTATGTTATTGCAACATAATTCGTAAACTAAAGTTGTTTTCTTATAGAAAACAAACATAGTCTCTTTTCCTTGTAAGAAGTGTTGTACCGATATATTAATCACTTCACTATGAAATATCTAAAGAAAATAGATGGAAAAGAAAAGAGATGAAGTTTAGAGAGATAAAGTAGAGAGAAGTGTGTGAAATAAGAGAATAGATTTAGAAAAATGAACAACCAACCCCTCCTAACATGCTAGGAGGGTGTTTATATAGTCCACCCGCATGTGAGCTTGCATGGGCTATATCTTAGTGGGTCGGGCTTGAATAAATGCTTAGTACCTTGAAAGAGGCCTTTTAAGCTAACTATCAAGCCCGTATAATTCGACTAACCTACTACTAATTACAACGTTCCTATGACCGATACATAATGAACCTATGACCGACTCATTCTTGTTCGATCAATATTTTGAGGCTAACAATCTCCACCAATGAGAGGTAATTCCTCTACGACATTTTGAGATTTATAGAGATTGCCAATCTCACCATAAGTGAGTCTTGAACGTGTAATAGTAGTCTTGTTCCTTCATGCTGTGATCTTTGAGCCTTTGTCGTTGTCTTTCGAATTTTTCTTTAATCTTGAGATCTTCAAATCTGTGACTGAGTCATTCTTGATGATCCAATATTTTAAGACTAACATCTCCCTCACTGAGAGGTCATTCCTCTATGACATGCGAGGATTTATAGAGATTATTAATCCTTAGTATTGAGATCTTCAAATGAATGATTGATTCATTCTTGTTGGTCACCATCATTGATTTATATTTTCCATCTTGCGATCTTGTGTCTTCGTCCACATGCTCACACTATACATCACCTTGAAAGCTTTCTAACAATATCCTTTGAAGAGAGGTCATTCCTCTACATTAATAGTTAAGGAAGATTTTGATAATCAGAGTTGCGGAAGTCTTTAGCTTTCTTGATTGTTGGATATGTCTTTGGGCATGAGTATGTGGCTTTAAATCTTCGACTTTGCTTAGTACACCGTAACACCACCTTTTTCGATACAAAACATAAACACGGACTAAATGGCTTTGACATTTGTCCTAAATCGGTAGTGTTTTACCTCCTGTCGGTGAAGACCGTTAGACGATATTAAATACCGTACATGTGATTAGGAAGATTCAAGTAAGAACCTCCTTGATAGGGTTTCGTAGTCGTACTAGCCGTTCTCTTTACTCGACTGTCTCAAAGCAAGACTAAAAAAGTAAAGAGTGAATCAGTTGTATAAAATAATCCGTCTGATTAAAGTCGTCAATTCAAATTCCAGGTACAAGTTTGATTCATAAAATATCTTACCATTGTTGCTTTCCAGTTGACACAAGCTCGATTCATAGGAATCTCACAAGTCACCTACCGTAGCGCTGTTTGATGATAACGCTAGAAGGATTTCCATTCATCACTGCGAATACTGAAGAGTATCACTCTGGATGTTCTGGCAAGACCATAAAGATATTGCTTACCTTGAAAGAGTTTGAATCAATTAAGAATCAAACCACTGTTACTTTCCAATTTTACATATGTTCAATTCATAAAGAATCTTACACATGACCTACCACAGTGTTGTTTGATGTTAACACTGGATGGATTTACACTCATCATTGTGAATATTAAGAGTATCACTCTGAGTGTTCTAGCAATATCACAAGGATATACAGTAAGGTTCTCTTCTTTGTCATGCAGTGTGTCCTAACGAGATTTGATTGATCTCTTGGCTCTAGACTTGATTTGTGCACTTTTGGTAATCGGAGGTTGGAGCAGATGCCACCTATTCTGTATCAACTATCTCGGAGTGAGAAAGTCAATAGAAGTCATGTTGATCTCCGTGACAATAAAACAAACTTCTTTTGAGATAAGCATGAGTTAGCTGGGAAAGGGTTGTGCATTACATCACTGGGTCCATGATGTCTTGTCTTCATGATGTGTTGACCCGGTTTCTGCCTAAGTTGTATGGATGGCTATTTTCTTTTCAGAATCTATCTTTACATTTGTTTTTCATTCTTCAACCCCTTCAATGCTCACCAAGACGTCATCACTAGCACCTTGTTGTGATTGCTCCAGTGCTCGCTTAAGTACTTAGTCGAAATTTTTCCTTTTTCACATTTTACTCCATCTTTCCTAAGGACTTCTAATAATCTATTAGATTGTCCTTGGGAAGATCCTTCCGGTTCTGGTTGGATCATAGGAATTATACCTAAACACCTTTTAACACAAATAACTTAGTGAATTAAAGAGGTTGTGGATATTAGATCATAACCATACAACTACTTTAAAGAGAATCAAAGTGTTTGAAAAACTTTTAACACCTTTATAGTTTTGTTGTTTCAGAAAATCTCCCCCTTCACACGTGCATCGATAATAGAAAGTGTTTCACATATGTGGGTAAGAGTTAAAGTGCTTGAGTCTTATATGTTCGTTTCATATATTAGATCACATTTTCTCCCCTATCTCTAATATATAAAATCGTTTAATATAAGAGATACCAAATTTGATTAAAATATATCGCGAAAAGTGGTCTTGAATTTTTTTTCGAGAGAAACATATGTCTAACATAGCATGAATTACATGTGACATTTTATGTAGTGTCGAGTACACAATTTTTGAAAGATTTTGAATAATCATTGAAAATTCTTGAAAGAATTGTACTCGCACACTACATGTTCATGAACACATAAAAGATTGTTATTAAAGAATGTGCTCACGAACATCAAAGCTTTTTCATGTGAATAATACCAAATGATAATTACACACAATGTGTTGGATACATAAAAAAACTTCTTGACATAATATATCCAACAATATTAGAACTTTGATTTTTGAAAGCTCTGTGACAACCCTAAATTTCGGGGTTTGTCACTTATGACTGTTTGACGTTTCTTTCGTGCTAAAGTTTTTATATGAATGTGACTATGATAGAATATGGTATTTTATGAGGTCATTTTATGTGTAAAGTAAATAATTTTGTGTATTTATATATTTAATCGTATATTTATGATACAAGGGTTTAGCATTTGTAAGGCTAGCATTTAGGATTGGCTTTAGATATATTTTAAGTTCGCTTTTAAGGTTATTAAATTTAGTAGTAAATTTGGACTTACTAAAAATAGTAAGAATTTTAAATCTCATTTTTATGTATTTTTACGATAGTCACGTTTTCAACTAGTTTTCAAGGTTTTACATTTTATAAACTTTGAGGGCTGAATAGAATAAAGTAAATGCAAGTAAATATTAAATTAATAAATAAATAAATAAAACTCTTTAAAAAAATCGGTTCTAGGCCGAGTGAAAGGAAAAAAAAATGAAAAATAAGAAAGAGGAAAGTATTATTTTTATTGGGCTAGGATTCTCATTGAATTAGTATAAATACAAATTAAAACACACTATTTTATCCTGCGTTTTTTTGGTCGACGGTTTCTACAAGGGTTTTAGGGTTTCATTAAAATTTTCTTGATTCAAGGTAAGTGATCAATTAAACCTTAATATATTAATTAATCATAATTGTATTGTTAATTAACCATCATTGAGATGATTATGGTTTTATTAATTTTCTGAAAAATATAATAGTTAAGATCTATTAATGATTTTATGGTTTGTGTTTAAGAATTTAGGGGTAATTAATGATGTTTAGAGGGTTAGTGCATAAAGGTGTAAAACAAGCAGATTTTTAGGGTTGTCTTGTGTCGACTGTTCCAGGCAGTAGGTAGCACCTTTGGTCGATTTTTTTTAAATTAATTTCAGAGAGTCTACTTTTCAAACATGTAAGGTTCGTCGAAAATCCAGTTCGGGAAAGTCGTCAAACAATTTTTACAAAAATAGTGCGCTGTTTAGGAATAATTTAGATTTCGGGATTTTGAGTTAAACCCTAACCAAGCGGATGAGATAGACAAAGATTTTTGATTTAGTAACTCTTTATAATGTATATAAAAGGACTGGCGGTTTTAAATAAAATTTATGGTGTTTAGGTCGGGCTTTTGGTGACGAACATATAACATGTTCATAAAATCAGTTTTGTGAAAACGACTTTTGGCGTAGAGACTAAACGGAAGGGTTGAACGTGTAAGTAGAAAGTAAAATTGGCTTTTGGAGTTCTTAGATCATAGAAAAACATAATTATAGTAGGGTGGAAGTCAAGTATGGTGTTAGGTTCACTTCATGTGATCGTTTAGTGACTAGTAAACCATACCGGGAAAAACTAGAGTTTTACGTATAGATTAGCTTGTAGTGTGGGAACAAGATAGTGGAAATTGGGGGATTAGATTCAGCTCTTTGATTGTTACTTAACTTGGGTGTTAAGAACTGATCTAAGTGTGTCGTGTATGATTTTATAGGTTTGCAGGAGTGCTAGCTTAATGTGCTATCAGGTGAGTTCATAGTCCCATTTTCACTAAGTTTTTAAATGTTTTTCCAGTATGGGATGGAGATGACACTTGTAATGTTTTAAATGTATTAATACCATGTTTTTCTTTAAAATGAGTGGACATATATGTGCTAACGTGTGATATGATTACTTATGTTTTTTGTTATGTGTTAAGATATGTGTTCTGATATGCTTCTGAGTTCTTTTACATCATCTCCTTGGAGGCACGTTATCTCGACGGGGATATGGTTCATCTTCCACATGGGGTGTGGGAAAGATCCGGACATGTGTAGTGTATTGTTATTATTGTGTGTTCCAATTATTATAGCGTGTTTTGTGAATTATAGATGTAATTGGTATTTGATTTGAGTTTAGTTTGTAGTTGTATGTAACATGATTATCACATTATGGTCCATTGATTTAACTTGTTTTCTTCAACTTATTTACAACGGTTGACAAGGTTTTCTTACGATGTTCTAGATATTTTAAACCTATGGTCTCACCAACTTTATGTTGACAAATTTTAGTGTCATTTTCAGGTGAGGTAGTTGTGCAAGATGATGTTAGAAGTGGATAGAGTTTAGAAGCTTCTAGGGTGCATTCCCGGGGAATCCACTTCCTCTTAGATTTTCTTTTGTCATTTGAATTCGTGAAACTGTTAGACACCTATATGTTTAATGTTTGTTATTTGTTTGTCTTTGGTAAGAGGTAGGAATTTTACCTACTTACCTAGACTCTTGCATTTGGTTGAGATATTGTCACGACATTGTGTCGCCATTTATGACATTATATTTGCATTTTAGTTTTCTCTATAGAAATACCGTTTGTTGTGATGATATCCATACGTCTCGCCCCATGTTTCTGCCACGGCTGGGTTTGACAGAATGGTATTAGAGATAATGGTTATAGAGAATTAGGTTGCCTATCCTAGTCTATAGCTCAAGGGTCCCTTCATATAGGTGTCCTAGGAGTACATGCACATATGACGTGGTTAAATGTTAATTTTCTTCCTTTGAATATGAACAACTTTCATAGTATTAACGATTGATGTTCTTTTGAGTATTGTGATTGTTTATGACGACTTGTTTCGGGTTCATTACTTGTTTATCTTGTGCCCATTTTCCGATATTGTTTTCTTATCGAATTTTAGACTAGTATGGATTGAACCATATTCGTCCATACTTAGTCGCATGTTTCTTTCTTTTCGACTTTTAGACTAGTATGAATTGAACCATAGTCGTCCATAGTTAGTCACATGTTTCCTTCTTTTTGAATTTTTGACTAGTGTGGGTTGAACCATAGTCGTCCACACTAGTCATTGTTGTATTTTGTTTGATTATGCTTTCATGTTTCTTTATGCATCTTGGGTTATGTCCATGCTGGGATAGCTAGACTACAAATTTATGTGTTTCATGCATTGGCTATGTTATTTTAATACATGGAGTTTTGGACTTAATTTTATTTTATGTGCTTATGTGAGTTGATAGATTGATGTGTTATGTGTAGTATTAATTTCTTATAAGTGTCATCATAGGAGGGAGTACATTGGTGAAAGGGAACATGTATAATTATGGAGGCCTACGTAATTATATATGTGCCACAACACCAATGGACTTTCAAGTATGATTGCATGAAAGAGAGTTCATACATGATTGTTTATAGTATATTGGACATGGTAATATGTGGTAGTATGTATATTATATGGACTATTCTGAGCAGTGGATTGATTGCATGTTTGATGGATTTGAGTGTATGTATGCCTATGCCTATATATGTATATTTCCCTTCTACTTATCGGTTGTATTCTTAGGATTTGTTAGCTCGTTTCTCTTTGAGATGTTTAACTTCCATAATAGCGCATTTATCGAGTCCTCATTTCATGTGTTCGTTTGTAAGTTACTTCTAGCGTAGAGGCTATTGAGATAGTTTAAGAATTTCTTTGTTTTTGTTTTTTGGGGATGACGATATCTTTTGTTTTGAGTCTTACATGATAAAAAATGGAGTTTGAAAATAGTTAAAATAGTTTTTGGTAGTCGGTGAAATAAGGGTCAAGTGTCGGAAACGTGTTGAAATAAGGTGGAATATAAATTCTTTAACATATAAACATGGCTTGTTTAATTTTTTTTTTCGTTTTGATCACCCAAAGCTAATGATCTTTAACTAAATTCTTGATTTTATTTAATTAAATATGTTAAAATCATGTAATTAATCATATGATGGGTGAGAGTTTTAAATTTTTGGAATTAAAATTAATCAGGGCTTGAATTTGGTAATTAATAATGGGTTTTTAGGGTTTAATTCGGATAAGGGTTAATATTGGCAGAACTATCGCTAATATGCCTAGACTGTCGCTAAAGTGTCTCTGAAACCGTCGCTAAAGTCTGTCAGAATGTAGGTAAAAACGGATTTAGGGTTTAACTGTCGATCTATCGCTAAGTCGTCACTAAACTATCTCAGAACTGCCACTAATGTTGGGCAAATTTTAGGTAAAATCGTTTTGGTCATAACTTATTCGTTTTTAAAGCTTTTTGTATGATTCAAAAGCCAAAAATTATGTACTCGGAACATACTTTTCAAATATTCAGAATGTTTAGTAATTGGACGTCAGTAGCTTGGTCGAATAAATTGTACAAGTGACGAGTTCAAGGGTAGTTTTCGGACAACATGGTTTAAACTTGTTTTTTGGGTATTTTGTGATAATGAACACTTAGAGGGCTAACATGGGGCTGATTTGAGGTAAAATTTGAGAGCAAATCTCGAGACGAGATTTCTATTAGGAGGGAGTGCTGTGACAACCATAAATGTCAGGATTTGTCACTTATGACTATTTGTGTTGATTTCGTTCTTAAGTGTTTATATGAATGTGACTATGATAGAATATGGTATTTTATGAAGTCATTTTATGTGTGTACGTAAATAATTTTGTGTATTTATATAGTTAATCATATATTTGCGATACGAGGGTTTAACGTTTGTAAGGATAGCGTTTAGGATTGGCTTTAGATATAGTTTTAAATTCGGTTTTAAGGTTATTAAATTTAGTAGTAAATTTGGACTTACTAAAAATAGTAAGAATTTTAAATCTCATTTTTATGTATTTTTACGATAGTCGCGTTTTCAACTAGTTTTCATGATTTTATATTTTATTAACTTTGGGGGCTGAATAAAATAAAGTAAATGCAAGTAAATATTAATTAAATTAAATAAAAGAAAAAAATAAAAATCTTTAAAAAAATCAGTTCTAGGTCGACTAAAAGGAAAAAAAGGAAAAATAAGAAAAGGAAAGTACTATTTGTATTGGGTTGGGATTCTCATTGTTTTAGTATAAATACAAATCAAAACACATTATTTTCTCTAGCTTTTGTTTGGTCGACGATTTCTACAAGGGTTTTAGGGTTTCGTAAAAATTTTCTTGATTCAAGGTAAGTGATCAATTAAACCTTAATATAATTCATGTTTTTATTAATTAATCATAATTGTAATATTAATTAACCATCATTGAGATGATTAGGGTTTTATTGTATTTCTGTCAAATATATTAGTTAAGATCTACTAATTATTTTAGGGTTTGTGTTTAAGAATTTTGGGGTAATTAATGATGTTTAGAGGGTTAGTGCATAAAGGCGTAAAACAGGCAGATTTTTAGGGCTGTCTTGTGTCGACTGTTCCGGGAAATAGGTAGCACCTTTGATCGAGTTTTGTTTTTTTAAATTAAGTTCAGAGAGTCTAATTTTCAAAAATGTATTTCGGGAAGGTCATCAAATAATGTTTACAAAAACAGTGCGCTGTTTAGGAATAAATTTAGATTTTGGGAATTTGAGTCAAAACCTAACCAAACGGATGAGATAGCCAAAGATTTTTTATTGGGAACTATTTATAATGTATATAAAAGGACTAGAGGTTTTTAATAAAGTTTATGGTGTTAAGTTCGGGCTTTTGGTGACGAACATTTAGCATGTTCAGAAAACTAGTTTTGTGAAAAAGACTTTTGGCATAGAGACTAAACGGAAGGGTTAAACGTGTAAGTAGAAAGTAAAATTAGTTTTTGGAGTTCTTAGATCATAGAATAACATAAATCTAGTAGGGTGGAAGTCAAGTGTCGTGTTAGGTTCACTTCATGTGATCGTTTAGTGACTAGTAAACCATACCAGGAAAAACTGGATTTTTACGTATAGATTAGCTTGTAGTGTGGGAAGTAGATAGTGGGAATTGGGGGATTAGATTCATTTCTTTGATTGTTACTTAACTTGGGTGTTAAGACCTGAGATAAATGTGTCGTTTATGATTTTATAGGTTTGAAGGAGTGCTAGCTTGCTGTGCTATCAGGTGAGTTCATAGTCCCATTTTCACTAAGGGTGTGATTGGTTAGATGTTTTAGGGGGCAAGGAATGGGAATGATAATGATTGATAGTGCTTGGTTAGGAGATATATAAGTAATCATTACCCATTAATGGGTAATGAACTATTACCCTGTAAATTGAGGGTAATCGATTTGAGGTAATAGATTCAGGTATGTGTGTGTCTCCACCTACCATCATCACCAACCATCACCATTATCGCTACCACCATCCTCTCGACTCCCCCACCACTCTCCGCCGCCACCACCACCACTTCTACCACCGGCCGCTATCACCTCACCATGGATTCAAGTGTCTATTTTTCCACCAGTGACAAACACCTCTACCGATGCCGCCACCACACTGTACCATAATTATTAACGGCTACCGATAACGCCACCACTACCACCACCACAACGTCGACCATCACCACCGCCACAACCTCCACATCTCTTTGTTACCTATACCAGATACCACAACCGCTTATCGCAACGACCAACCGTCCATAACCACCCAAAAACCACTGATCATCACATTTACCACCACCTCCACCTCAAATCGCCACCGCTGCCGACTACCACAAGTCCATAATCATTTGTTACAATGGATATCGTCCTCAACCACCACTAATTTCCATTAATTGTTTCCCCTACCAATATCATACTGACCACCACCATTTTCGCTACCACCACCTTCCCAGCGTCATCATCGCTCTCCGTCGCCACCACCACCACTTCCATCGGTCGCTACCACTACACTATGGATTCACGTATGTTTTTGTTCACCAGCAACCACCACACTCTACCACCATCATTAACGGCTACCGATGACGCCACCGCTACCCCCACCACACCGCCAATCATCACCACCGCCACAACCTCCACATCCCATTGCTACATGTACCATCTACCACAACCGCTTATCAGAACCACCAACCGTTAGTAACCACCCAAAAACCACCAATCATCGTTGTTACCACCACCTTCACCTCTGATTCGCCACCAGTACCGACTATAATAAGTCTGTAATCGTTTGTTGCAATAGCCGTCGTCCTCAACCACCACTAGCCGCCACTAATTTTCATTATTGCTTCCCATACCAACATCGTCATCGTCGCGACCCTGATTATCACCCTAGCCGTTGTTGCCACCATCTCCAATCACCACCGCATCTTATATTAACCAAGCACCAATAGTGGTAATGATAATACAGGGGAATGATCATTGCATTTCTTTTTATTCCTTTACCCTTACCCATTCCCATTTCCCTCAGTTTTACCAAGCAGCCCCTAAGTTTTTAAATGTTTTTCTAGTATGGGATAAAGATGACACTTGTAATGTTATAAATGTCTTAATACTATGTTTTTCTTTAAAATGCGTGGACATATATGTGCTGACGTGTGATATGCTTACTTATGTGTTTTGTCATGTGTTTTGTTATGTGTTATGATATGTGTTCTGATATGCGTTCTGAGTTCTTGTACATCATCTCCTTGGAGGCAAGATATCTCGACGGGGATATGGTTCATCTTCCACACGGGGAGTGGGAAAGGTCCGGATAGGTGTAGTGTATTGTGCTTATTGTATGTTCTAATTATTATAGTGTGTTTTGTGAATTATAGATGCAATTGGTATTTGATTTGAGTTTTGTTTGTAGTCGTATGTAACATGATTATCACATTATGGTCCATTGATTTAACTTGCTTTCTTCAACTTATTTACAGCGGTTGACAAGGTTTTCTTACGATGTTCTAGATAGTTTAAACCTATGGTCTCATCAACTTTATGTTGACAGATTTTAGTGTCATTATCAGGTGAGGTAGTTGTGCAAGATGATGTTAGAAGTGGCTAGAATTAAATGCTGCTACGGTGCATTTCTGGGGAATCCACTTTGTTATCCTCAAAATATTGAGTCAAACATGAATGTTCGGTCATAGGTTATTATTGTAACATTAATTAGAACGTTGTAATAAGTAGTTTATTAGTCGTGATTTACGGGCTTGGATTTAAACTAATTAAAGTCCAAAAGACAAGCCCGACCCAATATATAGTCCATTAAAGCCCGCATGTGGGTGGACTATATATACTACCCTCCTAGCATGTTAGGAGGGTGGGATGATCATTTGTAACTAATCTTTTATTAATCTAATATTTAGCTAGTTAATCTCTCTCTCTCTCTCTACTTTCTCTCACTACTTTCTCTCTCTAAAACTCATATCTTTTCCATCTCATTTCTTAATCTATCATCATATTATTTGGGACAACAATTGGTATCAATTGCTATGGGGTAGATTTGTGTTTAGTTTGTGGTTAAGTTTTTGATTCGTGTGGTTTTGATCTACAAATCATCTCATCTCAAAAATCTTTTTGTGTTTTTGTCACCAAAAAAAAAATCTTTCTTACAAATTGCCTACATAGTTGTGGTAGGGATTTGTTATCTTATTGTTGGTGATTTTCATCAAAAAGCTAGTAGTTTTGGATTGATTAGTGGGTATTTTAGAAGATTTAACATTCAGATCCAAGAAAATCACCAAAAATCGGCCATCTTTCCGGATAAGCAAACACAATCCCTTGTTTTCCGGATAAGAAGCATAATTTGTTTTCCGGATAAGAGGTATACGTTTGTATTCAGGATAATCACTCGCAATTGTTTTCCGGATAAGAGATTTAAGTTGTTTTCCGGATAAGAAAACGAAAGCGTTTTCCGGATAAGAGACAAAAAGCGTTTTCCGGATAAGAAACAAAAAGCGTTTTCCGGATAAGCATAGACGAGGTTTTTCCGGATAAGAAGCATTAGAGGTTTTCCGGATAAGCGTACGAATTCGTTTTCCGGATAAGTCACCAAATTCGTTTCCGGATAAGTATCAGACGTATTATTCCGGATAAGCATACCAAGGTGTTTCCCGGATAAGCCAACAAACGTGTTTTCCGGATAAGCCAACGAAACCACTTTTCGGATAAGGTCTCTTTCAAGCTTTCCGGATAAGAGACACATCACGTTTTCCGGATAAGAACATTTTTGGATTCCGGATAAGGGTATTTTGGATAAATTTTCAAAAAACGTGATTTTTCGCTTAAGGATTTTTGGTTTCTTACGAAGCCATTGTTTGGGGTTTTCACAACAATCCTTGAAGTTTCAACCACAATCTATTCAAAACAACATCTACTTAAGATCCAAAGTCACTTTATCAACTGAGAGAGACGATCATCATGACAACGAGTAATGCGGTTATGAAAGTTCAGACGTGAAAGACCTCGAAATGGAACGACTACAACAACAGATATGTTTCTTGAGACAAAATGCCATGGACGGTTTTAGAGTACTTCAAGATTCTTTTCAGCACCTCTCAAAAGTCTTGTTCGACTTACGTGAATCCACTGGAACATTCAGCAAAACATTCACTCATGCCATGGATAAACTTCAAACACAACTTGTCAACGAAAGAATCATTGCTAGTGAATGCACGACCACTTTCACTGATCTCAAGACATCACTTGAAACGATGTTTATTTCTGACTTCATCAAGTCTTCACTTACCAACGAGTGCTTCAAGCGATATCATGGAATGGATGCTTTATCATACAAAGATCGGATAACCCGCAACATCGACTTCATTGTAACCTATGTGAATCACACAATACAGATGCAACAAACGATTGATGACAGACTTCATACCAGTTGTGGTATCGCATCAGATATTGAGAATACAAGCTGCAGATATGAGACTCCAACGCATAGTTCAGGGAAGGATGACAACAGCTCCGGGAAAGACAACAACAGCTCTGGCAAACAACACATCGACATGTGCAATACACCTTCCCATGATAATGGTCCTGTTTACGATTCTGAGCCATTGGAAGAGGTATACAATGCTGAATTTAATGTGTTTGCCAATGCCAATACGCATGAGCATAGTGATCAAACAACAAACCTTATTGACACATGTATAACGGAAAAGGTTGATAACAATACCACACCCAATTCATCAGACATGTGCAACAATGAGTTTGAGGATGATCAACATGCAAATGAGTATGATGATGAGGAGCGTGTCACGCTTGCTAATTTAATTGCTAGTTTACAAAAAGATGTCAATGAAACTAGAAAGAGTCAAAAGCAATTAAAGAAGTCAAACGCAGCGCTCACTCAAAACATTGAAGAATGCAAAGCCGCTCTAATTAAATCTAATGAGACCCTTGAAAGTAATAGGGCTGAGCTTCTTCATAAGACCAAAGAGCTTGAGGGGTAAAAGGGTAGTGCGTTAAAAAGTCAAAAGGACGATTTTGAAAACAAATATAATACAAATCTTGAGCTATTAGCCAAAGAGAAGCGTCAATATAATGTCTTCTTAATGGATGAACGTCAAAAAACGTACCTTGCCAATACCAAAGTACATGAACTTGAACAAAAGCTCTCTATGACCACTACGGATTCTGCAAAAATTCTTGAGGATAAGAAACAAGAGGTATATGCGTTAAAACAAGACTTCAAAAGAAGATACGATAAAGAAACTGAAAAAGTAACGAAATTAGAAGAACAAGTCGAATTTTTGAAGAAAGTTGTTTATAAAACGCATGATTCTATTCAATCCGTAAGAATGCTTGCACCTCCATCAACGTTTAAGGGTCAAGCTAGCTTTGCAAGTCCTGAGTACCTTGCCAATGCTCAAGTTGCGAACCCGTGTCTTTATCTTGATGAGACTGAAAGGACCAATCTTGATTGCATGCCTGTAAGTGCCGATAGTGAAGAGACTGCCCTTTGGGATGATGATAGTCAACCTCTTGTCAATAAGAAGTTTGTTAAACCATATAATTATGCTTATGAGAATAGTCTTTATGGTCTTTTCAACAAACAAACTCAGAAAACCCGTGAGGAAGTGTTTTTAGAATGCAAACAAAAGAGATTTCAATGGAAGAAAGCATTTGCCCCTAAGAAATCTAATGTTTACAAATACATAAACTACCTCCCTCTAGATGAATCTAAAAGCAAGAGTAGGAAAACATTAGGTATTCTTAAACACCACATAGATAATGTTAAATCTATTGTTGAAAGAGACTGGGCAAACCGTGAAAATGCTGAGTGGACACGTCCGATTCCTCAAGATATTACCTTGCTTGTGAAAGAACTCTTAATTCCTAACACGGCGTTGATTAAAGAAACTGTTCTTCAACTTGAGGAGTTCATTCGGACTGAGATGTATGATGATTTAAAATATGTTGAATCTCTTGAGAAACACATTGATGATCTTCAAATGGAGAAGTCTGATTTTTTAGATGAATATGATTTACTCTTGCAAGAATGCATTTCTAAAGATGTTATGTGTGCTTATTTTACATCTTATGCTGATATTGATGAATATTCTGATGTTGCATGCAAATATCTTGATCAGATCAAAGAATGTGAACGTCTTGAAATTGAGCTTTCGAAACGTAAAGAAAATGTTGATAAAAAGGCTTTTGAGTTACTTCAACAAAAAACTGATTTCCTTCAAAAACATTGTCATTCTCTTGAACTTGCTTTGCAAAAAGACGTTGGTAGTTTTCCACATGCTAATAAATTGCAAGAAAAACTTTCCAAAACGTTTCGAGAAATGAATGAACAGAATTTGGAAATTAAAGGGTTGAAAGCTCAGTTACAAGACAGGGAAAGAGCGATAGCAGAGTTGCAGAAACTCGTTGCTAAGATGGATGGGAAAGTTGTGGAACCTAAAGTTATGAAACCTGTTGTTCGACAACCCAATGCCTAAAAGGATCCAAAGCCTTCTATCTTAGGAAAACCGACTCCGTTCTCTAATTCTTCTCATATGAAATCTAGGTTACCCCCTAAGACTGATGTGCAACCAAGTGTTCCAAAACCATCCATATCACCCTATGTTCCTCCATTTAGAAAGCACACTGTTGCTAAACCCAACCCTGTGAATGCACCTAGCACTTCTAGGACTCCTCCAAAACTTGTGACATTCATGTCCACAAAGGAATCTGTAGGTTCAAATGACCTTGTTCATACCCATAACCTAGAGGATGCGAAACAAAAAGGGAAGATTCAGAAAGATAAACCAGTGTATGAAAAACCTAGTTCACCAAATCTCGCTAGAGTTCTACACACTCCTAATGGTAGTCAACCAAAACCTAGGATCCCTCTTCAGCAATCTAGGAATTGGAAACCATCCATGAATAGTCGTGTTTCAAACACTACGCCTGAACGAATTGGAAAACAAAGGAATACAAGTACTTTCGTGAATCCCAAATTCCCTGTATGTCCCACTTGCAAAAAGGGCATTCACAATGGAAATCATGACCATTGCATTTTGCAATACCTCTATGAGGTCAAATCTCGTTCCTTTGAACGGAGATTGAATACAGAATCCCATAAGACAACAAGGAGATACAAACCCGTCGCAAAGAAAAGTAACAACAACAAATCTGAAACATGGATTAAAAAAGGACTTAGTTTCTCTCCAAAGAAGTCTTCCGCTGTGCAAGAGAAAGCTACACCTAAATCTAGTCTTCAGTGGAAACCAACGGGTCGGATCTTCACGGAAGTTGGTCTTAAGTGGATTACAATAGAGAAGAGTGATGACACCTACACCAGCACTAATGCTACTGTTCTACACGCTGAAAAGGAATTTGTTACTCCTAATTCTAGTATTTGTGCAAAATCTTCTTCTGTGATTGCAGGTACAACAGCGGATTCTGAACCCACTTCTCTTTCTTCAAAGGGTTCCAATTCTGTACAATCAATATCACCTTCTTCTGATGTACAAAAGTCTATTTTGGATTATTTTCGAAAAACTTGAGAAAACACAAAAAAATAATAAAATGTAAATATCCATAGAAAAACAAAAAAAATGGAAAAACTTTCAAAAAAAAAAATATATTCTTCTCGACATGTCTTTCAGTATCGATAATATGGACGTGCCTAGAAATGTCGCTCAACAACGACACGGGTGTGTACATAAAGCTCGAATGAAAGTTGTACATATTTTTCAAAACATGTCATTTCTATCTTTTCAAAAGAAAATTGTCTATTTTGGACAATATTTCCAACAACAGGTAGAGAAATCTATCTTGGTTTGAGCTTGTCACAAAACATTCAACGTTTTAAGCTCAACACAATGGCTTGTAATCACTTTAAGATTGCAACCCGGATCTAAATTCACTGGGGAGTGTACGCTTTTGTGCTCTTACCCTTAGCAAAAGAAGTTAAATCTTCTTACACATGAGTGGATTCATCAAGACATTCAAAGTCTATGAACTCAAGTTTATGCTTTAGACAAACCTTTTCATCAAAAAGAATTGATTTTTCAAATGGCGTTGAACACAATTTTTCCAAGAATTTCTCAATGATATTCAAAATCTTTCAAAAATTGTATGTTCAACAACTCCCATCCTTAAAAGTTTTATGTGGATCAAATCCTCATAATGACAATTCCATTGGATCAATTTTTGAGGGGGAGCGTTCCAAAATCATGCTATGTTTGACACATTATTCTACCGAAGTTTTTTCAAGACTATTTTTTCAAAATATATTTTAATCAAATTTGGTATCTCTAATATCAAAAGATTTTATATATTAGAGATAGGGGAGAAAATGTGATTAAAATGTGATCTAAAGACTCAAGCACTCATGGTTACGATAAAAAACCCACAACATCTTTAATTCACGACGTTATTTGTGTCAAAAGGGTGGTTAGGTTTAAGTCCTATGATCCAACCAGAACCGGAGGGATCTTCCCAGGGACAATCCAATAGATTATTAGAAGTCCTTAGGAAAGATGGAGTAGAATGTGAACGAAGCTGAATGCCGACTAAGTACTGATGATAGCACTGGAACAATCACAACAAGGTGCTATTAATGATGTCTTGGTAAGCATTGAAGGGGTTGAAGAATGAAAAAGAAATGTAAGGATAAAGGGTGTAAAGAAAGAAGCCTTCCATACAACTTAGGCAGAAACCAGGTCAACACATCATGAAGACAACTCATCATGGACCCAGTGATGTGAAGCACAACCCTTTGCTACTCAGGCTTCTTTCAAAAGAAGTTTGTTTTATTGTCACGGAGATCAACGCGACTTCTATTGACTTTCTCACTCCGAGATAGTTGATATTGAATAGGTGGCATCTGCTCCAGCCTCCGATCACTAAAAGTGCACAAATCGAGTCTAGAGCCAAGAGATCAATTAAATCTCGTTAGGACACACGGATGAAGATCAAGAGAGTCCTACACAATATCCTTGTGATATTTCTAGAACACTCAGAGTGATACTACTTAGTATTCACAATGATGAGTGGAAATCCTTCCAGTGTTAACATCAAACAGCACTGCGGTAGGTCATATGCAAGATTCTTTATGAATTGAACATGTGCAAAACTGAAAAGCAACAGTGGTTTGTTTCTAAACTGATTCAAACTCGTTTCAGGTTTCTACGCAATATCTTTATGGTCTTGCCAAAACATTCAGAGTGATATTCATTAATACTCACAGTGACGAATGGAAATCCTTCTAGCGTCAACATCAAACAGCACTACGGTAGGTGACTTGTGAGATTCTTATGAATGAAAATTGTGTCAACTGGAAAGAAACAATGGTAAGATTCTTAATGAATCAAACTTGTTCCAGGAATTTGAATTGACGACTTTAATCAAGGGATATTCATCCAATTGATTCACTCTTTATGTTCGCAGTCTTGCTTTGAGACGGTCAAGTAAAGAGAACGGCTAGTACAGCCGCGAAACCCTGTCAAGGAGACTCTTAATTGTATCTACCTAATCACATGTACGGTATTTGATATCGTATAACGGTCTTCACCGACCGGAGGTAAAACGCTACCGATTTAGGACGAATGTCAAAGCCATTCAGTCCGTGTCTATGTTTTGTCTCGAGAAGGTGGCGTCACGGTGTACTCAGCAAAGTCAAAGATTCAAAACCACATATTCATGCCCAAAGACTTTTTCACAATTAATGGTGTGTGTATGTGGATAAAGACACAAGATCGCAAGATGGCAAAAACAAGTCAAGAATGATTGGAAGATCTAAAGATAAAAGACTAAGTCGAAAGACAACGACAAAGGCTCAAAGATCACAGCATGAAGGAACAAAACTACTGTTACACGTTCAAGACTCACTTATGACGAAATTCATAAATCTCCATTGGAATCCAAATAACGAAGAGGAATGACCTCACGTTGGGGGAGATTGTTAGCCTCAAAATATTAAGTCAAACAAGAATGTTCAGTCATAGATTATCATTGTAACATTAATTAGAACGTTGTAATAAGTAGTTTATTAGTCGTGGTTTACGGGCTTGGATTTAAACTAATTAAAGTCCAAAAGACAAGCCCGGCCCAATATATAGTCCATTAAAGCCCGAATGTGAGTGGACTATATATACTACCCTCCTAGCATGTTAGGAGGGTGGGATGATCATTTGTAACTAATCTTTTATTAATCTAATATTCAGCTAGTTAATCTCTCTCTCTCTACTTTCTCTCACTACTTTCTCTCTCTAAAACTCATATCTTTTCCATCTCATTTCTTAATCTAGCATCATATTATTTAGGACAACACACTTACTCTTAGATTTTCTTTTGTAATTTGAATAAGTGAAACTGTTAGACACCTATATTTTTGATGTTTATTATTTGTTTGTCTTTGGTAAGAGGTAAGACTTTTACCTACTTACCTAGACTCCGACATTTGGTTGAGATATTGTCACGACATTGTGTCACCATTTATGACATTATATTTTCATTTTAGTTTTCTCTATAGAGACACCGTTTGTTGTGATGATATCCATACGTCTCGCCCCGTGTTTCCGCCACGGCGAGGTGTGACAAGATCCCCCTCAAAAATTGATCCAAAGTGTCATGACGAGGATATGATCCACATTTTACTTTAAAGGATGGGAGTTGTTGAACACACAATTTTGAAAGATTTTGAATAATCATTGAAAAACTCTTGAAAAATTTATGTTCAACGCTTTTTAAAAACCATTTCTTTTTGGCAACATGGTATTTCTAAAGCATAAACTTGAGTTCATAGACTTTGAGTGTCTTGACGAATCTACTCAAGCGTAAGAAGATTATTCTTCTTTTGTTGAGGGTAAGCGTACTAAATCGTACACTCCCCCGTGAATATAGATCCGGGTTGCAATCTGAAAGTGTTTACAAGCCATTGTGTTGAGCTCAAAAATTTAAATGTTTTGTGTCAAGCTCAACTCCACGATAGATTGCTCTACCCGTTGTTGGAAATATTGTCCAAAAGAGACATTTCCTTTATTAAAAATAAAAATGACATGTTTTGAAAAATATTTACAACTTTTATTCGAGCTTTATGTACACACCCGTGTCGTTATTCAGCAACATTTTTGGGCACGTCCATATTATCAATACTGAAAGATATGTGTTTTGTTTTTGTATGTTTTATATTTTTGTATTTTTCTTTTTCTTAGATATTTACAAGTAGATGTTTGATAGATAGATCAAGCAGGAAACTTTGCCATAATCTCCAGTTCTGATTGAGTTAAACATCTCATACCAATTTGCTTAACGAGGTACTCAAACCTATCTTTCGACAGAGCTTTCGTAACCAAGTCAGATAATTGGTAATCAGTTCCAAAAAGTATAATTTGCCGATACCGCGTTCAACTTCTTGGAAGACCATCCCACGAGCTTATCTTTGTCCTAGAAATTGTGCACCACCAGAAGTACTTTTTCGAGTATCAAGACACCATGCGTGATCAGAATCTGAATAGGCCTTGAAAAAGAAACTGGTTTCCTTCAGATACCAGAGTCCCAAATGAATGGTATTCTTGAGGTACCGAAAGATTAACCTCCTTGAGGTGCTTTTCAGTGGGTCTGGCTTGATATCGTGCACAATAGCGTGTTGCATGTGCAATATCTAGTCTACTTTTTGTCAAGTACATGAGGGACTCGGTCAGGGAACGATATTTCGTTTGATTGATGAGACTGTAATTATACCATGTCTCATCTTCCAAATCGGGTTTAAAATGACTATAAACATCATAAAAACTATACAAAAACCCTTGTATTAGTTCAATGTGTGATTATAGGTTCGGTATCGTGAATTCAAAAAAAATCAAAAGAATCAAGCAATAACGAACACGGGAAACGGAGCCGCACATAGAAACGGACCCGAGTATTGATTTTCTAAAGAATCCCTTGAAGAATTGAAGAATGTCAAATTTGGTCCCTCAACTTTTGAATATTGACACTTTATGCCCCTCAACTATCCTAAAATACTTTAGGGTCCCTAAAGTATGTTGACTTGTCCAAATCAGCCCTCATATTTAAAGACGTTACACATTAGATCCCTTTAATTGACACAAGGACAAACTGTGCAAACAACAAAGGACTGACCATGTAAAGCTCCAAGGGCCATAGATGCAAAGCTGTTAAAGGAATAATGTTAAGGGAAGGACTTAAATTTACAAAAACCCAAACCTATCTAATGTATATATTCGTTTAACCCAATAACCAACCCAAACCCTAAACAAAACCATCCAAAGCCCACTAAACACCACCTTTTACCCGACCAAAATCGACCCACCAAGACCACTATACTCTTCCACGTCACCACACCCCACTACCAGGTTTATTATTAAATATTGTTTGAAATAATATTTAATAAGCTTAATCACGCGCCTAACATTCTTTCTCCCCTAATACCAGATCAAACCACCCCCTAAATACTAAGAACCCTAATCTTCGATTAGCTTCAAATCAAGGGAAAAAAAACCCAAAGTATCTAGAACCCTAATTACCACCCCCTAACCACATCCCAACCCCCCAAAACCCATCACCTTCACTGTGGTCCCCTCCCCACATGTGCCCTGCACCTCCAAACAAAAAAAAATACAACAAATCAATGGCTAGTAGTGGTTTCTTTCTTCCATAGATATCTACCAACGTTTAGGATTAAAGCAACATAGCTGTATCACTTGAGGATCACGTGGCATCACATTGACAAGTTTTGAATTTCAAGTCACCAAGGGCAGAAAGGAGAATCATATAGAGCTAGGGTTTTCATTTTTTTAGGATTCTAGAATTCTCCTTCATGTAATATAAATACAACCGCATGTGGCTTGTATTTCTCTTGATGCAACTCTTTGTAAGAATTTTTAAATTTAATGACAATTTGATTTTTATGTTTAAATAAGGCTGAGTTCCATTGATTTTCATTACTCTTAGAGTAAAAGCGTTACTTTTCTGAAAACTTAGTCTTAACTTTTATCAAAAATTATTTTGGTCCAAAGATTTGACACAAGAAGTTTTTGAGATCCAACTTACTACAAGCTTGATTGCTTTGTTGAATGACAATCAAACAAGTCAAACAAGCGTGTATAAGCTGTTTAGTTTTGTTTCATGTAGCAAATTTTCCAAGTATTATGGTTTTGAGATTTTTCCAAGGTTGAGGTCTAAACATAAAAAAGCTCATTTTTCCTTATTTATTGCACTAACTGTCCAAGAAGCTCTTCCAAAAGCCACTTGACAACTGGCTTTTGGGAGGTTTTTGGGCTTGCTTAATTCTTTGTTGTGGTGTTGTGTTTCAAAAACAAAAAGAAGGCATATACCCTATAGCTTTTGACTGTTGTTGTCACTTTAGGGTGGAATTTTGTAGTCCTTTTCTACTCTCTCATAAGAAGCTCATAAAAGCTTCCATAAGCTTCTCATTTGATAGGCTGGTGGCATCAAGAAGTTGCTTTGGCCTGCACAAGGTCAAAGATTAGTATTATTTTGAACTCTATGTGACTACTCATGCATAGCAAAATTTGTGAGTTGTAATGTTTGAATATAGTTATTTTGTTGTTCTTTGCATAATCTTGCTAGAGTAAAAGTGTTAAGTTTGTTTTTCAAATAGTTACCTTTGTTATTTCTCAAATCAGTCTAGATTAGGGGTTGTTAGCCTTATTTAAAGTGATGGTCATATAATATACCATTGCGAAGCTCGTGAAAAATGCTATTCAATGGTGTTGAGATTTCTTAGATTATGTTATGTATGTAACGGGAATTTATACCGAACACACAAATGAGGAAGGCCTTCCTAAACATGTAAGCCTTAGTATAAAAGGCCTCTACCCCCTCATTGGTGTGTGTGCTTTTTCCATTTGTTAGTTTTAGAGAGAGAAAAATCCTTTGCTTTCTCTCACTAGGAAAAACACATCTTGTTTTTTTTTCTTCTTTTCATCTCAATCTAATCTTTTCTTTTTTTGTTTTAATCTTTGTTTGTTCATCATCTTTCTTTTACTTTCATCATCACATCCTAAACCCTCATGTCACATAGATCTAGATCTAGACGCGACATATATAGATCTATATATTAGATTCATGTTTGGTTCGTGTGTAAAGGTCATACAAGTGGTATCATTCGCCAAGGGATTTTTGGTTAGCGTGTTTTTTTAAATATTGCGAAATTCTGGAATATTGCAAAATTCTGAAATATTGCGGAATTCTGAAATATTGCAAAATTCTGAAATATTGCGAAATTCTGCAATATTGCGAAATCCCTACATATTGCGAAATTCTGAAATATTGCGAAATTATGACATATTGCGAAATTCTTTTTGCGGGATTGTTGCGAAAAATATTGCAAGATTTTTTGCGAGATTGTGGTGAAAAATTATTGCGAGATTGTGGTGAAAAATTATTGCAAATTTTTTTGCGAGATTGTGGGGAAAAACTATTGCGAAATTTTTTGCGACATTGTGGGGAAAAATATTGCGAAATTATTGTTTGGAAAATTAATGCGAGTTTCGGTTAACTGTTCAAGGAAGTGTGGGTGACAACACACTTCCACATTTAGGCCTGCACAACCTAGTTTGGGTCTAGTGGTTATTTAGTTTGTGTTTTGTAAGTGTAGTGTAAAAAGTGAGACTGCATGCTAAAATTTTCTACCAAATACCATTGTTTGCATCAGTAGGTTCTGGTGATTTGATTATTGTAATTTCAACCTTGAAACCTGGTGGTCTATTAGTCCTAGGTGCAATTGAGGTCTGCTAAGTGTATGTGTTTAGTTAAGTAGCTTATTGAAGCATATTTTTCAAAAGTAAACTCACTGTTTTGCATAGTACATCGGCAAAGTACCATTTTGCCTGCAGTTTTGTTTTTGGTCTGATCTAGGATGATTAGTGGTTAATTTGTGCTTGTTGTTGCGGTAATTGTGTTTGTGTTGACTCCCCACAAGTCAAAGCTTGTGGGGGTTCCCTCTGTTCCAAGAAAACTTCACCAAATAAGGAAAAACAGGCCCCAAAGAACTCTCTGTCCAGAATTCACTGTCAGTGGGAACCATCTTTCCCGCTGACTTCACATTATTTTCCCACTGATAGTTATAGTTCTTAATCAGCTTATCATTGGCTTTTTCTTAGATTTTTATCCATTGTTTTTAGCTTATTTCATTTTTCATTGATACTTTAGGACATTTAAGATTTTTAGAAAAAGGTTACAGATTTTTCTCACCTTTATTTTATTTTCTAGCATTATTTTAGCTTAAAAATTGTTTTTAGGCATTAAAAAATAGATAAAAGTAGTTTAAAATTTTTGAAAAATACTTTTTAGCAATAGTATAATATTTTTGAGGTTTACAAGTTATAAAATATTTGTTTGGCCATTATTTTAATTTATTTGATTTTTAGGGTTTTAATTAGCATTTAAAAATTAAATACTAATTAATTTAAAAAGTTTCAAAAAATTTTCTTGATTTGTAAACCTTAGTTATATTTTTAGGAATTAAATTTAAATTTTTGAGAATTTTTTGATAAGTTTTGTCTTTCGTCGTATTTTACGATTTTACGTCTTTTCCGATTTTATGTCTTTTACGACTTAGTGTAATTTTTAGCGTAACTCGTCCTTACTTTTCAGTCTCTTTCACATCCAAAAACGTTACTAATCCAAATAATATTTTTAATATTGGCAAACAACTCAACACCTCCTTCGAGAACGAACTTTCATTGTCGTCTTTATGGTTTTCATAAATCGTATAGATTAACACTTACCGATGATACTTTCTTTTTCCTAAAAGGAAATATACTAAAAAGCATCAATCATTTTGGCGCCGCTGCCGGGGAGGTGTGTTTAGCCATATTACTATCGTGTTTGTTTGAGTAGTACGTTTTTTCCTTCCATTTTTGGGAAGCGTACATATCGTATATACTCTTTTTGTTATTTTTCTCTATTATAGTACCATAAAAATAAATAGTGTTAAATTGAAATCAATTAATACAAAATTGTTTTTCGTTTTTCTTGTGAATAATATATTGTATTACGAATCATAATTAATAAACAATAGTTATCCAAATACGCGTGAACACGCACCTTAATAGTGGGCGTTCCAGTCATTATTAAGTGTATCGAATTCAGACAAAAGTCAAAGGCAAAATAGATAAATACTCTTAATTGATTTAATCTCAATTGATACAAACTATAAGGTGGGTATCAGGCGGTTTTATTTCACGCGGCCTCAATTTCTCCGCTCGCTTGTGCGTATTGATTTAGTGACGATTAATTAAGGGTTTATCACATCAAGTATTATTAATCTATTTTTGTAGAGCTTATATTATTGAACCTTCGAAACGTTTTGGTGTTCCACCAACGTTTCGAAGTCGACGAAGGTTTTCATTTCACGTGATTACTTTCATTCTCTTAGATTCATTAATCGAGACTTTGATTATTGGATAGCTTTTGTAGATTTAATTATCTACGTAATACACCAAAAATCCAAAAAAATTAAAAACCATCAAAAACCAAAAAAAAAGAAAAATTCAAAAACCCCAAAAAGAATCTTCTTTGCTGCACCCATTCTACGTTAGTGCATGCGCACTCGATCGATCGACTATTTGAATACTAGCAACGTGTCGAATCGATAAAATCGAAATCAAAGGAATCGACAACGAAGACGTGAATTAGAAACGAACGTTCTTAATATCGTTGTCGAAACTAGAGACGAGATGGCTGAGAATCGTACGATGATGAAGTTGCACTAAGCACCCACCGAGGGTTATGGAGACGCGGTCGTAATTCCCGCAATCGATGCAGAGAATTTTAAGATTAAATAAGGAATGTTGACGTTAATTCAAGCGACTATGTTTAAGGGTCGTGAGGCGGATAATCCTCACGATCACATTCGGAATTTTAATCGTCTTTTTGCCACGAGCAAGTTTAAGAATGTTCACAATGATGTAATTAAGCTTATGCTTTTTCCTTACTCGCTCGATGGTTTCACCAAGGATTGGTACGATAGAGAACCGCCTAATTCCATTGTTACGTGGGACGATCTCGTTTCCAAAGTCGTTAATCATTTTTTCTTAATGTCTAAGACGACATTTTTCAAAAACGAGATTACGAGATTTGAACAAAAACCGAATAAATCTTTTAGAGACGTGTGGGATCATTTTAAGGAATTTCTTAAGCAATGTCCTCACCATGGATTTTTCGAGTTGCACCAAATTGATACGTTTTATAACGGTCTTAATCTTCACGAGCAAGATTCGTTAAATTCCGCCGCGGGCGGTAACTTTTTGTGTAAAACTACTAGGGAAGCGTTAATGATTATCGATAATAGATCTAAGTTTTTTCAACTCCGTAGCACACCCAGTGTTGCCAATGTCGCCAATGTTAGTAATAACCGTTTTTTAAGTATATTCGTTTTATCCTCGAATCGTGTCGAATTGATTTTACATTTTCTCGTTAAGACTTTATTTGTTTTTGGTTAATAAAAGCGAAGTTTTGGTATCTAGTCTACTTGGAAAAAAGCATGTAAAAAAAAGTAAAAATAATATCTAATATACTACGTATACGTACTATTCTAAAAACAAGGTGCAATTACTGCAAGTAAAAATTACAAAGTAAAAATTATAAAATGCGCAAGTAAATGTAAACAAGATTTATTAAAATGCTAAACGAAAATAAAAGTGAAAATGCAAAATGCTAAAATGCCAAAAACGTAAATGCAAGTTTATTTTAAAAATTGAAAATGCCAAATTTATTCTAAAAATGTAAAAACTAATTTTTTATACATTTTATATTTTTTATGTTTATGTATTAAAACTATTTTATTATTTTTATTAAAACTAAAAATCTATATATTTTTTACTTGTCATAACCTGAAATTGAACCTGCAAATGTAACAAAATGTAATGTAAATGGAATTTCAATTCAAAAAACAGCCTAAATTTTGAACTAAAAAAAACGTAACCTATTTGCTTGTACTATGTATGTAGGCCATTAAATGGAAAGGCCCAATTACACTAATGCAACTAGCACATTTACAATTCATACAAAGTAACTAAATATTGCTGATAAGGAAACTGCATATATCAGAAAGAAAGGCTAAAGTTGTATACTACAAACAAATACTACACTACAAACAGATACTAGCAATTTTATACTACAAATGCATAAATTAAATCGAGACGACCTTTACATCCCGGCCTCCGCTGTTGCCGAAAGCTGCTGAATGAACGAAAACCGAAACTACGAACCGATCTTGAACCAAACCACTGCTCCAACCGACTTTTATCAATAAGCCTCGTTAGCTTATTTAATAAGCTGATCCAAATAGGGCTGCTTTTAAGCTGGCTGCCATCCCGGCCTCTGTTGGTGTGAGAGATGCTATCGAACTTAACCGAAACTAATAATGAAGCTATGATATGACCGAGTTGAACCGAGACTGATTTTGAAGCTGTACTTGAACCAGTGCTTAACTCCTTCTGAACCGCTACTGAAATTAATACTAGCTTATATACAATAAGCTGCTATTTGAAACGAGTCCGTTGTCGACGAGCTAGCGGATGAACCAAAATCTGAACTAACAAAAACTGATTATGAAACTGAACCACGAGCTTTATACGAAAGGTACACTTAACAGAAAACTACACCAAGCATTCTCAACAAAACAATGAACCGAAAGCGTTGAACTAAATCACAGGCTGAAACTTATGTCGAATCCTAAACAAACTATTTTCAAACTGAATCAAGCTGGTATAGTTCATCCTAATGGTGACCTCTAGTGTTAACGATCCGGGACTTGAAAATTGAACCAAAAACTAATTTCTGAACAACACCGAAATCACACTTAACGAGATCAGCAACTACAAATATAATCTAAATATCCCTGATCTTTGAGTGTTGACTCAATGAAAACTGAAAACTTAACGAACTGATTATTATTCAAACTAATCAATACTCGAACTGATTACTAGTATAAAAAACACAAATCAAATCAGCTAAAAATAACCACAAGCTTTTTCATTCACATACAATATAACCGAATCATTCTAAACTTCGAATAATCAAACATCAACCCGAAACATACAGCTACAGAAATTTATCCGAATCACTACCACTAGACAACTAAACATCCGAAGCATTCGAAAATAAACAACAATAACCGAATAATGTATAACATCTACTACTATCTTCGAATCAAAAAAAGAATACAAATTGTTTATTAAAAATAAAGCTGCGTTTTATAAAAGAAAAACTAAATGAACATTAAATCCTAAATCTATAGCTACGACAGAAGATAAAGAAAGACAGATAAAAAGAAAAAATAAGATAAGATGCCTATTGTATGCTATCTATGGAAAAATACATTGTTGCTCTAAAGGAAGGACAGAAAAAGTAAAACAAGGTTGCGTCTATATTAAGCTTTTTATCCACCATTCGGGCCTTGATGGGCTTTCTTCATTTCATATCTTTCTTTATCATTTCATGGACCAGCAACATTCCTTTGGCCCATCTTCATTTGTGGACAGTGTTGATGAAAGGCCCTGTAGTTGGTGTAATTTGGCTTTGCATAATATAAGTCCATTTGAATAGTTAATGGGTCGGTCCAACCCATTTAAACGGTTTCGAGCCTGCCCAATAATATATGAAGGCACCTTTGGACTCGATTTTATGTCTTCATTCCATGTCTCGTGTCCGTTTTGGATCTTTGGCTTCGTTTCTTGTAATTTCCTTGATATTCGTACCAGCAGATGCACAAACGACAAAAGAAGCATATATTTCCGTTTTTAGCACATTTTACGAGGAAATATGATGTGTAATTAGAGTCACATCACACCCCCTACTAAACCATTGCCGTGTCCTCACGCAATGCTGGAATAAAGTATAAAGCAACTCCGTTTTTCATTTATTAAAAGCATTTATTCATTTTATTAATAATATATGTGTAAATGACATAATGTATTGCTTTCATTATTCAGAAATAACTTTTAGGATCACAAAATTTGAATAGGTTCATCGTCCTCGAATTTTCACTCTTTCCATGCCAAGCTCAAAAATATGATCATTGTTAACAATAAGTTCTCATGTTAAGACCACTTATATAAGAAATTTGTGTAGAACTCCTTGTCTATTATTCCTAAGTTGTATCTCTAGATTTTTAGGATTGTCATTCACCCGTACGCTCATTTGACTTATTTAATAATTATTAGTCCAAAAATGAAGGCAAAACGGTGTAAACTCGACACTTAGAACCTAACCTCATCCTCAAGGACTGTTGTAGCTAAAGAAAACCCACATCAAGGATAATTTAACACGATTTAGAGAATAAATTCCCGGATTCGACATTTAGCCAATAGTACTACTTATTATTTATTCCTCCAAAGTCATTTTGACTGTATAATGGAGTTAGAAAATTTACATCATATACCCTTAGGCTCTTTAAGATGTAAAAGTGCTCCTTATTTATGATCCACACCCTAAGGCTCCTTGAACCATAAACAATGGGACTTGGCATTCATCATCACTCCACACCCTAAGGCTCTTTGAAATAATGATGAAGCAATTTTTATTAAACACTTACCATGCCACACATCCTAAGTCTCTAATGACAAGGCTCGTGCTACATGTCCCACACCCTAAGACTCCTTGAGATCATGTTTTAATATTATTCTTCTTTATTTATGATATATATAGTAGGCCAAATTCTGTAATCCCATGGTCTGAATACCTCCTACTTAGTGGTTATGAGCCACCTTAGTCGGAAGTCCATGACGCTGGCACCCTCAATGTGTTCATGCTTTAATTACAAGGGAATAAAAGAGTCGGTTAAGAGCTAAAATATCGAACCTAAACCGCAAAAATCTTTATAAAGAAATTAAATATACAAGCAGGGAGAAAGAGCCACAAAAACTCATATAAGGAAGGATTAACCTTTAAACTTATTATCAACTCTATCATCTCTCGTTCTCCACAATTTAAAATCTAAAATAATGAGACTCGTGGATGCTTAGCCTAATAAACCAATTAAAGTCTACATGGTTAAGGAATGAGCTAAGGTAAACCGGTCGAGTAAAAAACTATTGTTATTTTCACCAACGGAAAGGTTACATTCGTGTTAAAAACACTTATTAAAATATGAAGAAAAAAAATTATGCAATTTTAAGCACATTTTTGAAAACCGGAGTACGTGAAGACAACGAACAAAAGGAAAAGCATATCGATAGATACCCCCCCCCCCCCCTATACTAAAACCAAACATTGTCCTCAATGTTTCAGGTCTAAAGGTATAATACCCCCTACTAGAGACGAAGACTCGAATGAAAAATTCTAACATGGAAAGGGTATGACACAAATAATTAAAAGCCGTTTAATAATTATGCCAATAAAAATAAGCGTTAGTAAAGGATATAATCATCGGATATCAGATGTCTCAAATGAAGGATCAAAACTCGAGTGATACGTGATGAAAATGAACACGAAAGTCTTTGATATATGAGAAACCTAAAATCACATCACAAACGAAACACAAGAAAAAAATGAAAGAGCACAAGCCCGTCACATTAGAAATAAGAAATAAGGAAAACCCCAAAAAATTCCACACGGGTCATATACGTGGTTTCCATCTCTAAAAGAAATAGACCCCAAGGTAGCAATAGCAAACAAATATAAGAAAGATGGATTTCCTTTAAGAAAAATTCTCTTACAATTAGGTGTATGGTCACAAGGTAATGATCTTGGGTATTTAAAAATTTGTCCTTTGTTTTCATTAGTAAGATACTTAGATAGCTCAAAAATGTGTATACCTGGATCAAATACCGTTCACTCTATGGGAAAATAGCAAGACAACTTGGTGTCAACCATAAAAGAATCACCCTCAAAGGTGAAATCAACAAGAGACACTAGGGGCGAAAAAGTAGGTGTCAAAACACTAATAGTGGGAACCCCTGGGTCTTTGGTCTCTTTAGCATCATGAATGGGTGGATTGGGAGGGATAGAAGGTATAGTATCAGCGTTTAATAAATCCTCTAGAAAAAGTATATCTCCATCCACATCAAAATACTCGGATATGTACTCCACGGGTGTATCAATATCAAGAAACTCATTGATCTCGGGAACGTGAAAACCATCATCCTCATTAAAAGTGAGATGTGGAAGAGAATCGATAGTAGAATCAAAAGTAATTAGTGAAGAGGCAAATGTTAATTTTTCAAAATCCGAGTTTTTAAAATCAATATCAATATCAAGTTTTAAATATCCGTTTGCTTTCTCATCAATACCATGATCACAATAAAGCTCATTCGATAAAACCAATAACACGGGATCATAAAAATCATCCTCGTGATGGAATCTCTCAACACTCGGGGTATAAAAATCATCACTAAGGAGTAAAGGATCCAAGAAATCATTATTATCCCTATCATGTTTTTCAAATGTCGGTTTTTGTAAAATAGGAGAGTCATCCTCATCCGATCCCGAGGAAGGATTAAAAGTATAGTCAGAATCACAAGATAACTCATCCCTATCCGGATAATGGCTATGAAGAGAACCTTCCAAATGATCATCTAAATTAGACTCTTCTAAAGGTTCCTTAAGATGATAACATTCTCTAAGAGTACATGGTCATCCTCATTAAAAACCAATTTCACAAACTCCTTAGGTGTATGATCAATTAAAGGAATAGGGTCATCAATGGGCAATGTAGGCTCAAGTATAATCTCGGGAATTTCCTTAAAAGGGGAGGAAAGAGGATATTTAAATGTATTTGTGGGTGTCAACACCGGAGGGGGAGTAAAACTCATGATAATTTTCAGGCCTTGTCTCTCCTTTATTGGCGGAGAGATGGAAGGGTCCACAGTGGGAACATCACTACTAGTAGTGGTGTTAGCCTCAACATGAGCTCTCAAATCTTCTAAAAGATGATATTTAAGACTTAAACTTTCTGCATGAAGGTCATTTATCATCCTCTTTTATTCCTCAAATATTTCAACTATTTCATCCATTTGTGAAGGTTGGATATGAAAATCCCCTTGATTATTACTTTGAAAATTGTTATGATTTTGAAAATCTTCTTGATTTAGAAAGCCTTGATTTTGAAAATTCCCATAACACCCTTCATTAATTTGTAGTGGGTCAGGAGTTAACTCAATCGAGAGTTGCTCAATAACTACTTCTTACTCAAAATCCAAAGGAGAAGAGTCACTAGTCACATGAGAAAGGGGACTAGAAGAATCATCAAAAATAGGGTCATCGGAATCAACACATGGCTCATCACTAACTCTCAGAGTATATGAGAAAAGAGGGCCACTCCTAATGATAATAGACGTGGTACCGGATACTTCAGCCTTGCTCCATAATTGTTACTTGTTCTCAATAATCATTAAAGCCTCACTAGTACTCCGAGAGTATAGATTCCCGCTTGCAGCCGTGTTAAGAGACTCTTGATCGTATTGGGTTAACCCGTTAAAAAACGAATCAATCAAATGCAAAGCCGAAAATCCATGATGAGGACAACTATGTACTAAATCCTTAAATCTTTTCCAAGCCTCGGTAAACGTTTCATTATTAGACTCTTCAAAATTAGTAATGTCCTATCAAATTTTTCTCGTTTTAGCATAAGGGTAAAATTGATCAAAGAATTTTGATTCTAGATTAGCCCATGTAAAAACAGATCGTGGTGGTTCCTTTTTAGCCAAAGTCGGGCTGCTCCACCGAGGGAGAAAGGAAAAAGGTGTAAATAAAGATCTTCTTGTGTCATATTGGTGTATTTGACGGTTTTGGCGTATGAAAGAAAATGACGGATATGAGTGTAAGAATCGTCGTACTCAAATCCGTAAAAAGGATGACCGGATATCAACTTAACCAAATCTAGATTAAGCTCAAAATAATCACCCGCGATATCTGGTATCACAATCGCACTCTCGAGACATCCCTCGTCATGAAACTGCAACTGCTCCAATATCGATCGATCATCCATAGCCATGTCAAAGGCACGATACTCGGGATCGGCCTGACACGTCACGATATTATTTTTTATAAAAGATAATATTAAATGTACGTAAAAAACAAAGAAGAAACCAAGATATAATATATATATATATATATATATATATATATATATATATATATACGTAGATTTTTTTGGTGTAATTCTTCTGGAAAAGTATTACTTTTTTTATTTTTTATTTTTTTGTGGCAAATCTTAGGAAATAAATGCTTTTGTGATTTTTTTAAAAGAAAATATTATAATATAATATACTATATAAAACTATATATAATATATAATATATAGCTAAAGAAAACTAAAATATAAAAAGAACAAATATTTTTTAATTTTTTAAAAGGGTATATATAGTAATAAAGAAAACAAGATAAAATAAAAAAATATTTTTAGTTTTTATTGATTTTATAATATTTTTTTATTTATTACATATATTTTTTATTGCAATGAAAAATAACGTTCAAAAGTGAACGGATATCAAAATCCAAATCGTCTCACGAAAAATTGTCAATCGTAACGAGCACGAACCGGCAACGGCGCCAATTTAATAACCGTTTTTTTTAGTATATTCGTTTTATCCTCGAATCGTGTCGAATTGATTTTACGTTTTCTCGTTAAGAATTTATTTGTTTTTGGCTAATAAAAGCGAATTTTTGGTATCTATTCTACTTGGCAAACAGCATGTAAAAAAAGTAAAAATAATATCTAATATACTACGTATACGTACTATTCTAAAACAAGGTGCAATTACTGCAAGTAAAAATCACAAAGTAAAATTTATAAAATGCGCAAGTACGAAGGGTAAGCGAATGAACCGAAATCTGAACTAACAAAAACTGATTATGAAACTGAACCACGAGCTTTATACGAAGGGTACACTTAACAGAAAACTACACCAAGCATTCTAAAAAAAAATGAACCGAAAGCGTTGAACTAAATCAAAAGCTGAAACTTATGTCGAATCCTAAACAAACTATTTTCAAACTGAATCAAATGCTGGTATAATCCATCCTAATGGTGACCTCTAGTTTTAATGATCCAGAACTTGAAAATTGAACGAAAAACTAATTTCTGAACTACACCGAAATCACACTTAACGATATCAGCAACTACAAATAAAATCTAAATATTCCTGATCTTAGAGTGCTGATTGAATGAAAACTAAAAACTTAACGAACTGATTATTATTCAAACTAATCAGTACTCGAACCGATTACTAGTATAAAAAATACACGAATCAAATCAGCTAAAAATAACCATCAGCTTTTTCATTCACATACTATATAACCGAATCATTCTAAACTTCGAATAATCAAACATCAACCCGAAACATACAGCTACAGAAATTTATCCGAATCACTACCACTAGACAACTAGACATCCGAAGCATTCAAAAATAAACAACAATAACCGAAAAGTGTATAACTATCTTCGAATAAAAAACAATACAAAATGTTTATTAAAAATAAAGCTACGTTTTATATAAGGAAAACTAAATGAACATTAAATCCTAAATCTATAGCTACGACGAAACATAAAGAAAGACAGATAAAAAGATAAAATAAGATAAGATGTCTATTGTATGCTATCTATGGAAAAATACATTGCTGCTCGATAGTAGTAGTTTCACACTCGTTTAGGAAAATGAGGCAAAAGCGGTAAGTATTAAGCGTACGTTTAGGAAAACGTAAACACTTATGACCCTTTGTGTGGGATCGTTCTCAAGGAGGCTTGGTGTGGGTGTTAAGATTAATTAAATTTGAGATTAATATTAAGAAAAAAAGAAAAGAGAAAATGATGACGGATACGAATAAAATTAAACTATGACGAATGACGTAAACGTAAAACCGTAAAACGTGACGAAATTTAAAAATTACCCTAAAAATTCCTAGAAAATCACAATAAATTTCTAAAAATGCAAATAGAGTTTAAAAAAAATAAAAACTTACTCAAATCATTTATTTAATTAAATAATAATTTTTTAATGCTAATTAAAGCCCTAAAAACCAATTTAATTAATAAAAATCCCAAAATAAGATTTTTCAATTTGTAAACCTCTTAAATAACTTAATTAAACTAAAAAGTATTTTTGAAAAATTTAAAACTAATTAAGACTATTTAAAATGATTAAAAATTAAAATTAAATATTAAAATAATATTAAAAATTCAAAATTTATAAAAAACTAAAAAACTTGCAAACTAATTTATTTTAACTTAAATTGAAAGTCCCTAATCAATGCTAGAAACCCTAATCTTAACTTAATCAACACAAGGTATTACTTTTCAAACGTAATCTTATTATTGTATATTAAAGAATTACAAGTGTTATGGATAACACCGTTTGATGACAATGTGTTGTGCACACTTTGAACAACTATAAACCCTAACTTATGAATGCAGTCATAGCTGTTTGATTCACTAAGTTATATGCAATAATTTTATGAATATCTCAAAGTGTTAAACATTAATGCATGGATACACATCCTATTTATAGTGTTACAAGGTTGACCTAAATAGTACTTGATGGTGACTACACAAGCTTTTATAAGTTCCCACATCAGTCACATGATGTCCTTCTATTCTTGGTAGTCTTCCATTATGCTTTAAGGAAACAGTTGTCAAAACAGTTTCCTTTTTCTTCATAGTCTCGAACACACAAATGGCATGTCCAAAGTGTGCTGAGTGTTAACAGGGTATTGCCACCCCTGTTAACCCTCAACCCCTCAGAGTCCCTGATACATCTTGGTTGTTATCCATCACAGCCAATGAGTATGTCTTCAAGTAATCTTTGACTTCCTTGACAATGTCTCTGACATGGACTCCTCTAAGGTTGCTCACAGAGACTTGAATCTCTGTGAGTCTTGCGAAACTTGCCTGCCTCCTAGGCACAGGCAAGGGACTATCTAACAGCCTAATTATGTTTAAATCAATGATCATGTAATCAAACAAGTTTAGATTCCCAACAATCTCCCCCTATTTAAACATAAATAATGCTAGATCTAACTAAGTTAAGGTAAGTGAGTTAACAGCTTCTTCTTACTCATAACAGATCTAAACAAACATACCTCATGATTTTATTAATACTTAAAGAAAATTACAAGTGCTTTACATAAGTAGAATAAAAGGTGAAGGTAAAATTGGGCTGTGAATATCTTCAATAGTCATCATTTTTTATCCTTTCTTCAACTTCAGCCAAGTCCAATCTGTTATCTAATTCTTCCTGCAAAGTCTTTGCAAACTTCTTGGAGTACTCTGAGTTGATCTTGAGTGACTTCTTGTGACAGAGTAGCTGAATTGTTGAAGCCAAGCACAGCCCATCTTCTCTTTGAAATGCATACTGGCAAGCCCTGTTCATGAATGGCGTTCCTCTTTCAGGCTCTGTGTATGTCTGACCATCAACAGGGCCAACAATACCATTGGGAAGAATCAAATCCCTGTCCATGCCATCCACTTGAACATCTTCAGTAACAAAAGTTTCATTAACAATTTGAGAAAATACTCTTCTTTTCTTGCCAGTCTTTGGGGGTTCTTGTTCAAAAAGCTGTGGTGGGGGATCAATCTTATGTTTGGCAGCTGTTTCCTTGATCCAGGTAAACTTGGCCTTAATAGTCTTCAGCAGAAGGAAATTTGCCTGTCCATTTCTTTTGGCAGCTAAGGCTTCAAGTTCGAACCATTCTGATAACCAAAGTGTCTTTAGCCTGAAATTGTCAAACACATTCATATTTCCTGGTTGGTTATCCCTCCATAAGATCATCCTTGGTGTGTTTGTGGATTTATGAATGGTGTATTTGAACTTGGTTATCTTGTCAGGGGCATATCTGTTGTTCACGCAGGCGTCATAGTCAGCTTTGACTTTCCTTAGTGCCTTAGCGCGTTTTGCTTCCATTTCCCTCAACCTTTGTTTTTGCTTTTCTCTTTCAGGTGGTGTCATCTTCCTCAGAGTAGCTTCATTCAATTCTTTGGCTGTCTTGAGTTCATTTAATCTCTTGAATTCCTCAGCATGTTTCTCTATTTAATCAGGGGTTAAAGGAATCTCATTGGAAGGTGTAAAGGTTGAGAATTGGGAAAGGTATGTGGTGGATCCTCCTGTCTCTAGCATCGCAGCTATCTTCTTGAGTTTGGTGTTTGTGTCAACCAAAACTATCTCCTTTCCTTTCTTCGAGACAGAGGACTCCACACTTATGTTTTTCAAAACATCAGCTCTTCTGATAAATGCTGTCTGAACCTGAGTTTGAATAGCTTTGGGGAGGGAGCTAACAGTGAACTTTAACTTCTTGGCAGCTGGTTCATCATCATCCCTAGGCTTGCTGGTGTTAACCAAAACCAGAGACTTTGATGAGTCAGCTCCATCTTGAGATTGTTGCTCCCCCTGAGTATTATCCTCATCATCAGGTATTATAACAGGTGTGATGACTTGGAGAGAAACAGGTGTAATGGTGGGGTTAGCTGATGATGAGCCTTGTTTAGCAGATGCAAGGCTGAGTGTTGTATCTTTCTCCCGCTCACGTTCATCCTGGCTTCGCAGACGTTTGGATGAACGTGCTTGAAAATGCCTTGCAATCTGTTCAAAAGAGGCAGCCATAGCACGTTGCCTTTTCCTTGAAGCCCTGGCAATCTTCAGCAGGAGGTTGCCATTTGCATTAGTATTGGCCTGAACACGACTGACAATAAAATTAGCATGACGGTATTGCCTGTTGCGAACCGCATCAAATTGCCTGTGCATGGTTAGCTCATGTTCATGAAACATGGCAGGGACCTCTGTGTCAAGGACATCCTTCACTCTAGTATAAAGGTGACTTAGTCCTTGGGCAACACCTTTCCTGGCACCATCCTTGATTGGCTCAATAACCGCCTAAGCCACAGCCTTTTGTATGATCCCAGGGAATGTAACAGTGAAGTTGTGCATTTCAGACTTGATCACATCCAGATTTCTTGATAAACGTTCAATGTCTGACTGATGATGAACAGGCTGAAGATTCTTGATGTTGAGGCTTTGCAGAGCATAGTCATCCCCCCTTGGTAAGAGATCAAAGTTCGTCTGGGCAGGATGATCAAACAAGAGAAACTCCGTTGTTGGATCATAGGCTGGGCGTTGGAAAACTGTTGTTGTTGATGTAGCAGAGTTTGGAGTATCAACAGCGTCCTTGGGAGGAGAAGTCTTATCGCCAGCTGGTGTGGACACAGCTATTTCTTTGGGAGGAGAGACAGACAGCTGGTCTTCCTCATCTTCTTCATCCTCTTCATCAAACATCCCTTCAGGGATTTCATCTTCAGGCATGGACTCAATATCAGAGACATAATCCTCCAATGATAGCATTTCTTCATCAGCATTTAACAGAGGATCTTCATCATTGGGTTTGTCTTGAGTCATTGTATCAGCCTCCTTTTCTTGTGGTGCCTGAGATTCGATGACTGGCTGTACAATTTCAGCCTGCAAATTGTTTCAATTAGTAACAGGGAAAAAGATAAGGGGAATGGTCGCCATTTCGCTGTCCCAAAGAGGCTGAGGGTGATTACTCAGCCACTCCAAAGGATAAATCCTTGGGATTCTTTTAAGTGTGAAAAAAATATGGTTAATGATCGCCATTCGCTGCCCCTAGGAAAGCTGAGTGTGATTATTCAACCCCCCCAAAAGGTTAAAACCTTTGGGACTCTTTTGATTTTGAGACATATGTTGGTTATGGATCGCCATTCGCTGCCCCTAGGAAAGCTGAGTGTGATTATTCAGCCCCCCCAAAAGGTTAAGAACCTTTAGGACTCTTTTAAGAGTGAAACATATGTGGTTAAAGGTCGCCTGTTACGCTGCCCCTAGGAAAGCTGAGGGTGATGATTTAGCTCCCCCTGAAAGGATAAATCCTTTGGGACTCTTTTAAGGAGGGAACCAAGAGGCTGTGTGAAGTACAGCTGATCGAGGTTGAGACATTAGTGTATTCAGGTTGTTGTTAGCCTGAATACTGTCTAGAGGGTGCAGGGTCATCGAGGTGCTTTATAAACACAAATGAATCATTCCCCGATGCAAAGACAGGGTGTACAGAAGTCTTAAAGGATTCTAAGTACATTGACAAACTTCTATGGGTCGAGGATTACCCTAACTTCACCACTCTCTCCTATAGACAAATGAGAGTGGCTGCTTGTGAACCTCTAAAAATGTACAATGATTACCTGTGAGATATCAGCTGGATCAGGCTGGTTTCCAGTCGTCTCAGCTGACTTTGAGACACTAGACTCCTGTTGTTTGTTAGCAGATGTATCTGAATCCACATGAGTATCTGGACCAGAGGAGGTGTCAGTCTTCTTTCCCTTGGCCTTAGAAACAGCTTTGGTGTGGGAAGAAGAGGGATTTTCTTCTTCTTAGGCTGTTGGCCAGAAGAAGCCTTGGACTTAGTAGTGTGCTGCCCAGAGGTCAAAGACTTAGACTTGCCATACACACTAGAAGTATTCCCCTTCTCAGAAGAAGGGAGCAAGGGCTTCTCAGCTGTTGGTAGTTGGTTGGCCACATTCATCATATGAGCGGTGACAGGGACATCTTCAGCTCCTATTTCTTTGTAGATGGCACCTGTGATGCGGTAGGGCTTAAGAGCAGTCAAAGCATTGTTGTGGTAGTTGTCTCCCAGCAGACTTTCGAAGATCAGAGACAGGAAGCGCACATAGTAGATATTCTTTTCCCTGACTTGATTCCTTCCCTTCAGCTGTTCTACAAGGTTGGAGAAGAGAATGCTTCCAACATCAACATCAGCTCCCCAGATTAATCCATATGCAATAGCCTGATGGTTGAAAGACATATGATCCTGTGATCCCTGCATTCCTCCCAGAGATTTAACAATGTGGGTGAAGAGGACACGCCACATGGGAGTGAAATACTTAATCTTCAGGGGAGATTTGGAGAGGACCTCAGCTGGTGTAAGGGCAGCGTTTACGTCATGGCATGGTTTGAGTGTGGCCAAGGCTTCTTTGACAGCCTTTTTATCAACTACCTTCAGGCATTCATCTCCATGCTTCAATCTGGCCACACTTGAGAAATCTTTAAGGGAGAAGGCGAAAGGGTGTTCATTGCATGAAAGGCTAAATGTTATGGTGTCATCAACCACCTCAGCAGAGTACCAGAATTCCCTAAGGTATTCTTGGTAAAAGGTGGATGGGGATTTGGTGAAGGCTTCACTTAGGTCACAATTCTTCATGAAACTGACCTGATCTGAATAGGTGCTATTGGGTGCCTTAATCCATCCAATGGCGTTGTTGGAGGCGAGGATGCTTTCGTTGATCTCGAAGTTAACATTTGCTGCTTTAGGAACTGAAAACGCCTTGGATTCGAGGTTGAAGGTGAAAGAAAAAGGCGGATAGGTTAAGAGAGAGAAGAACTTAGAGAGAGAAATGATTTGAGAAATGAGAATGGCGGTGGTTGAGAAGAGAAAAGAGACAATATATATATTCAAAATACGTAAACAGTTATTCAACCGCATTAAATGCAAAGTGAGAAAATGACTGTTCAAGTGGGTCCCTTGACCTTTCAAAACTTATTTGTCTCCTCGTTATTCGAAAAATAAATGATTAAATATTTGAGAATGTTTTTTTGCATTTACTTGGAAAGTAACTACCTAGTTTCATGTGAAAAACATTTAATATAGAATCAATCATTTAATGAACACATTTAATATCAAGCCACAGGCTTTGAGATATTGAGCATCCCTTGCTCAGCAACTAGCCTGTTGAACGAAGGTTCAGCCAAAGGCTTTGTAAAGATATCAGCTAGTTGCAGCTCTGTGGGAACAAAATGCAGCTCAATATCTCCCTTCATTATGTGATCCCTGATAAAATGATACCTGATATCAATGTGTTTGGTACGAGAGTGAAGAACAGGGTTGTTGGATATGGCAATGGTGCTGGTGTTGTCACAAAAGATTGGCACTTTGTCATACAAAATTTCATAGTCAGCCAATTGACTTTTCATCCAGAGCACCTGAGCACAACAGCTGACTGCAGCGACATATTCTGCTTCAGCTGAAGACATAGCCACAGAGTTTTGCTTCTTATCACTCCATCCAACCAATTTTCCTCCTAGGATTTGACAGCTGCCTGAAGTGCTTTTCCTGTCAATACAGCATCCAGCATAGTCTGAATTTGAATAGGCCTTGAGATCAAAGCCTGATTCCTTTGGATACCATAGGCCTAGGGATGGTGTTCCTTTGAGATACCTGAAAATTCTTTTAACAGCCACTAGATGGGATTCTTTTGGGTTAGCTTGGTACCTTGCACAGAGACATGTGGAGAATTTGATATCTGGACGACTAGCTGTTAGATACATGAGTGACCCAATCATGCCTCTATATAAAGTCTCATTAACAGAGACCCCTGACTCATCAGGGCCCAAGTTGTTGGGTGGAAGCATGGGGCATTTCACTGATGCACAATCAGCTAAGTCATATTTTTTAAGTAAATCCTTAACATACTTTTCTTGACAAATTGAAATTCCCTTAGGACATTGTTTAATTTGAAAACCCAAAAAGTAAGTTAATTCACCCATAATACTCATCTCATATTTCTTGGTCATTAATTTAGCAAAACGTTTACTAAGATTGACATTTGTTGACCCAAAGATGATATCATCCACATAAATCTGCACAATGATGAAATCACTCTTATCCTTGAAGGTAAAGAGTGTTTTATCCATAGAACCCCTGACAAATTTATTTTCAGTTAAGAAATTGGAAAGAGTTTCATACCATGCTCTTGGAGCTTGTTTCAGCCCATACATGGCCTTGTGAAGTCTATACACATGGTTGGGAAACTCGCTGTTCTCAAATCCTTCAGGTTGTGCAACATACACTTCCTCAGCCAAATCACCATTGAGGAATGCACTCTTTACATCCATCTGATACACAGTGATGTTCATATAGGCAGCATAATCAAGGAAGATTCTAATGGCTTCAAGTCTAGCAACTGGAGCAAATGTTTCATCATAATCAATTCCTTCAGTCTGAGAGAACCCCTGTGCTACCAGTCTGGCCTTGTTCCTGATGATGTTCTCAATTTCATCCATCTTATTTCTATAGATCCATCTAGTGCCTGTGATATTCTTTCCAGGTGGAGCTGGCACTAGTGTCCATACTTTGTTCCTTTTGAACTGATTGATCTCTTCTTGCATAGCAGCTACCCATCCTTCTTCTACCAGAGCTTCAGCTACTCTTTTAGGTTCAAATTGTGAGAGAAATTCAGCAAAGAGACATTCATTTGCTGAGGCTGACTCTGAGTCTTGGATTCGCTGTCTAGTTGTGACCCCTGCATTAGGTTCCCCAATAATGTTGACAAGAAGAATGTGTTGATCTCTTGACCACTTATTTTGAGGAGCTGGGGACTCAAGGACAGGAACACTTGTGGGCACAGCTGATACAATTTGAGTTTCATCCTGCTGACTAGGAGGGCTTTCTTCAAAGACTAATTCAGTGTCAGAGTTTTCTTCAGCCATATCAAGATGTGCTATTTCATTATCAGCAGGAGAGTCTTCAGGGATTTGAAGAATTGGTGAGTCATCAACAGCATTAGAAGGAGAAGGACTACCAGAGGTTTGAGGTTCTTTTTCATCAAGTTCCTGAGAGGTAGGAACTTCTATGTTGTGAGTAGATAGAGGGTCAAAGGCAGGGACATAAGGAGTGAGAGTGTTGGAGTGATGATGACTGGTAGGTCTGGGTTCTGTGAACTCATCACTTGGGAAAGATACATTTTCATTAAAATCAATTTCATCACCCTCTGTTCCTGTTCTCTGTAAGACTTCATCATCTTCATTGAATCTAACGTGGAAGGTTTCTTCTACTTCTTGTCTTCTGATGTTGAATACTCTGAAGGCTTTGGCTGTTGGAGAGTATCCCAAGAAGAAACCATCATCAGCTTTTTCATCAAACTTTCCAAGTTTATCCCTGTAGTTATAAATAAACACAGGGCATCCAAACACATGAAAATAGCTGACATCTGGAGATCTTTTTCTGAAAACTTCATAGGAAGTTTTACCATGTCTTTTGATAATGATTGATCTGTTTTGTGTGTAGCAGGCAGTGTGAACAGCTTCTCCCCAAAATTTCTTTTGTAAGGCTGCACCATTTAACATAGTTCTTGTTGCTTCAATCAAAGTCCTGTTTCTTCTTTCAGCCACACCATTTTGTTCAGGGGTGCCAGCTGAAGAGAAGTTCTGTGAAATCCCTTTTTATCACAAAAAGATTCAAGTTGATGATTCTTGAATTCAGTACCATTATCACTTCTTAGAGCTTTGACTCTAACATCATTCATATTTTCAACCTGTCTGATGAAGGACATGATGGTTTCAGCTGCATCACTTTTCCTTCTGAGGAAGAACACCCATGTGTATCTTGAAAATTCATCAACTATGACCAAGGTGTATTTGTTGTGATTAATGGTCTGAGGTTTGACAGGCCCAAACAAATCCATGTGAAGGAGATGTAAGCACTTGTCAATAGAGAATGATTGCCTAGTCTTGAATGAAGACTTGTGATGCTTTCCTTTGACACAGGCAGAACAAGTCTTGTCTTTGGAAAACATTACTGAAGGTAGACCAGCAACCAAGTTTTGAGTGGCTATCTTGTTGATGTTCTTGAAGTTGAGATGAGACAGTCTTTTGTGCCACAGCCAATTGACACTTTCAGAGGCTTTAGCAAGAAAACAATTTGAGTTGTCTTTAGAGCACACAGCCATGTTGATGACATAAACATCTCTCCTTCTAGGTGCAATCAGCACAACATCATTGTTTTTGTTGAATATGGTTCCCTGAGTCTTAGTAAACAAAACCTTATAGTCAGCATCACACAATTGGCTGATGCTAATAAGATTGTGTTTAAGACCATTCACATATGCAACCCTGGTAAATGTAATCCCACTACAGTTCACTGAGCCATATCCTTCCGTGTCACCTGAAGAGTTATCTCCAAACACCACTTTAGGACCTGGCTCCTTTGAGTATCTGTGCAGGTATTGTTGAATCCCTGTCATGTGTCTAGAAAAACCACTATCTAGATACCATACCGATTCCTTGAGATATTTCTGCACAGATACATAGAAACAGGTTAGTTCCTATGGTGAACCCACTTTCCATTGGGTTCCCTGAATTGCTTATTAGCAACTCTTGTGTTCCTAAAGAACTTTTGGCGTTGGGAGGGACAGTTCATTGTTTCATGGTTATAACTTCCACAGATATCACACCCAGGGAAGTCACCACACTCGTCTGAGTGATGGTCTGTGAACACACAGAATTTACAGGGAGGATAAGGTTTGTGATTTCCCTGTTGTCTTTTGGAACTCTGTGGTCTGTCCCTAGAGGGTGTCTAAGCTCTTTTAGCTGCCATGTGTCTGTCATGATCTAGAGTCGTATGGTGAGAGTTTTACATACATTGCAATAAGGTTTGATTAACCTTTCCCCTTTGGGTTCACCTAGGACAGACTTAGGTTCATGAGAAGTAGAGCATTCAGCGGAAGGCTTAATGTGTTGTTTCAAGAGTTCTACTTCTTTCATAAGAGACAACAGGCGAGCTTCAGTGGTAGGGTCAACCTTATTCACAGCTTTAGTAGTAATAGGCTTAAAAGCTACTTGTTTGCCAGTTTGTTTAGCAGGCACATGAAAAACTTTAGCAGGAGGATTCTCAATATCTGTCTTAAGTTCACCCTTAGCAGATCTAGAAGAACTGCTGGTTCAACTCCAGGGAGTTTGGGCAAGGGTGGTAGCTCAGCCACATCTTCAGAGACAGGGTCATTAGTCAAAGTGGTATCTGACATATGAATTGTCTCTGTAGATTTGAAGACAATATCTTTGGGTTTGGTGAGAATTTTCAGCTTATTTTTCTTAGTAGATATATCCCTTTTTAAGTCAGCAGGCACTTCATCATTAAGCAATTGATCTATAGTGAACCTAGCACACAACCATTTTTCAATAACCTTGTTTAATTCAGAGACTTGATCATTTAAAGCAATATTTTTCAAGGTTAATCTAGTTACTTCATTTTGCAGGGATATTTTCTCTAAGTTAACCCGCCTGAGAGTTTCACATTCAGATTTAGCATTTAGCAGTTCAGATTTAACAGAGTGAAACTTATCAAGTAGGTTCTTTCTTTGTTCCTCAACAAAGTGTAAATCAACAATGGTGTAATCAAGGACATGCTTACGTTCATCACTATCAGACATGGATAGAAGCCTGTGTACCTTTTTCATTGTGATGTCAACCCATTGTCCTGATCTTGCATCACCTTTTCCAACAGCTGGTTCATCCTCAGCTATCGCCATGAAAGCCCTGACTCTGGTGGTGTCTTCTTCATCTGAAGTCAGTGGCTCATAATTCCAATCATAAGTTTCAGCAACCAACCCTTTCTCTGTCTTTTTCTCACCACCCTTCTTCTTAGACAGAGCTTCAATCTTCAAGTTCATTTGTTCTAACTCAGCTTTAAGTGCCTTGTACTTATTTTAGTAATCCTTATTCTCAGTGTCTGAAGAATTGGATTGAGATGAGTTGTTATGTTGTTTGAACTTGTAGGGTTTGGATGAATATGATGGATAAGAGGGTGAGGATGTCTTGGTGGAAGGACAGTCTTTTTGAAAATGTCCAAGCTTTCCACAGGCAAAGCAAGTTTCTTTTGACCTGTCAGTTGGTTTACTTGCTGATCCTACTCTTCCTGATCTTTTGAAGTATCTTCTTTGGTTGGCTAGCAAGGCTCTTTTATGAAACTCTGCATTAAGGTCTGTCAAGAACTCTTGGCTGCTACGGGTATCTTCTTCAACATCAGAATTACTGTCATGAGGATGTGTTGCAGAGATCAAGGCTTTGGAAGATGCACCTTGGACCACAAATCTTTCAGTCTCTGACTTGTAAATAGTATCAATCAGCCCTTCTTCGTAATTATACTTTCCATAAAGCTGAGCAAGGGTGTCATTTTTGATTGAGTTGTTAGCTCTCTGAGTCTGATTCATGCTCAGCCACTTTCTTGGAAGGCTGTTGACAAAAGTGGCATTAATCTCAGCTTAACCAATAGTGACATCATTCATTGCTAGGTCATTGAGAAGAATCTTCAGCCTAGTATAGGTTTGCTGAACCTTTTCACCTTCAAGTGACTTGAAGGCATTGAACTGAAGTCTGAGTGCCTAAACTTTGTCTCTCTTGTTTCAGAGGGTCCTTCATGGCCAAGGATGAGGTCTGTCCACATTTGTTTAGCTGTGGGACACTGAATGACAGACTTCATGATATGCTTAGGAAGACAGGATATTATGATGCTTTTGAGACGTTTATCTTGGTTTGCCAATTTCCTATCAGCTGGAGTCCATTGTTTGAGAGGTTTGGGAAGAGGGTTTTCTTTAGTGGATGTAAGCGCCATGGGAATATAAGGACCATTTTCTAAAATTTCTAGAAGAAAAGGTTCAAGCCCATCAAGATATACAAGAAATTGACTCTTCCAACTGGCAAAATCTTCTTCATCAAAGACTGGTACACTTGTGTTGTGTGATCCACCTCTTGAGTCAAGAAGTTGGGGTAGATCATCGTCATTGGCAGGAGGGTTGAGTCTTGGTGAAGATGGGTTTGTGGAAGGTGATAGTGGTGGGTTAGAAGTTTCTGGCATGGTGGATCTTAATTATAAAACTGAGAACGATGTTTCTTGAAGGTTTTAATATCAAACACCGCTCTGATACCAATTGAAAGTCCCTAATCAATGCTAGAAACCCTAATCTTAACTTAATCAACACAAGGTATTACTTTTCAAACGTAATTTTATTATTGTATAATAAAGAATTACAAGTGTTATGGATAACATCGTTTGATGACAATGTGTTATGCACACTTTGAACAACTATAAACCCTAACTTATGAATACAGTCGAAGCTGTTTGATTCACTAAGTTACATGCAATAATGTTATGAATATCTCAAAGTGTTAAACATTAATGCATGGATACACATCCTATTTAAAGTGTTACGAGATTGACCTAAATAGTACTTGATGGTGACTACACAAGCTTTTAAAGTTCCCACATCAGTCACATGATGTCCTTCTATTCTTGGTAGTCTTCCATTATGCTTTAAGGAAACAGTTGTCAAAACAGTTTCCTTTTTCTTCATAGTCTCGAACACACAAATGGCATGTCCAAAGTGTGTTGAGTGTTAACAGGGTATTGCCACCCCTGTTAACCCTCAACCCCTCAGAGTCCCTGATACATCTTGGTTGTTATCCATCACAGCCAATGAGTATGTCTTCAAGTAATCTTTGAGTTCCTTGACAATGTCTCTAACATGGACTCCTCTGAGGTTGCTCACAGAGACTTGAATCTCTGTGAGTCTTGCGAAACTTGCCTGCCTCCTAGGCACAGGCAAGGGACTATCTAACAGCCTAATTATGTTTAAATCAATGATCAGGGAATCTAACAAGTTTAGATTCCCAACATAAATAAACAGAAAATAAAAGTGAAATGACTAAATTACCCCTAATGGGCCTCCAAATGGGCCAAAAGTCCAAACAAAATACTTAATGGGCTTGTTAAGGCCCAATAAAAAAAATGTTGTCCAACTAAGCCCAAAAGTTCCAGATTAGCTTAAAATTAAATTTTAAACACAAAACTCTAAATCTCCAAAAGCTGAATCAGTGCTTATCATAGCTTAATAGAAAACAACTTATTCTTAATGGGCTTTTTGGCCCATTAAGCCATAATCTAATGCCATAAGCTGAAATTTGACACACATCCTTCTTATGAGATTATAAATCTGTTTGTAAAAAGAATTTTTTAATAAGCTCAAGAAATAAGCCTTAAAAAATCCAAACCCCTCTACAAAAAACGACAAAATAGTCGTTTTTGAGTTCTAGACCACTTCAAGAGCTGATTCAACTTGCAAAAGGTTTAAAATCACAAATATAAGCTTAATCAACAAAAAGTTTTCAAATAATCACATTTAATAAGCTGGAAAAAGCAATAAGCTGTTTTTGAAAAAGAAAAAATAGCGTTTTCTAGTCAACAGCTAAAACCAAAACCTGTAAACTTCAAACCGGACTTATAAGCTTAAAATATTAAGTTCTATCACAAAAAATAAGTTGTTGCACAATAGAATAAGCTAGAATGACTTATAAATAAGTTGTTGACAAAATAACACTAGCAGTGGCTAGCAACAGTGGGAAAGGGTTCCCACTGCTTTGACTTTTTGACTTGTTGTTTTAGAGATATTTACTTGGTTTCTTTGGACAATCAAGGGCACCCCTACAAATAGTGAGTTGTAGGGAGTCACAATCAAGCAGAAAAACACAAAATCACCAGGCCAATTAGTAAAGTTAATTCAAAATGTTCACATACATGGCACAGACATGAAACAGGTAGATCTGATGATATAAGCTAATGTTTAAGCTAGTATAAGCCTACAAACTCCACCAAATGCATACAACAGCTTAAAAAACTTAAGTGAACACAAACAAACTGGTTTCATGCAATAATTCCAAGATTTGACCTTGTTTTAAACCTAAGTGAGTTAACTGATGAACACAAAATCCTTTTGCTGAACTAAATGACCAAATCTTGAATTTCCAAGCCTCAAATCTTTCAATCAGGTTATACAAACTTTGTATTAGCACTTATTAACCCTAGATTAGCATACACTCTAGGTGTTCCCAAATTGTAAGACAAAATACCCTAAAACAAGCTAGTTAGGCCAAGATTTAGATTTGATGTTAGAAAGCATAAGAGTAGCAATTATCAACACACAAGCACTTAAATATCAGATACAAACCCAAAACACCCCTACACTACTACCCAATCTCATGCAGACTTAAACCAAATAGCAATCCAAACACCCTTTAAACTTTTCAAATCAAAATTTAACAAAACAAATGTGTTTTTCAGGTTTAACCAAACTCAAACAAGCATCATAACAACATTCATATCAAGTAAGAACAAGATTACATGCATCAAATAGCATCAAACAACAGTAGATACCAAAAACACTTAGAACCACTTTTTTAATAGTTTTAACAAGGGAAGAAGGCAAACCTCATGAATGTACATCTACACTCATGGATTTTATAGCTTATGTTGTAGCTTAACAACCACAAGCTTCCAACAAAATACCCTGCTAAGATCAAACAAAATCAAAGCAACAGTTTATATAAATAAAAAAAACAGGCTGATTACTTCCAACTTGTACCCCACTCCTTGAATCCTCTAAAACCACAAGCTTCAGTACGCCTTGATAAGTGGCTTATCAGGGTGCTATGATCAACTTTTGATCCAAAATTTCAAGTGTTTGTACACAAACTTGGAAAAAATCAGATTTTTGAAAACCTTTGAACTAATTTGCAATAACTTAAAACCAAACTTGTAAAACCCGCATGCTTTTACCATGAATAGTACCCTTACGATCATACGTACATGATTAGAACCTTCCTTTTATAGCACGTTTACGTTTCACGAACAAGATTTACAAATATTACGAACGTGTTATATCACGATAAGTATTTAATACGTATTAAGACACGATAATTATTTCAATAATAATTATAATCACGAACATACGAACATGAAATCATGAACGTAAATAATCACGAGCTTAGTAGTACGTATTTATGTATATTTATTACGATCATGAATAAATATAATAAGATACGAACGATAACTAAATAAATCACGTAAAACACGAACATGAGAACAAGTATAATATTAGACACTGAAAAACATTTGGGTTACCCCATGTGGGCCCCCTTACCCGCGGCTAGACACAAGGAAAAGGGCCAAGCCCATTTTAATTTTTACTAAAACAAGGAAAAGGGAAAAAGGTATTTTCATAATTATAGAAATTAGAAACTAAACAAAACCCTAATCTCTTTTTGCTCTCTCTCTTGGCCGCCAGGTGTAACACCAGAGAATTTTCCTTACCATAAATAATAATAAACTATAATAATTATTATTTGAAATTCATTTTTTAGCGCTACCAAACTTATTAGATTTGAAAACGGGACATATTATGACAAAATCTGAAAACCGCGTAGTTTGCTTACCAACATGATAAAAATTAAATTAATATTTAATTCTCACGAGATATTTAATAAAAAGATTTATTAAATTATTTGATGCTTTTGACTCAATAACGTTTGCTAAAAACAAGAAATATTTAGGTTAAAGTCCGTCTTTGTTTAAAACGAAGCTTGACCGGGAAACCTAATAGATAATTAACATTTTTTTAAAAGGGTTTACGAAATATTCTTGAAAAATGGTCAAGTAAATACTCATTTTCATAGGAAAAAAAATTTGAAAGATAATGGCGAATGTTTCGTGTCTTGAATCATTCAGTAACTATTATAAACGAGTCCCGAAGCCTTAATTAACGAAAGTTAAAGAAAATGTTACAGTTTTGACCTTAAACTATCTAAACTATACATTTTATCTTATTATAAATAAATTTCTTTAATTATTTTCTCTCATTTACTACCCTTCTCTTACACACACTCAAACCTTAATTTATAAAACTCTCTCTCCCTCAAAGTTTTCCGGCCACCGGAACCCTAATCCGGCCACCGGATTCCGGCGCCGTCACTTTTTTCGCCCAACACCAAATCCTCCTAAAATGACCCGATCTATCCATTATCCATGTTTTCTGACCGTCCCTTGCCATCACCTACCCGCCATAAAGCCATCACCACTGTTATAACCAGCCACCACCTCCAAACCCACGCTGCTCGACCACGAACCACCATCACCATCTGACTCCCCCCAGCCGTCATCAACCACACTGTCACCGCCACACCATCGTAGTCCACGACCAACCACCACTATACGGTGCATAACCACAACCACTTATCTATCCTCAGCCGTACACTACTACACCAGCCGCCATAGCTATCACCACCAACATGGTAACCATCAAAAACATCTTCACAGACGTGGTTTGACCACCACACTTCCATCACGAAACACCATCACCACCATCTTGTCACATCAAAACCACCATAACCACTGTTAATAACCACCACATGTAAGGGTGTTGGTTTTGGTATATTCCAGCCCGCAAAGGGGTGCTTGTTCGCTGTCCTATCGCCGGAACCACCATACGGTGGTGTTCGGATATGTGTCGCAACCATAGCCGCACCGCGGTGGTGTCGGACGTGTGGTGGTGTCGTTGTTAATTATTTAGTTTTTATTGATTAAAAATGGGTATGGATCCGAATTAATAAGTGTATGGTTGATTTTACGATTTAACGATTGTTAGGTGTCGTTTGGTTAAGTTATCAGCCGTTAAGGGCTTTTGAAAGTGATTAAAATCGGAAGCGTCATTATCGAATTGTTGGTCATTTACCTGATTATCGGTAAATTCATTTTATTTATTGTTTATGACTCGAAAAAAATTTATTTAATATAATAGAAGTATGTGCACAATTGAAACGCGGATTGATTGTGAAAGTGAAAATGTGATTTTTGTGATTATGGGAAACGTTATATAAACGAATTGGTCATGGCGAAATTTTATAAATTTATTATTTATTTAGTTTTCTTAAATATTATTTAGAAACTAAAACCCCCTTTTAGAAATATTAAATTGACAATAAGGAAACAACAATGTATAAAATATTATTTTATAAAATCATAATTAAGTATATGCTTTTGAAACATCACTTGAAACTCTAAAAACGCGTGTTTTCTTCAATTAAATGATCCTTACTTAGTTAATAGGTGATTTTGAAAGTGTGTCGAATTTTTTTAGGTTTATTTTATTTGCAAGATATTGTATGCTTGGAGTATTTTATATTTTTGTTGTCATCTTTCTTGAGTTTTGTACATGTCGCGTGTAATGTACATTATGAGCTATTCGTGCGTTGTATGTTCTTGTTATATAATTCAAGCTATGAATTATATACATGTTCCGTTCTTTCGTGTGTAACATATACTAGGTGTATATATTACATACATGGTGGTATCCTCCGCTTCACCTTACCGAACCGATCACTGAACCGATTACTGACTGATTACTGAACCGATTATCGAACTGATTACCGAACCGATTACTAAACCGATTACCGAATGATTTCGACATGGGATTTAAACAGTTTACGAACCGATGGTATTGAAGAAACATTTCACCGAGAAAGCTTGGATGCATCAATTTGGGATGCTGGGAATTAATGGATAAGATAAACTGCGACTTCTGGTATCGAGCAGTTCTGGCTTACGTTATGTTGCTCTTGGTATTCGCATTTCTGCTAATTGACTGCAACATTGATGTGAGTTCATACCCCTCTTTATCTTTTCAAATTGCTTTATAAATGTTTTGAATCTGTTTGGGGGAGATACATGCTTGTCGATGTCAAATACGTGTTTGTGCCTTTCAATGATTGTTTACGAATTACATGACTATGCTTTCAAGTATTATTGTGATCCATAAGCGTTGATATCTTTTTAAAGATTGTTTATATTGTGTACGTGCTTGTACTTTTGATGATTGTTTACGTGAGATATGAGTTTACACTTCGGATTGTTGATGATTTACACTTATGAATATCTGAGCTATCCCATAGCTCCTTTTAAACTGCTTTATATGTTTAATATTGTGAAGTGAAATGACTGCTTGTACTTGCTTGTGGACGCAAAATTGATTTCTGTGAACGCTCAATGAACTTCGTTTATGATTAGCCTAAGTAGCGTTAGCCATAGTCCCCACTATCATGAATCGTTAATTACTCTGCTGGAGTAAGCTCTTATGTTATGGATAGATCTATTGAGGCTTGACAACATCCACTCGGGCATTCTGACGCCGGACGGGTGTATATCATTTGTGTGAACTTGGGTAGTCTTGGCTAGACTCTCACTTGGGGAAACTTATATGTACATTGTGGTGTACGTACTAGATCATTAGCTTCGATATCATGTGTTTAGCGCTATCATAAACACAGAAACACCTGATTTAATCTACACTTGGAACTATATCTCCTATAATTGCCTTGGGTATTTGAACTAAACTTTTGCGATCCATCTTGCTATGAATATTGAATGTGAATATTGACTATGATCTTGCTATGAATACTGATTGTGATCTTGCTATGAATCTTGAATGTGAATCTTGACTATGATCTTGCTATGAATCTTTAATATGAATCTTTACTATGATCTTGCTATGCTCTTGAACATGAATAATGAACGTGACATTGGTATGACTATTGACTGTGATCATGTGTTGATCTGATATGAATCTTAACTATGACATTGGTATGAATGTTGACTGAAATCATGTATTGATATGTTATGAATTTCAAATGCGATATTGATATGAATTGTGGTAATGATATGCTCTTGATATGATTCTTATATGTGGTATTGACATGATTCTTGCATGTGGTCTTGCTATGATGCTTCTATGCTAGAGTGATATGATGGTTGTATGCTAGTTTGATATGATGCTTGTATGCTAGTTTGATATGATTCTTATATGTGGTATTGACATGATTCTTGCATGTGGTCTCGCTATGATGCTTGTATGCTAGATTGATATGATGGTTGTATGCTAGTTTGATATGATGCTTGTATGCTAGTTTGATATGATTCTTATATGTTGGTTGACCTGATTAGTCTATGCGGTTCTGGTATGATTGTGACATTAACATGACCCTAGAATATGCTACTTTTATGTATGTTGACAATGAATACTGAATTGTACTTGGATATGAATTTGATCATGAACTTAAGATTGGATTGAAATGAAGTGTGAGGGTGAACTACAACTTGTCTTCTATGAACTGAAATATTTGTGGTAGCTGTAATGCTTTTGCTAAACATTGATTTATGACTGAACCTTGTAGTAACGTTTCTTTTATTACGTAACTATGGATTTCTAAACGTTTTGAAATGCTACTTTTGATAGTGATCTTTTTAATATTTTAAAGTGTCGTAAACATTTTAATAAAACTTATGAACTCACCAACCATTGTGTTGAAACTTTTAAGCATGTATTCTCAGGTACTTGACTGTATGATTATTTGGAGTCTGTGTTGTGATATTTGGCATAGAGGTCGTTCTCTCGGATCAAGACTCGGATAATCATGACGTAACAGGCCCCAAAACTCATAGGCTTCCGCTGGGCCAATTTGGGGGTGTTACACCGGGTATAGAACACCAAAAGGGGGTGTTGGTTGATTTTTGGTGATTGATTTCTTGCAAGTGTGTTAGTGTTATCGTTCTCCTTTGTTTCACGAAATCGGTAAACCCTAAACCCTTTTTATTTTTATGTTCTTGATTAATTGAACACATGAAATCATGAATGGTATAAAAACAAGTAAATACATGTTAATAAAATCATAGGGGTAAAATTAATTAAGGTTTAAGGGTGTTTGTTTTTGTCCGACGCATGGAACCGAGACAAATGGGGTCTCGGCTTGTTTTGTTTCACACCAACCGAGACCTCAAGGTCTCGGTGTGGGTTGTGTGTCTCGGCTGCAAGAGAAAAGGGAACCCAGACCTTGGTCGGGGTATGTTTGGTGTTCGGTTGGGTCATGGCTAAAACAAGAACCACCACCGGCTTAAGCCGATGGCTAAATAAGGAAAGCAGGGGGAACCCTATGCCGCGGCAGCAGGGGTAACCACCGGCTAGCCGGTGGGAACTTCTGATAGCCGGCGGCTAGCCAAGACCAAGGGTGCGTTTGGTTGGCCGGTTCATGGGTTAAACCGGTCCGGTTCACGACATGTTTAGTTTAACACACGGGTTTGATTCATGGGTTATTTTTGCAAGTTAATTATTTTACAAGGTTAATTACTTTAACAAGATTAAATTAAATTAATTAAAACATGCACATGATTAATTTAATTTATGCATGACTTAGGTTATTAATATTATTATTAATACATGAATTTTAACCTAAGTAATTACCATTTTATTTAGACTATATAATTAATTAATTATTAAAATCATGACTTATAATTAATCAATTTACATGACTTAGATTATATTATTAATAGATAATAATACATGTTTTAACCAAAGTATTTTTACCTTTATTTAATTAAATCATGTTATATTTAATTAAATACATTAACCTATAGTTTATTTAATTTACATGAAATAATTAATAAACTATACTATTTAATTACATGACTTATAATATTAATCAGTAAACACTTAAGCTTATATAATTAGCTTAATAATCCAGCTTATTTCTAATTATGGAAACTTTCTATTTTTAGAAACTTATTTAATTAAGGCAGCTAATATATTTATAGAAACTTTCTATTTTTAGAAACTTATCTATTTTAAGCAGTAAATCTATTTTTGGAAACTTTCTATTTTTAGAAACTTTCTATTTTTGGAAACTTTCTATTTTTGGAAATTTTATATTTAGGAAACCTGCTATTTTTAGAAAGTACTTATTATCACAAAATAAGTATAATAATACAAGAAATACAAGTAATACTTAATCAGAATAGACACAATACATGATAAACACAGTATAAAGCTTTAATCAGTAAAACATGACATGAACATATAAAACAAGCTAAGACATGATATAAAACCAGTTAGGTACTCAGTAATCAAATACTTATACACGTATGTATTTATGTAGCATTAGTCATACCGAAGTAGGACTCTCTTCCGTTCGTCTTCTTCGTTCACTGGACACAAGGTACGGATTCTCCGTCCTTTCAGTATGGACATTCTTCCTTATTAGGATTTCCCCGTATGCAGCCAACTGTTTTCCCCAGTATATGTTTTATATGTTTTTGAATTGCTTATGTTTAATTAGATACCTAAAGCCATATACATGCATGACCAGTTTCACCTAGTTATGGAGGTTACATAACCAAAACACTGGTGGCACCAGTGTTACGACTCCACCACGACAGAGTGATAGCTCGTGGCGTTCCTTCAGCTTTTGGCCATATTATTATTATCAGGTGGGGCATATGGGTGCATCCTAGTTTACATGTTTTCAGCAGTTTATTCAGGTGAATGTGGTGTGTGCCTTGCATCCTTCACAAGGAGCTGATCCCTCTTACCCAAACCAGTATATTAAATTAGAGGCATCCCCTCTAATTTGCATGACGAGGTTACCCCTCCAAGTATTCATGCACGTTGATAATTCATGACCTATATTGGCTAATGGTAAACATGTTAAACAGTTTTTATAAGATAAACATAAGGCTTTTCAAACTGTAAAACCAGTTTAACTAAGATACGTCAGGTTATTCAGGACTTAGTCTTTTCCGCTGCTTTATGCTTATATGCTTATATTATTCATGCTTTACTTGTATATCCGTGCACTGAGCGTTATGCTTAGCCGTTTTCCTTTCATGTTCCCAAAACGGCAGGTACTCAGGGACGCTCGTAGACTTTAAGCGTACGTGCATAAGGATTGGAAGCTTCCTAGCCTTCTTTACTTTATGCATTTCTTTATACTTTGATACTCATTTCCATGGACATTGTTTAGTCCTTTTCATTTACAGTACTTATGTTTGTGTGTGATGAGTTCTACTTTTGGGGTACCGATGTTTGATTCCGGTATTTCCTTTATGGTCATGTGATGTTTAATACATTATCCTTGTATGCTTTGATGACACGCCATAATCACGCGTGACATTTCATTTACCAAAATGGGGTGTTACAAAACTTTTTGGAACTTAAAATCACAAACTTAGAACACAAACAACAAGATTAAAATGATTGGAACTTGGAATTCGTCACAGCTTTCAAACACTTTTTTCATTCACTTGAAACAAAGGATTTAGAGAAACTTCACGAAAGAAAAGCAAGAACAGGTCTAAATGTTGTAAGCTAATGCGTTTATATAGGCTACATTGTGAACTAAGAAGCTGAAAAAATATAGAAACCCCAATGCTGAAGTTCCTGAATTGCCCCTTGAATTTTGAATATGTGTTGACTGTCTTGGACGTTTGTTGAAGAACATGTGATGCCAGTTGTGAAAAGTTGATCCAAGGGGTCCAAATAATGCTTAGGATGAAAGCATGAGTGCGGGACGTTGATTCTCTGCATGCTTTTGTCTTGTACCCAAAAGTTTGTAGCAGGGGTGGTTCATGTGACAAAGTGAATGAGGTGGCAAGGTGTTTAAGGGTGCGGTTATGTTCATTAGGCCATTAATCATTAATCTGGAGTTGTTTAGGGCTTAATTCACAAAGGTTAGAAAAAACCCAAATCGTGTTCATGTTTAAATAGTTGTGGTTTGGTCTTGTTTAAAGTTTAAAAATGTGTTAACCGCCACTTTTAAATAACTAATTAAAATTAGTTATTAACCGGTGTGAGTGGGATAGTGAGGTGGCAGGATGGTGAGATATGATTGGTGGTTTTGAGTGAGTGGGGCACGTGGCACAAGGGTATTGGTCTAGGTAAGTTTCTTGTCTCCCAGCTTTGGTCCCTCACCTTCTTTCCTTGTTTCATTTGTCTTTTAAATAGCCAAAAACATATTTCCCTTTATAATGAAGTTTCCATTTTCATACTTTGGCCACAAAATGTTTTGCAATGTATATTCAAGGGCTTGTTTTGCCATTTGATGATATTTGAAGGACCAAACTTGGCATGTTTTCAATCTTCAAGGTTTTCACTTGTATTCTTGTCTTCATGGAGTACTAAAAGTGACAAGTCTTCAAATTTGAGGGACCATTCTTGCCAATTCTTCAAAGTTGAGGGTCCTTTTGTAAATTTAACAACCTTTAGAGACCAAACTTGTAATTATGAATAAACAAGGGTATAAAGTGTCAATTCATCACTAATGAAGGACCCTTCTTGTACAATCTTCAATTCTTCAAGGACTTTTCTTGGAAAATCAACTCTAGGGCCCGGTTCATTATGCGGCTGCTTTTCCCGTGTTTGTTTTTTATTGATTCTTGTGATCTTTTGTCATTTTATCGATATCCGTACCTAAAATAGACATTGAACAAACACAAGCATATATTTGGCACTTTTGATGATATTTTAACCATTTTAAGCCCGTTTTGGACGATGAGACTATGTATAAAAGCAGTCTCATCACTCCCCCATACTAAACCATTGTCGTGCCCTCACGCATTGCTAGAATAAAGTATCTTAACACCTCCAAAATTCATTTTTATGGAATTTTATTGAAACTTAAACTACACTACACTATTACTACTTGCGTTTTAGACATAATGCATGATTTTCATCGTAAAATGGGACGTTTAGGTTCATAGAACAAGAACACGTGAATGCTTCGTTAGAAATAATTTCATCGTCCTCGATTTTCACCCAATTCCATGCCAAGTGTGTAACGAGATCATTGTCATTATAAGTTAGTAATGCTAACACTACTCATATGCCCTAATCATGTACTTAGACTCCCTTAATCCTAGGTGGTATCTCTTATATTTTATTTTTGTCTTGAATGTTCACGAGGATACATTTTTTACTTATGCGATGATAGAGATTTAGGTCCAAAAATTGAGTCATAACGGTGTAACCAAGACCGTCGAATTAATAACCCCCCTAATAGACAACGATGTCAAAAAATTAAGTCAACAAGAAGGATCGATAAAGACGGTTTTATAACGGTTTTGAACATGAGACTTATTACCAAGACTTTTATATGCCCCCTAACGGATGGGCCTTATTATCATAGGTTTACCTCCATCTTTTATTCAACTCCGCCATGAAGCTTTTATTATGACTTCGGTCTTGCCTTGGCTTTTATTTAACCTCGCAATGAGGTGTTTATTATGGCCAAAGACGTATATCCTCACGCTAAAAGCGATTTTTGGATCTTTAAAGCTTCAAAGATTAAGGCTTAATCACTTTCAATTTTGCATAGATTTTTTGGCCTTGTGAGCTTCAAATTTTTTTTTGATTTAGGTGAGCACTTGAATTCTTATTATTGGGTGAAGCTTTCGATTATTCGGGTTGCCAATACTTCAAAATCGTGACGCTGGCGATACATTAATGTCTTCCCAATTTAGTAACATGGAAGCTACAAGAAAAGACTAGAAACCAACAATCCAGACTAAACCGCTAAGCCAATACTTGTTAGCAAAATATATATACAAGCGAAGGGAGCATAAGCAAACAATTAGAACACATGAGTTTTTGAAAGAATACGAGTACTCTACGTTTAGCATAGTAACTTATAATTAACTCTATCATTTCTCGTCTTCATTTAATAGACTTAGCCTAATAAAAGTTAAGGAATCGAAGCTAAGTGCTCAAAAAGCATGGTCGAGTCAAAAATTACTCTTATTCTTGCCTTCAGAAAATCTACATTCGTGTCTTCAAAAACTTATAAAACATGAGAAATTTTTTAAAATGTGGCCATTTTTAGCCTTATTTTGTAACAAAACAATAAACAAAAAGATAAACTTTGGAAAGCGTGAAGGTTTGGCAAGCCATGTATCTATTCACCCCCCCATACTAATGTTAAACATTGTCCTCAATGTTTCGAGTCTAAGGGTAGGATACCCCCATACTAGAGACGAAGTCGAATGTTTAATCTAGCATGGAAAGGGTGGAACCATTAAATAAATAGCCGTTTATGAAGTGTACTAAAAGACCTAAGGTTAGAACAATCAAGGATATATCATATGGATATCGAGAAATTCTTCAAAGCAAACGATCGAGTGCTCACGTAAAATGAACACGAGAGGCTCCAATCATGAAGATAATGATCATCTAAAAACCACATATCACAAACAACCACGGAACAAAGGTAGGAAGGGCACAAATCCCCTCACGTAAGCTACATTAGAAAGTGATAATATGTACATGGATAAGCATGGAACTCCCCCATGAGGCACCTCGTTTTTGATCACCGAGTCAAAAGCTTGACTCGAATCCCCATAAATGTGATCATTTAGGGATAATCGTGGTATGGTCATTTTTGGTTGGGCTTACATGATTAACAATGCTCAAAAGTATGTGGAGTACTTTAAAAACCCGATAAACGTATACCGGGGTCAAAGTTAGCGTCCTCGTTTTCGGATGAAAGACGAAACAACGCTACTCCAAACGAAGCCAAAACCTCAAAGAGGTCAAAGAAAAGAGGTGAGAAGAAATAGAAGGGTGGGACAATGGGTAAGGTACTAAAACCATGAGCTACTCGAGGTAGACTCACACCAAGCAAATAGATAAGATTTCCATTAATTGCATCGGTGGAAGACCGAGATTTCCCTTTACAAGCAATTCCGGGATCGAATATCTCATCCTTGGTGGAGAAATAGGATGGAACATAAGGGGTTTCCCCCATACTAAAACCACACAAAGCATCGTCAAAAGGAGTAGACGAGCTTGTAGTACTCAAAACACGTGGTGATGACGGAGTTAGACTTGTAGAAAAATCTTTTAAATCCAATTTAAAATCTTTTCCTTTTTCATCGTTCAATAACTCTTTATGTAAACCCGATTTGATTATGACGAAAATATTTGGCGTTTCTAAGGCGATGTTAGGCACACTAAAAATTCTCACATTTAAGTCGCGTTTAGGGGGTGGTAAGTTCTCAAAACGTTTATCAATAAAGAACACCGCTCCCTCGGGGTCAATATATTCATCATCCAAAAGATCTTCTGTAATAACCGGCAACTTATCGACACCTTTCAAGAATGTGTGTTCGAGGTGAGGTGAAGGATCTTTCAATTTGAGATGTGATGGTTCCTTGATTAAAGATGTAGGTTGGATACTCATATCCTCCACCTACGGAGGAGATGGAAAATCGTTTTTATCTACAAATCCTAAAACTCTTTGTGAAAATTATTTGCAAATAGCATCGATTGAATCAACTTGGTTCAAAGTTGTGATAGAATAGACATGAGAGAGCTTGGAGTTTGAATTGCATTTATGACGAGTTCCTCCTCATTGAAGCGTAGAGTGATTTTTCTAGCATGAACATCAATAAGCGCTCTTCACGTATCCAAAAATGAACGACCTAAAATTAGAGGAACTTTAGGATCCATGGGAACGTCTACAACGATAAAGTCCACAGGATAGTAGAAGTTACGAAAACGTCTTCGGCTACTCCACATGCAAGAATCGTAGAATGATCGGCCATCTCGATAGACTTTCTTGAAGGAGTAAGATTAGGAAGATTGAGTGACTTAAATATTTTAAGAGGCATCAAATTTATACTAGCACCAAGATCGGCCAAGGCGTAGCATTCTTCCATATCTTGAACACCACACGGAATTAAAAATTTACCGGGATCACCTAAATTTTGAGGTATGCGGCTAAGAAAAACCGATGAACAACTAGACGATTTTTGCAATTTCTCCGTGTTATTCAACATACTTTTGAAGTTGGCGGCGAATCTAGGCATCATGACTAAAGCGTCGGCAAAACTTATATTAAAATGCAAATCACGAAACATTTTCATAAAAAGCTCAAATTGATAATTGTTACGTTCTTGTGGTTTTTCCTTGTTTCGTCTCGATGTATAAGGTAAGGGTAGTGTGGGTTGGGGCATAGGCATCGGCCTTGGAATCTCGGGTTCCATAATTGGTATTGGTTCAACCGTAGGTGTGGTTTGAGCGGTACTTTGTGGGATTGTAATATCCTCCTTTTCTACCATCACCTCGGGTTCTTTCTCGATTTCCTTCTCCGTAGAAGTACTTGGACGAGAGATTGGTTCCTTGAAAGTTTTACCACTACGAGTAGTAATAACCTTCAATTCTCCTTTCGGGTTTGCAATGGTATCACTAGGAAGACCACCCGAAGAAGACGGTTTACACATTATGGCCTCAAACATACTTGATATCCTATCCTCATACTTAGATTGCCTTTTATCCGCCTTAAGCATCTCTTGTTTAATTTCATGTTGGTCTTGTTTCATCTTTTGTTGATTTTGTTGTAACCTTTTCACATTACTTTCCATTTTGTTAGCATGAGTTTAAAGTTCATTTGCAAGCTCGTGTTTCAACTCATTTTTCAAATTATTCTTAAACTCGGATCTTAGGTTAATGATCTCCCTTTGCATATTATCAAATCTAGCATCATTACCCATTGCATAATCAACAAATTCATTTGGAAGATCTTTCACGTTTTTCAAAGCTTTGTTATTGTTTTGAAAATCACGGTTTTGATTTTTGTTTTGCAATTGCCCATTGTTCCCACCATTGTTGTAATTACCCTTGTTAAAATTCTTTTGATTTCCTTGGTAAGCAACTTGGTTGTTGTTGTTTCTATAGTTGTTAGCATTTTGATTTTGTGGAGCTTGATTTGGGCGGGAACCTTGACCGTTTTGGTTGTAAGTTCCCGTTGCTGCATAAGCACTCGAAGTGTTACCATCCGTGGTAATGCACTCAGAAAAATCATGAGCTCAACCACACGATATACAACTCTTCTCATCCGCCTTAACCGATGCGGAATTCAAATCATCTTGTGGTTTCCAATGAGTCATAAGAGTCGAAAACCTATCGAAAAACCTATTTCCTCGTTTGCTTCGTCTTGCAAGGCACTCATGTTACGAGACGACGATGATGAACCCATAGTGGCAACACTCAGTGTATTACATGGGTTATAAACCTTAGACCTATTCTTAATTATCTTTAAAGCCTCATCGGTCGTTTTGCACAAAAATTACCACCCGCGACGGCGTTTAAATAATCTCGTTCATGATCGTTAAGACCATTATAAAAAGTATCAATTTGATGCAATTCAAAAAAATCATGGTGTGGACATTCATGTAACATTTGAATAAATATTTCCCAAGCCATAGAAAAACGCTCATTAGACCTTTAAGTAAATCTGGAAATCTCGTTTTTCAAATGTGTTGTTTTAGATGGTGGAAAAAAATTGATTCACAAAATTAGAAACGAGATCACCCCACGTCAAAATCGAAGTTTGGGGTTCTTTCTCGAGCCATATCTTGGCGGGTCCATCTAACGAGTATGGAAACAACATCATCTTAATGGCGTCGTGTGGCACATCCTTAAACTTGTAGTCGCGGTGAGACGATTTAATTGCCTAATGTGATAATGTGGGTTGTCTTTTTCATGTCCGTGAAACTTGTTTGCTTGAAGCATAGACATTAAACCCGTCTTGATCTCGAGAGAAATTCTCCGCAAGGATGGCGGGAATCACAATAGCTTCTCCAAAACCCTCGGTGGGTTCTTGAAGCAACTCCATCATAGTTTGATTAGCCATGGTAGATTCTTGTTCTATAATAGGTTCCTCACTTGGAGATTCTTCACTTGGTGATTGTTCCTTTCGATTAAGACGTTTACGTGCACATATTGCTTGGTTACGAGTTTGCATAAACGACACGTACAACGTGGGGATGAGCAAAGAAGATTCTTTTGGGTGTTTTTACTTTTTCAATTTTTTTGTGCTTTTGATTTTTTTTTACTTTTTTTTGGATTTTTTTGTGATGTATTACGTAGACACAAATCTGCAAATCTCTCCTCAAATTAAATCTCTCGATTAAAGGAGCCTCAAGGAATGAAAACGATCACGTAAAGTGAACGCCTTCGATGACTTTAGAACGTTGGTGGACCACCAAAACGTTCAAGAGGGTTTAATCTTTGAAACCAAGAAAATATATATGATGTAGATAATACTTTGGGTGGCAAACCCTTGATTAGATCTTTTTATCAAAAAACGCACAAGCAAGCGGAGAAAAGGAGGCGGCGCGAAGCACTTAAGAGCCTTTTTCCTTTAGGTCGTGAAATACAACCACCTTATAGTTTGTGTTTATCAAAATCAAGCTTCACGAAAGTATTTATCTATTTTCCTTTTTTCTTCGTTTGAGATTCAAATGCAATGATTGAGTGATGAAATCCCAATCAAGGTTGTGTTTTCACACTTTTGTAGTACTTGTGAATTTATTGTGATACGTATACAATATAGTAATAATATTCACACAAAAAACAAAAACCGATAATACGTGTGCTTAGAGTTCTAAAACACACAATTACTATTTATGGATAATACTAAAACAAAATTTGTTCAAATCAAAACACAACACGCCTCCCCGGCAGCGGCGCCAAAATGATAGTAGTATTTTCACAATCGTTTTGGAAAACGAGGCAAAAGCGGTAAGTATTAAGCGTATGTTTAGGAAAACGTAAACACTTATGACCCTTTGTGTGAGATCGTTCTCAAGGAGGCTTGGTGTGAGTGTTAAGATTGATTAATTTTGAGATTGATATTAAGAAAAAAGAAAAGAGAAAATGATGACGGATACGAATAAAATTAAACTATGACGAATGACGTAAACGTAAAACCATAAAACGTGACGAAATTTAAAAATTACCCTAAAAATTCCTAGAAAATCATAATAAATTCCTAAAAATGCAAATAGAGTTTACCAAAAATCAAAACTTACTCAAACCTTTTATTTAATTAAATAATAATTTTTAATGCTAATTAAAGCCTTAAAAATCAATTTATTTAAAAAAAAGCACAAAATAAGATTTTCAATTTGTGAACCTCTTAAATAACTTAGTCAAACTAAAAAGTATTTTTGAAAAATTAAAACTAATTAAAACTATTTAAAATGATTAAAAATTAAAATTAAATATTAAAATAATATTAAAAATTCAAAATTAAAAAAAAATTAAAAAACTTGGAAACTAATTTATTTTAACTTAAATAAACAGAAAATGAAAGTGAAATGACCAAATTACCCTTAATGGTTCTCCAAATGGGCCAAAAGTCCAAACAGAATGCTTAATGGGCGTGTTAAGGCCCAATAAGAAAAATGTTGTCCAAATAAGCCCAAAACTTCCAGATCAGCTTAAAATTCAATTTTAAATACAAAACTCTAAAGGCCCAGAAGCTAAATCGGTTCTTATCACAGCTTATTCTTAATGGGCTTTTTGGCCCATTAAGCCATAAGCTAATGCCATAAGCTGAAATTTGACACACATACTTCTTATGAGATTATAAAGTTGTTTGTAAAAATAATTTTTGAATAAGCTCAAAAAATAAGCCTGAAATAAGCCAAAGCCCTCTAAACAAAACGATAAAATAATCGTTTTTGAGTTCTAGACCACTTCAAGAGCTGATTCAACTTGCAAAAGGTTTAAAATGACAAATATAAGCTTAATCAACAAAAAGTTTTCAAATAAGCACACTTAATAAGCTGGAAAAAGGAATAAGCTGTTTTTAAAAAAGACAAAATAGTCGTTTTCTAGTCAAAAGCTAAAACCAAAAGCTGTAAACTTCAAAACTGACTTATAAGCTTAAAATATTAAGTTCTATCACAAAAAATAAGTTGTTGCACAATCGAATAAGCTATAATGACTTATAAATAAGCTGTTGACAAAATAACACTAGCAGTGGCTAGCAACAGTGGGAAAGGGTTCCCACTGCTTTGACTTTTTGACTTGTTGTTTTAGAGTGATTTACTTGGTTTCTTTGGACAATCAAGGCACCCCTACAACTAGTGAGTTGTAGGGAGTCACAATCAAGGAGAAAAACACAAAATCACCAGGCCAATTAGTGTAGTTAATTCAAAATGTTCACAGACATGAAACAGGGAGATCTGATGATATAAGCTAATGTTTAAGCTAGTATAAGCCTACCAAACTCCACCAAATGCATACAACAGCTTAAAAAAATTTAAGAGAACACAAACAAACTGGTTTCATGCAATAATTCCAAGATTTGAACTTGTTTTAAACCTAAGTGAGTTAACTGATGAACACAAAATCCTTTTGCTGAACTAAATGACCAAATCTTGAATTTCCAAGCCTCAAATCTTTCAATCAGGTTATACAAACTTTGTTTTAGCACTTATTAACCCTAGATTAGCATACACTCTAGGTGCTACAAAATTGTCAGATCAAAATATCCTAAACAAGCTAGTTATGCCAAGATTCAGATTTGATGTTAGAAAGCACAAGAGTAGCAATTATCAGCACACAAGCACTTAAATATCATATACAAACTTAAAACACCCCTACACTACTACTCAGTCTCATGCAGACTTAAACCAAATAGAAATCCAAACACCCTTTAAACTTTTCAAATCAAAATTTAACAAAGAAAATGTGTTTTTCAGGTTTAACCAAACTCAAACAAGCATCATAACAACATTCATATCAAGTAAGAACAAGATTACATGCATCAAATAGCATCAAACAACAGCAGATACCGAAAATACTTAGAACCACTTTTTTGATAGTTTTAACAAGGGAAGAAGGCAAACTTCATGAATGTACATCCAGACTCACGGATTTTATAGCTTATGTGGTAGCTTAACAACCACAAGCTTACAACAAAACACACTACTAAGATCAACCAAAGTCAAAGCAACAGTTTATATAACAAAAATGAAAACAGGCTGATTGCTTCCAACTTGTACCCCACTCCTTGAATCCTCCCAAACCACAAGCTTCACTACACCTTGATAAGTGCCTTATCAGGGTGCTATGATCAGCTTTTGATCCAAAAGTTCAAGTGTTTGTACACAAACTTGGAAAAAAATCAGATTTTTGAAAACCTTTGAACTAATTTACAATAACTTAAAACCAAACTTTTTGGAACTTAAAATCACAAACTTAGAACATAAACAACAAGATTAAAATGATTGGAACATGGAATTCGTCACAGCTTTCAAACACTTTTTTCATTCACTTGAAACAAAGGATTTACAAAAACTTGACCAAAGAAAACCAAGAACAGGTCTAAATGTTGTAAGCTAATGCCTTTATATAGGCTACATTATGAACTAAGAAGCTAAAAAAAATACTAGAAACCCTAATGCGAAAGTTCCTGAATTACCCCTTGAATTTCGAATATGTGTTGACTGTCTTGGACGTTTGTTGAAGAACATGTGATGCGAGTTGTGAAAAGTTGATCCAAGGGGTCCAAATAATGCTTAGGATGAAAGCATGAGTGTGGGACGTTGATTCTCTGCATGCTTTTGTCTTGTACCCAAAAGTGTGTAGTAGGGGTGGTTCATGTGACAAAGTGAGTGAGGTGGCAAGGTATTTAAGGGTGGGGTTATGTTCATTAGGCCCTTAATCATTAATCTGGAGTTGATTAGGGCTTAATTCACAAAGGTTAGAAAAAACCCAAATCGTGTTCATGTTTAAATAGTAGTGGTTTGGTCTTGTTTAAAGTTTAAAAATGTGTTAACTGCCACTTTTACGTAACTAATTAAAATTAGTTATTAACCGGTGTGAGTGGGATAGTGAGGTGGCAGGATGGTGAGATATGATTGGTGGTTTTGAGTGAGTGGGGCACGTGGTACAAGGGTATTGGTCTAGGTAAGTTTCTTGTCTCCCAGCTTTGGTCCCTCACCTTCTTTCCTTGTTTCATTTGTGTTTTAAATAGCCAAAAACATATTTCCCTTTATAATGAAGTTTCCATTTTCATACTTTGGCCACAAAATGTTTTGCAAAGTATATTCAAGGTCTTGTTTTGCCATTTGATGATATTTGAAGGACCAAACTTGTCATGTCTACAATATTCAAGGTCTTCACTTGTATTTATTGTCTTCATGGAGGACTAAAAGTGACAAGTCTTCGAATTTGAAGGACCATTCTTGCCAATTCTTCAAAGTTGAGGGTCCTTTTTGTAAATTTGAAAAACTTTAGGGAACAAACTTGTAATTATGAATAAACAAGGGTATAAAGTGTAAATTCATCAATAATAAAGGACCCTTCTTGTACTATCTTCAATTCTTCAAGGACTTTTCTTAGAAAATCAACTCTAGGGCCCGGTTCATTGTGCGGCTTCTTTTCTCGTGTTTGTTTTTGATTGATTCTTGTGATCTTTTGTCATTATCCGTACCTAAAATACACATTGAACAAACACAAGCATATATTTGGCACTTTTTATGATATTGTAACCATTTGAAACCCGTTTTGAACGATGAGACTATGTATAAAAGCAGTCTAATCACTGCTCTAAAGGAAGGACAAAAAAGTAAAACAAAGCTGCGTGTATATTAAGCTTTTTATCCTCCATTCGGGCCTTGATGGGCTTTCTTCTTTTCATATCTTTCTTTAGCATTTCATGGACCAGCAACATTACTTTGGCCCATCTTCATTTGTGGACTGTGTTGATGAAAGGCCCAACAGTTGGTGTAATTGGGCTTTGCATAATATAAGTCCATTTGAATAGTTAATGGGTCGGTCCAATCCATTTAAACGGTGTTGGGCCGGCCCAATAATATATGAAGGCACATTTGGACTCGATTGTCCGTCTTCTTTCCATGTCTCGTGTCCGTTTTGGATCTTTGTCTTCATTTCTTGCAATTTCCTTGATATCCGTACCTACACATGCACAAACGACAAAACAAGCATATATTTGGCATTTATGATGATTATTTATCTGTTTTAGCACATTTTACGAGATAATATGATGTGTAATTAGAGTCACATCAGTTAGCCATGCTAATCACGATATTGAGAGGGTTGACGCAAAAGTTGATAAATTGACGATTGTGTTTACGTCACTCTTGATTGAAATGAAAAATAAAGATGCTCCCGCTACGGTGAAAGCGGTTGAGGTTGCGTGTACGTTATGTGGCGGTCCTCATAATTATTAAGAGTGTACGGCTACAGATGGCCAAACGTTGAGCGTTAATGCGATGAATGGAAATTTTCAAAATCAAAATAAAGCGGGTCCATCGCAAACGAATTATAGTAATCAAGGCTATAATTTTCAAATATAAAACCGAAACAATTTTGCAGGAAATAATCAACAAGGAAATCAAGGAGGAAACTATAATCAAGGTCAAATTTTGAACTGGAAAAATCGAGGTTTTAACAACAACAACAATCAAAATCAGAATTTTAACAAAGGTCAAAATTCAAATTTTCAAAACAACAATATTCAAGGAAATTTTTTAAATAATCAAAACCGAGGTTTTAATCAAAATCAAAACGTGTCAAATGATTTTCAAAATTAAATAAAATCGAATGAGGCTAATTCGAAGAGATTAGAAACCGAAAATGGTGACAAGAAAAACGAATTTTCCAACACTTTGATAGGAGAAAACAATTAAATCGATCAAGGTCAAACTAACTTAAAAATATGTTTCCGACTATTATGAACAAACAATCGAGTTCGTCTTCGAGTGCGTTACCAAGCGACACCGTCCTAAGGAGCACGTCAAAGCCACTGCGTCTCATGGAAAAAAATCATGTGATTATGGTTACAAAGTTGTGCATTTGTCTCTACCCTCGACCTAAAAAACAACTTCCTGTTTTAAAGTCGAGGGAAAGAAAGTGGTGTCCAAGGAAAAGAGTTCACATCCTCGTGTACCTCAAGTTCCATCCACGGTTCAAAAAGAGAGTTTCATAGACTTAACCAAAGTGACCCTTGAGGAAACTTATTCTTAGATCCTTCTAAGAAAACCTAAAAGGCATATGCCGAAAAAGGAAGAAGATCCGGGCCAATTTCTTTTACCTTGTGATTTTATCGAGATTGAGGGATGTATAGCCCTTGTCGATTAAGGTGCTAGCATCAATCTCATGCCTCTATCTCTTTAGAAATTGATGAGATTGCCTAATCTTATCCCCGCTAACATGACAAGCGAGCTAGAAAATTGTATACCACTTACACCAAGTGGTATAGCCGAGGATGTCTATATTAAGATAGGAAATTTCACATTTCTCGCGGACTTCGTCCTTTCTGATTACGAGTGTGACCCTAAGTGCCCTATCATTTTAGGTAGACCCTTTTTGTCGACCTCTCGTGCCATTATCGACGTTCATAGTGGGAAATTGACTATGAAATTTGGGGAGGATGAGATGTTGTTTTTCGCAAGTAGCTCACAAGATAAAAATGATCAAAGCAAAACCGAGGTTTCAAAAACTAATGATTTCAAAGCACATAATTTAGCGGAAAAATGAGGCTTTATACGTGTTTTGAAAGAATTAAAAGCAACAGTTTTCGAGATGAAGTTTTTAACGATAAGGAATACGTTTACTTAATTGAAAAAGGAATTCATAGATTAATGAACGAAGAATCATTTTGGGATGTATTCGGCGAAACAAGTGACCAAACAATTCCGGAGGGTAACTTTAATTCCATCACGACAATGACCAAAATGGATTCGTTTTCACCACCTTCGAAGGACCATGAATTTGAGGCATCAACTTATAATCCATTGAAGTGCCTCCCATTCCTTGCCCAATATCTATTTTGGCTAAAGGTTTTATCGATACAAATCCGCTCACCATTGAATGGTCACCTAAGCATAGTCATTTTACTTGTAAGACCACGGTTGTGATTGCTCACATCGACGCTTTCTTTGATGACGATTTTGCCATGATTGATCACATACTTCAAAAACGAAATGCCATTTTTGAGGATTCTCCCAAAAATACCTCTTCACATGGGAAGTATGATGATTTTGTTTTTGACTAATGTAAAGGGATTTTTGCAAGTCCAATTAATGCAAGGGATTTTGCAAGGCAAATCTTTTAAGCAATTAAAGTTCGTTTTCTCGACTCAACTCGAATTGATCTCCAATTAACGTAGACTTAATTTGTTTTTGGTAAATAAAACTTTTGGTATTTTAAACTAATTAAAAACTATTTAAAATTAAAAAAATCTAATTTAAACTAATTTAAATAAAAAAACTATTTTAAATCTTAAACAAAAATTAAAACTAAACTTATGAGAGACTAAATTAAAATAACAACTTTTACCTAAATTTAAATCTAATTATACTAAAAACATTTTAAATAAAATCTATTTTTAATAAAAATCATTTAAAATTATTAAAGTTATTAAAATTAAAATATTTTTTATCTTTTTTTTTAATAACTGAATTAAAGAGAATTAAAATAAAACTTTTTGATTAAATTTAATAAAATAAAATTGTATTAAAACTAAATTAATAAAAACTGCCAATGTAAATTAACCTATAATAATTAATAGACGTGAACAGAATCACAAGTAAGGTCCTAGCTAAGTTGGTTATGTTGTTCGACTGTTAAGTGAGAGGTCCAGGGATCGAGTCCAAGGAGGGACAAAATTATGCTTATTATTTTTTTTGGAAATTTTTTAATTTAACTCAGACCAATTGTGTCTGAGTGTATGAGCAGCAATAAATCAGCTGAATCAAAATAAGCTAAAACAGGAACCAAAAGCAGTTAATAAGCAAATAAGCTAGATAAAATAAGCTAGGACAAAGAACCTAATAAGCATAACAGCAAATAATCAGATAGAAAATAAGCCTAAATAAGCAGATATAAATTAAGCAGACGAATAGAAAAGCAAATAAGCTAAAGCAGAAATAAGCAATGACAGCAAAGGACCTAATAAGCAATAATCTAACAATAAGCAGGTAACAAGAGGCATATAAATCTAAATGAGCAAATCAAAATAAGCTATAACAGATAAGCAAAATAGCAATAAAATATTAAGCAGATCCAAACAAACAACATTCTAAATATAGGCAGATTCAATAAAACAGCTAAATAACTAACCCAGCAATAATCCAAATAAAAGCAAATAATTATAAACAAGCAGGAAATTAATCTAAACTGAATAAAAATATTAAAGACAAGAAGATGAACCTATTGACGAATCCGTTGCGACGAAGGATGGGCGCTGAGCCTCCTTGTTAAACCGAAACAACACCTTAACCACCAATCATTAACATCATCATCTCGAATCCAACAATATGCTCGAACCAAATAATATACCTCGAATAGTATTTTTATAACTTTCCAGTAGGGAAAATTAATTCACTTTCTTTTCATTTATTTATTTATTTATTTATTTATTTAATTTTATTTAATCAAAATAAAACCAACAGTAATATTAAAAAAAGCAGAAGATAATCAAATTGACAGAAATTTAAATGAGACGAAATCTATTAAAAATAACTTTTCATTAATAATTCAAAAAGTACAAATACAGGAAAATAAAAATTACATTAACCCTAAAAACTAATTTGCAGAAATTAAAATAAAAGAAAAGTGATCCCCATTACATCTTTGATGGGGGTTTTTATAGGCAAAACCCCATAACCTTCTTGAATCTTCTTGAGGAAGAAATCGAATCTGAGCCGTTAAACACTTCTTTTCTATCTTCTCTCTCTTCATTTCTTCATCAAACGGCTAAGATGGGTGTTGTCACCTGGATTGCCAGCCCGGTGTGTTTGTTGTGTTTGTTTAGGCTAATGTGGAGGTTCTTTATTGGTGGATACTTGATGGTGATTTGGTTTAACCAATCAAAACCAAAGGAAGGGATCCACGTCGGATTTAATTGAGGACCACCATTGTGGTTGCTGCGAAAAACTTGGGGTTTTTATTCCCAAATGTGTGAATCACACACTTAAAACAAAAGCCCAAAAAATTAGTGGTAATTTTTTATTATGGTAAAATTAGGGTTTAGGGTTGGTAAAATGTGTCTGCGTTTTTTTAGATGGGAGAGAAAGAAAAAGGAGGTGAGTGGGTTTTATTTAGTTTCTTGTTAATATCGAAAGGCATGGGGTAAATAAAAACGTTTTTAAAAAACATGTGAGTGGGAGAGGTAAAGTAAATACGTGTGAGTGAATGAGAGTTTGAGAGTTGACTAGAGATATAAATATCTCCCACGTCTGTTTATCTATCCACATGGGCTTATGACCCAGCAAGCCACTCAACCATATTCAATTGTTAACCAAATGGGCTTGTGGCCCAATCTTTCCCATTTACTCCATCCGTCTAAATAATATTGGACTTTTGGTTTAGGGATTTGAATCCAAATTAGTTATCTTGAACTCTTAATTGGGCTTTTGGGCCCAATAATCCAAATGTGGATCCCACAAGCCCGTTTAACTCCATAAATATTAAATCCGCTAAAAGTGAGCTCGATTTTGGCTTTCTTGATTTTTTTCTTCAAAGTCGTGTCGGTTTAGCCGGTTTTCGTGAACTTGGGCACACTTTTGGTCTTTGACTTTCTCTTTGTCTCTTTCTTGGACTTTTCTTCAACATTTGACCGTGAAATCCCACGTTTTCTTCCCTTTTGATCATTTGTACCTATTTTACAAAAAAACACAAAACCACGCGTAATTCCGACTTTTATGATATTAAACACATGATTAGGTCTTGTTTTTCCTTGATTTTAGTGGCAAAAGGATAAGTGTTTACACACTATTGACCCCGAGATTGAGGAAATTATCGGACGAGAGGTCGCTCTTATGCCTTCATTTCCACCTACAAGTGAGGTAGATTTTGCCAATCTCGAAGCTGAACTCGATGAGATGGAACATCTTCTTTATAATGACATCCCTTCTCAAGTTACCACCAACAAGGATAATACTTCAACCATTGAAGAGACTTTGACGACTAAGGACTTTCAATGTGTGAAATCTTTACACATTGATTCTTCCTTTGACCACCGCCCATTCTCGAGGATTTTCCCATTGAAAACCCCTCTAATGAGAATGAGGATCTAGTATCCGAGAATGACACTGTCGATACTTTGTCGGATATTTCTCGTGATGACGTAAATGATGACACGTTTGTTACCTTCTTGAATCTTATTTTTGAACCTTCATGGAGTAATAATCTTCTTTATGAAGAGGATGTCGAGATCACACTCCTCGATAATGAATGTTGATGAGCTTTTAGGACGTAGTACTATCGATAGCTATTCTTTGATCTATAATGATGGTTCCGAGGGACTTTGGCTCGACGAGCCTATCTATGATGAAGAATTCGATAGTATTGACGATCCTTCGTTTAGTGATGACCATTATGATAATCCCCACGACCTTAATGTGAGAATTTTTAGCGTACCCACCATAGTTTTTGAGACGCTAAATATTTTCGACATAATTAAATCGGGTTTTCATAAAGAGTTTTTAAAGATGAATAAGGAAAGGATTTTGAATTTAATTTGAATGATGTTCCTATTTTAACTCCGTCATCACCACGTGTTTTCAGTGCTACCACCTCGTCTAATCCTTTTGACGATAGTGAGTGTGGATCTAATGTGGGGGAAGCCCCTTATGTTTCCTCACATTTCTCCACCAAGGATGATATATTCGATCCCGAAATTGCTTGTAAAGGAAAATCTTGGTCTTCACCCGATGCAATAAATAGAAAACTTATCTATTTGCTTGGTGTGAGTCTACCTTGAGTAGCTCAAAGTTATTGTGCCCCTCCCATTGTCCCACCTTTCTACTTATTTCCTCTTTTCTTGTGTCCCTTTGGGACGTTGTTTGGAGTGGCGTTCTTTCTTTTGTCCCATGAGAACGAGGACGTCATCTTCGACCCTGGTATTTTGCATCATCAAAGGACTTAGTCGTTAATACCAGTTCACTTTTTGGGCCTTGTTTATCATGTAAGACCCACCAAAAATGACCTTACCATGATAATTCCTAAATGATCACATTTATGGGGATTCGAGTCGAGCTCTTGACTCGGTTATAAAAAATGAGGTACCTCGTGGGGAATTCCCATTCTTATCCTTGTAAATATTATTTCTTTCTAATAGTGTAATGCAATGACTTGTGCTCTTCCAACCATTGTCCAGTGGTTGTTTGTGCTTCTAATTTATTAGGATCCTCGTCATCGTTGAAGCTTCTCGTGTTCATTTTACGTATCACGCGAGCTTCAATCGTTTCCGATATCCGATGATATCCTTTTACGTTCTAACATTTATCTCATTAGCATAATTCTTAAACGACTATAGATGATTCGTTATACCCTTTCCATGCTCGGGTTTATGCATTCGACTTTTCGTCTCTAGTATGGGAGTGTTTCACTCTTATACTCGAAACATTGAGGACAATGTTTAATTTTAGTATGAGGGGGGTAAATATATGCTTTACCTTGCTTACGCCATCACGCAATCCAATTTTCATATTTTTGTTGCAAAATAAGGCTAAAAATGGCAAAATTTTAAAATTTTTCTTGTTTTTCATAAGTGTTTAAGACACGAATGTAGGTTTTTCGATGGTGAGAATAAGAGTAATTTTTGAATCGACCGTGCGTGTTGAGCACTTAGCTTCGTTCCTTAACTGTATTAGGCTAAGTCTCTTAATTGCGGACGAGAAATGATAGCGCTAATTGTAAGTTACTATGCTAAACGTAGAATACTCGTATTCTTTCAAAAACTCATGTGTCCTAATTATTTGCTTATTCTCCCAACGCTTTTATATTAAATTGTTAATAAATAGGTTCTTTGTGTTCTAATCTTTATTATTGGTTTTTAAATAATTCTAATAGTTTCCATGTAATTAAATTGGGAAAATATTTAAGAATCTTCGGCGTCATGGTTTTGAAGGATTGACACCTGAATAATCGAAAGCTTCACCCAATAATAATTTTTAAGAACCTCTTCACCTAAATCAAGAAAAAATTCGAAGTTCACAAAGCCGAAAAATCTATGCAAAATTGAAAGTGAATGTCTTAAATCATGAAGCTTTAAAGATCCAAAATTACGTTTACGTTTATGATATACGTCTTTGGCAATAATATATATCTCATGGCGAGGTTAAATATAAGGCAAGGCAAGAACGAAGTCATAATAAAAGCTCCGTGGCGGAGTTGAATAAAAGATGGAGGTAAACCAAAGATAATAAGGCCCATCCGGTTAGGGGGCGTATAAAAGTCTTCGTAATAAGTCTCATGTTCAAAGCCGTTGTATAACCGTGTTTATCGAGCTTACTTGTTGACTTAATTTTTTGACATCGTTATCTATTAGAAAAGGCTACTAACTTAATGGTTTTGGTTACACCGTTTTGACTCTATTTTTGGATCTAATCTCTATTTACGCATAAGTAAAAAATGTATCCTCGTGATCATTAAGAAAAAAGTAAAATATAAGAGATACACCTTAGGAATAAGGGATCTTAAGTACGTGATTAGAGCATATGACTAGTGTTAGCATTACTAAGTTATAATGACAATGATCTCGTTTCACGCTTAGCATGAAATTCAGTGAAAATTAAGGACGACGAACTTATCTCTATCAGGCATTCACGTGTTCTTATTCTATGATCCTAAACATCCCTTTTGTGATGAAAACAATATATTATGTCTAAAACGCATTAAGTAGTTAAGTTAAATTTACGTTACAATAAATGTCATATAAATATGAATTTGGGAAGTGCTATGATACTTAATTCTAGCATTATGTGAGGGCACGATAATGGTTTAGTATGGGGGAGGGATGAGACTATAATTATACATGGTCTCATCGTCCAAATCGGGCTTAAAATGACTAAAAATATCATAAAAACCGTACAAAAACCCTTGTATTTGTTTAATGTGTGATTGTAGGTTCGGATATCATGAATTCAACAAAAAATCAAAAGAATCAAGCAATAACGAACACGGGAAACGAAGCCGCACAAAGAACCGGACCAGAGTATTAATTTTCCAAAGAAGCCCTTGAAGAATTGAAGAATGTCAAGTTTGGTCCCTCATCTTTTGAAGATTGACACTTTATTCCCCTCAACTATGCTAAAATACTTTGGGGTCCCTAAGTATGTTCACTTGTCAAAATCAGCCTCATATGTGAAGAAGTTACACATTAGATCCCTTTAATTGACATAAGGACTAACTGTGCAAACAACAAATGACTGACCATGTAAAGCTCCAAGGACCATAGATGCAAAGCTGTTAAAGGAATAATGTTAAGGGAGGGACTTAAATTTCCAAAAAACCAAACCTATCTAACTTATGTATTCGTTTAATCCACCAACCAACCCACCCCCAAAACAAACCAATCCAAAGCCCACTAAACACCACCTGTTACCCGACCAAACCTGACCCACCAAGCCCACTATACTCTTCCATGTCACCACCCCCCACTACCAGGTTTACTATAAAATATTTTTGAAATAATATTTAATAAGACTAATCATGCGCCTGACATTATTTCTCCCCTAATACCAGACCAAACCACCCCCTAAATACTAAGAACCTTAATCTTTGATTAGCTTCAAATCAATTGGAAAAAAAAGCAAAGTATCCAGAACCCTAATTACCACCCCCTTTAACCACATCTCAACCCCCAAAAACCCATCACCTTCACTATGGTCCCCTCCCCACATGTGCCCTGCACCTCCAAACAAAAAAAGCTACAACAAATCAATGGCTAGTAGTGGTTTCTTTCTTCTAAAGATATCTACCAACGTTTAGGATTAAATCCACTAGCTGTATCACCAGAGGATCACGTGGCATCACATTGACCAGTTTTGAATTTCAAATCACCAAGGATAGAAAGGAGAATTCATATAGAGCTAGGGTTTTCATTTTTTTAGGATTCTAGAATTCTCCTTCATGTAAAATAAATACAGCCGCATGTGCCTTGTATTTCTCTTGTTCCAGCTCTTTATAAGAATTTTTATGTTTAATGACAATTTGATTTTTAAGTTTAAACAAGACTGAGTTCCATTGATTATTCTTAGAGTAAAAGCTTTACTTTTCTGCAAACTTAGTTTTAACTTTTATCAAAATAATTTTGTCCAAAGATTTGGCAAAAGAAGTTTTTGAGATCCAGCTTACTATAAAGCTTTATTGCTTGGTTGACTGACAATCAAACAAGTCAAACAAGCCTGTATAAGTTGTTTATTTTTGTTTCATGTAGCAAATTTTCCAAGTATTATGGTTTTGAGATTTTTCCAAAGTTGAGGTCTAAATAGAAAAAAGCTCATTTTTCCTTATTTATTGCACTAACTGTCCAAGTAGCTCTTCCAAAATCCACTTGACAACTGGCTTTTGGAGAAGGTCTTTGGGCTTGCTTAATTATTTGTTGTGGTGTTGTGTTTCAAAAACAGAAAGAAGGCATATACCCTATAGATTTTGACTGTTGTAGTCACTTTAGGGTGGACTTTTATATTCCTTCTCTACTCTCTCATAAGAAGCTCGGAAAAGCTCCCATAAGTTCTTCATTTGATAGGCTGGTGGTATCAAGAAGCTGCTTTGGCCTGCACAAGGTTAAAGATTTGTATTCTTTTGAACACCCCTTTTTATGTGACTGCTCATGCATAACTAACTTTGTGGGTTGGAATGTCTGAATAGTGTTATTTTGTTGTTCTTTGCATAATCTTGCTAGAGTAAAAGTGTTAAGTTTGTTTTTCAAACAGTTACCTTTGTTATTTCTCAAATCAGTCTAGATTAGGGGTTGTTAGTCGTATTTAAAGTGATGGTCATATAATATACCATCGCGAAGCTCGTGGAAAATGTTATTTAATGGTGTCGAGAGTTCTTAGATTATATTATGTATGTAACGGGAATTTGTCCCGAACACACAAATGAGGGAGGCCTTCCTAAACATGTAAGCCTTAGTATAAAAGGCCTCCACCTCCTCATTTGTGTGTGTGGTTTTTCCATTTGTTAGTTTTAGAGAGAGAAAGATCATTTGCTTTCTCTCAGTAGGTAAAACACATCTTGTTTTCTTTTCTTCTTTTCATCTCAATCTAATCTTTTCTTTTTGGTTTAATCTTTGTTTGTTCATCATCTTTCTTTAACTTTTATCATCACATCCTAAACCCTCACGTCACATTGATCTAGATCTAGACGCGACATATATAGATCTATATATTAGATTCGTGTTTGTTTCGTGTGTAAAGGTCTTACAAGTGGTATCATTCGTCAAGGGATTCGTGGTTAGCGTGTTTTTCTGAAATATTGCGAAATTCCGGAATATTGCGAAATTCTGAAATATTGCGGAATTCTGAAATATTGTGAAATTCTGAAATACTGCGAAATTATGAAATATTGCGAAATTCTGACATATTGCGAAATTCTGAAATATTGCGAAATTCAAACATATTGCGAAAATCTTTTTGCGAGATTGTGGTGAAAAATATTGTGAATTTTTTTGCGAGATTGTGGTGAAAAATTATTGCGAATTTTTAGCGAGATTGTGGTGAAAAATTATTGCAAATTTTTTTGCGAGATTCTGGGGAAAAATTATTGAGATTTTTTTTGCGAGATTGTGTGGAAAAATATTGCGAAATTATTGTTTAAAAAATTATTGCCAGATTGAGCCTATATTGCGAAATCATCCACTCGTATCATTTTTCCCGAAATCGTGTAATTTTTGTTCCAAGTATTTTTTTGACTTAGCCACTATCAAGACTAGTTTCATGGCATAGTTTAAAAAAAGAGTTAATACGTCTTCTTATATCAAAATTTTTCAAAACTAGTTGTTGGTTATTTCTATATCGAATTCAAAATTGGGCAATTCGAAAATTTTCGGTTTATTTCAAATCAGACTGAAAAGTTTTGGCGAAGTTTGATTATTTGAGAATCCGAAACGAGCTTTCTACGAATTGTGATCCTAGTTTACACACGACTTCTATAATGACGTCTCAACAAGATATTTATGTTGCGGGTATAGAGAATCGTCTTCCCATGCTTACCAAGGAGAATTACACTACATGGGCTACTCGTCTTCTTCGTTATGAAAAATGTAAACCAATGGAAAAGATGATTGTAAACTCTATCCAAAAAGGTCGTATGTTAGAAGAACAATTACTGTGCTAGGGGATCCCAAGAGTGCTAACCCAGTGGCCGACTCTAGTCATGAACAAACGGGTGAAGAATTAACTGAAGCTGAATCTAAACAACTAGACGCTGATGATCAAGCAAGTCAAGTCATTCTTATGGGACTTCCCGAAGATGTTTATGCTGATGTCGATAGTTATGAAATCACACACGAGATGTGGCTCAGAATTCAGAAGATGATGAAGGGGAGTGAAATTTGTTTACAAGAAAAAGAGACTAAGTTGCTTCGTGAATGGGAGAAGTTTACGTCTACTGAAGGGGAACAAATTGAACCTTACTATCATCGTTTTTCAACCCTCATGAATCATCTTAGAAGAAACAAACATGAACTTGCACAAATTGCTGCGAACATCAAATTTCTTAATAATCTTCCATCTGAATGGTCACGATATCTCACACTCGTCAATCAAACCAAAGATCTTCATGTCGTGGACTACACTCAAGTATATGATTATTTTAAGATGAATCAAGATGAAGCTAACGAAGTTAGGGCTGAATGACGTGCCAAAATACAAGATCCATTGGCTTTTATAGCAAACTGTGACAACCACGGTTTTGAGGTTCGTCACTTAGTTTTATTTTGGGCATATTTCGTGAAATTATGTGTCTTTATGTGTTTATGTGTTATTTGGTGTGAATAGAGTGTGGTTTGGACATCTTTTTCGGGTACGGGGTACCTTGTGAGTGAAACGATGTGTGATGTTTTCATGTTCATGAGCTCACATAGCAGTGACTATGAATTTTGATGGTGTTATTTAGTGGTTTACGTATACGTATATGTATTATTGAAAATCATATTTTTACGATTTAGAGTTTTTGCATTTAGGGGTCTCGGATGAAGTATATAGTGACGGTAATAATTTACGGGATGGTTTTAGGTCATTTAGGACTTAGTTATATAGTTTATTTCATATTCTAAGAGATTTTATAAAACTATATATTTTTACGTCTTTTACGGTATACGCGTAATTTGACTAGTTTTACGGTTTAGAGGTTTTGGAGGTTTTAGGAGCTGTAATAAATTAAGGTAATTTAAGGAAACATTAGTAGTGTATTAATAAGTAATAAAAAGAAAAAAAATAAAAAAAATACATAAAAGGCGGTGGAAGTCTACGCACAAGAAAGAAAAAGGAGAAAAAGAAAGGGAATTATATAAGGCAACTTTATTTGGGTTAGGGTTAGTATTTTAACTATATAAGGTGTAAAATAAGATATAAAAACATAATCCCTGTAGAATTTTATAAGTCGATGTTTTTTTTCTTGGGTTTAGGGTTCTTCATATTTTTTTGTCTTCCATTATTTTTAAGGTAAAAACCTTCAATCCCTTTTTAGTTAAATTGTTTTTAATGTTGTTATAATCAATATATGATGGATTTAGGATTTATTCTAAATTAAAAACGTGAGTTTTTATGATATAAAAAAGATTAGAATAACTAGGGAATGGGATTAATTAATTTATGAATAATTAGTTAGGTTAATTATATAAAATTCGTAATTAAAAACTGGGCATAATTTTTGATCCATTGTTTTGATCATATCTAGAGTTATACAAACTTTTAATTTTCGAATCTTATGTCCCTGAAAAGATAATTGAATTACCTTTCAAGTTCAAGAAACAAGAACTAAATTGGAGGTTGAGAAGTGGGTCAAAAATCGGTTACATCAGTCGGGTGTCAAAGCAGTTTTTGGCTCAGCCTATATACATTTTAAGTTTTGAGTTGGTTAGGGTGCTTAGTCTTATAGATAGACCTTCAAACGAATATGGGAGTTAGTTTATATATTATAGAAAGGATCTGGAGTGGGATAAGTAAATGGAATAGGTTAAGACCCTCTGGTCATAACAAACTTTTCAAATGTTCAAAATCAGTAAATTCTGGATTGGTAAAAGTATAAGTTGCATATCGAGGAATTAGAATTAGCTTTGACGTTGGGGTAAGGGCTGAGAACTTAGCTAACACATATAAGGGTTTGATATATGCATTTTAAAGAATGTGGTTTAGGTTTGGTGGGCGTTTGGCTCATAATACGGAGTGTGAAAATCGGGACTGTTTTGGATTAAATGTTAACGGGACGGGTTATGAACTTAACTAGGTTAAGGGACTTATAGAGGGGTTTAATGGGATTCTTATGGCATATACATGAGGTTAAGTTGTAGGAGAAGGTTAGATATCCATCATAGATTGATGAGCCATTTTGGTATGTGGTTCATGTCTTGATTGTATATGTTTGTGTGTTTTGATTTTTGCTAGTGCACGGATATTTGGAGAAGCTTGATCAAGTGAGTTTCATAGGCCCATATCTTTTAATGATTTTGACTTCCAGATGGGATGGACGAGACACTCGTTATGGTTTTGTAAATTGTATTTGTGAATATTTTATGATTTGTGATGGACTTGTGTGTACTTATGTGATTAACTGCTAATTGATTCATGATTGTTTTTTGATTTGACTTGGTACCAAGGGGATGTTGACAAGGCAGGGCCTTGGAATTGGTTCATAGGAGTATGGGCGCCTATGGGACCATGTGTTTGGAAAGGCTTGGAGTCTTGGAATTGGTTTGGTATGAAAAAATCTTGAATTTTTAGTTGTTAATGCACATTTGTAACACATTGTCCATATATTTTATTGTTGGTGGTTATTCACAGCTTATATTATAGCTGATTTCAGGTTGGAGTCTAAACCTATGACTCTCACCAAAACTATGCTGACGTGTTTTAGTGTCTCTTTCAGGTGAGAATGTGGTTAAGCATGAGAATAGGAGTGGCTAGCTTTGGAGGCTTAGGGTTGCATTTGGAGCAACCCCCTTTCCTCTTAGTCTTTATTTGATGTTTGAAGAAGTGATACTTTGTTGACACCTATATGTTTGCTTTGTTTATGTTAATTATTTGTCTCGGGTAAGCGGTAGGACTATTACCTACTTACCTAGACTCCTGTATTGTTGAGATATTGTCATGACATTTGTGTCACCATTTTATGACATTTCTAATTTCATTTTGTTATCTATATAGACACGCCATGTTGTGATGATATCCATACGTCGCGTCTCATACTCCGCCATGGTGGGGTGTGACAGAATGGTATCAAGAGCCAATGGTTATAGAGAATTAGGTTGCCTAGCCTAGTCTATAGCTTAAGGATCCCTGCATATAGGCGTCATAAGAATATGTGTATGGTTTTGATTGTATTTTTTGAGTATTATTATTTCTGTGAGTTTTGACTAGTATGGGTTGAACTGTAGTTTTCCACACTTAGTCACATGTTAAATTATGTTTTGTTTTTGATATATGAATTACTATCACAATAAGTGCTAAGTTATTTTTGGGTATCTAATGTATGGTGTTTTCTTTTGGTGTTTAAGTCATGCCCCCTAAGAAACACGTGGTGGTTAAAGAATCTGGAATTAGGTGGCTAGAGAGTACTAAGCGTATACACTATAGGAAGGAAATTCCATATGAGTGGCATCCATGTGAGGCTACAGAGCGCATGTCTAAGAAGAAATTCAACAACATATGGGTTTATAAAACATTGTTAACAATAACATCTAAGGAAAGGAAGTGTCAAGACAAGATCGGTCTATTCGGGAAATTATGATAACGGGGGAGATGAATCAGACACAGGATCCACCGCGTCCAACCGTTATTTGTTTTAGTAGTTTAATCTGTTTCCACTCTTATTGGCGGCATGCCTTAAAATTGCTTATGTCTTCATTTTGGATTATGTCTATGCTAGTTTAGCTAGACTATGGATTTGGATGCTTCAAGTTTTGACTATGTTATTTTAATAAATGAAGTTTTGGACCTTATTTCGTGTGCTTATGTGTTTTTGTGAGTTAATGGAATTATGTGTTATGTGTTGTATCGATTCTTATAAGTATCATCATAGGAGGGAGTAAATTGGGGAAAGGGTAATTGTATAACTATGGTGGCCAACATAGTTATACAAGTACCACAACTGTAACACCCCCAAATTTATACAACTTAATACAGCGGAAGACTCGCTGGTGTTACGGGATAGCACATTACTCACATCATAGACAACGCATAAAAATTACGTCGTTTAATAATAAAGCATTTCCATTTATAAATATCAAAGTTACATAGGTCCCAAGTCATATTATTTCATACAAAGTTTTACAAAGTATTTGAATGGAAAATATTGTTTAAGTGCGGGCCATGAATACTTGTCGTCTTCCCAAGAATTTCCTTCAAGTACTTGAGATAAAACATGTTAAAAGAAAAGGTCAGCGATAACGCCGAGTGAATTCATAGAGTTTAATAGATTCCATCAATATAACTTTGGTATAAAATTATTACCAAAAATTGTTTCGTACAAATCATTGTAATAGGCCATAAAATAGCCAAAGTCATTTTTATACAAATCCTTATCGAAAATCATAATATAGGCATTTGCCTTAAAAATCATTATACGAGCCAATGTCGTAAAAACATCATACAATACGTCTTAGGACGTTGCATAGAGTTAAATAAAACCGTTATATGAATATGGTTATGAAAAACCAAAACACGAACATAATATCAATAGTATTATCCCGTATTGCTAGTCAGGCAATACATCATAACTCGGTGTGTATAGTAGTATTTCGTTAACTGGATTATTATAAGTCGCATGACATTGTTACCTTACTACAACAAACAACGGGTAGCTAGCCTGAAACTCAATTTGCCCATCTAAATTAGCGTGTCGTCACAAAGGTCACGCTATGGAAGTCTTCTCATACATAAATTCGCTTACCAATCAATGTGGCACGACGGGGATCAACCGTCAAGGTGCGAACTGGGGTGATCGTCCCCAAATAGTACTATTATATGCATAAGCGTCTACCAAATCCCGGTAGTTTACAATTCATGCTAATGGGACTTTTAGTGACATAACCTAACTTTAATAATCCATTTAATTTCATCTATCGGGTCATTTAATCATTTATCGGGTCATACAATCGGGTCATACAATCATTCGGGTCCAAATCAATAAACAAACAATCGGGACATATGGTGTCCTATTTTATAAAAACAAACATGTTATCTCCCTCGCGGGTTTTTAAAACATTTATAAAAACATTTAAAAGAGTGCGAGGCTATGAACTCACGTTGATGTGGGAAAGCGGGTTATCGGCAATTCGGATGTACGGTACGTGCTTCAATCACGGAAACCTAGACAAGTAATAATCGTCTTAGACTCATGTCCAATGACTTTATAAAAATAACAATTATGTATACATATGATGATTATATATATATATATATGATGATCAAGTGGGTTTACATATTTTCGTTTACTCATTTTAGTGTTTATGTATTGGTAACTTCTTACTAGTTTACTAGTTTTACCTATTTACGTGTTTTAGGTCCAATAAGCCTATTATAAGTTTATTAACTTGTATTAATCCATTTCATACTTGTATTATCAGTATTTATACTTTACATGTTGGGCCCAAATGGGTTAAGCCCAATAAATAAGTTTATAAGCGTTTTAGTCCATTTTGTTGTATTATTAGTCCAATAACGTTAACTTAGCCCGTTAATGTCCGTATGTTATATAGTTCGGGTTTTATCGGTTTTTACTTGTTATATATGTTTATATATCAGTATATGAGTTTTATAAAGTTTACATTAGACGGGTCCAACCGTCTAAGTTTTATTTAACAAAAACGTTAATTTTACGGTAATAGCCGAAAAAGTCGTAAAAATCATGTTTTTAGTTTTATAACTTATAAAACTTATCAAGCTACCATTTTTATAAAATGTCCATTTATTTATCCTTATACATATTTATATAAATTTATTATATGAGTTAGTGGGTTTTAATTCACACTTTATACTATTTTTATTTGAGTGCTTATATAATACTATTATACTTTAATTTCCAAAATCTGATTTTTATTTTCATGTTCACCAAAACTGTCATATCTAGAGTTATATATGGAGATAGAAGCTCAAATTTTTATGACATAAACTACATGATATGTGCTCCATTTAACACTCCTATAGCTACTGTTGAATCAGCCTCTAAGTATTTTCTAAAAATCGTCCAAAACAGTGAACTCAGATTTGTACTTTAAATTTGTTTTGATCATATCTCACTCATCCTAATGATTCCATTGCATGACCAACTCTCACATGTGTACAAGACATATTACTTACTGTATATCCATAATCTATGCCATTTTATCAGTTCATGACATGGTTCTTTACTGTGTTATACAGCCATCATTTTTAAGCATGATTTTAACCTTTTTACATATAGTTTTTCATCTTTTTACCCATGATTATCAACACCAAATCCCCACACAATACTTTTATCATCATATAATCATCATATACATATACAATAGGAAAGAAAATACATGATTACATAATCAAAATAACAAGAGGATGGGGAGAACAATCTTTATAACACCAAAGTGATGAAATGATGAGCTTTTGGGTGAACAAGACATGGTTTTGGGTAACCAATCTTATGAGATATCAACACCACTTCTAGGATCACCAAGTATTTGTAGATTCCTCCAAAAATCAGCCCTTGTTCTTCATGAAAACTCCTTGAGAAATAATCCCCAAACTCCCTTGAAAACTCCTTTTTATATTTTAAGATCACCACCAATCTTCATAACTTCAATGGGTTTTCATCATATGTAAATTATACATATAATTTATGGTTGAATCAAGATAAAATGGGGGTTGTTTTGGATGAGTTTGGGATGAATGAGGAGAGTGTTTAGTGGTTTGCATGTGTTGAAATGAATGAAAATGGTTTGAGGTGGTGGTTTTGATGTTGGTCGCTAGTTTACAAGTAAACTAAGACATGTGTCTTAGCTTATCTTGTAATATTGACACCACATGGTGTTGTTAGCTTTGTTTAGCCATGTGTGGGGGTGGGACAAGTATGTACTTGTTCCATCCCCATTAATTTACGGGTATTCCTCGATTCTAGTTTCCTTGATTTGCGTGCCCTCGGGTCGTTTTACGAAAAATGTTTTTATAAATTATGAAGAAACGACACAAAACGAATCTAATAAAAATTGTCTCATCAAAAACGGAGTTCGAAAACGTAAATACGTAATCCTAAGGTTTCCGGTTTGGTCGTAAAGGACGTTAAATTAAAATCGTAAGTCCTAATCTCTTCTCGTAAATTTGTGAGTTTATGAATCAACTCAAAATTAAAATCCCAAAATAATATTCACAGATAAATTTATTTTCTGAAATGTCGGACTGTCACCAAAACGGTGTATGTAAACGTAAGCACGTAACGTTGAATCCTCCGGTTTAGACGTAGTCGATGCTACTTCAAGACATAAATCCAAATTACTTCCCAAAAATAAGTGAGTTCATAATATAACATTAAAATAATATTTTTAATTAATATTTGAGAATAAAATATCAACCATAAATTGACGGATTGTCACAGCATTTACCCCTAAACAGGATCTTTGTCCTCAAAGATCATCTTACTACTCGCTTCTTATAGAGTTAAAGCCCTGTGGGTATTTCCTTCACATTCGATCTTTTCTCACAAGTGTGATCCATTACAATACGCGAGTTTCATCAAACATAACTACAGGAATAAGATCAGGCTTATTGTTGACTTACTTTCTCTATCCATGATGTTCACGGGTTTTTGATGAATGCAACTTTTCGCCGATCTAAACTTTACTAAGAAACAATCAGATTCTCAGTTGATAGACATTTCATCAAGTTCGATATACGAAACATATTTCACGCAGCTCTTGAAGTCCTATGGTAGATCCAACTTATATGCCTTTCAATCCCAACTTTTACATCATCTCAATGGTCCCATACAACGAGGACTTATATCCCATGATCTTTCAGATCATTAATTCATTTTTCCAAGGTTAAAATTTTTGGCATAACTTCGCTACCCATCTGGCACTTCAAGATCTACATTTCATATTCACATAACCTCCTACCCACTACCGGCAGTCAATAATCAAATCCTAATTTCAACAATCATTTCAGGTCTCGCGGGTCGAGTATTTTGTAAGTTAGGTTCGCCGTCATAGGAAACCTTAAACCTAAAAGACATGTCCAACTCACAATGGGTGTATGTCGGGTGTCTTCATCCCAACTCCTGCTTACAGATGCTCTAATATAGATCCTAACAAGAGTCGATCTCGATACTAACACGATAATTATCAATGATAATCTCTCCAAAGGAAAACGATTATACGGTCTATTACCAAAGGTCAATCATTCAAACATAGAACAGCACTTATAGTATTTTGTATCGTTACTTTACGTCGTCCCTTCGATTGGGGTGGTACATAGTACTCTCATCAAGGTTCGTTCTCAATGACTTCTGAGTAAATCTCTAGAAATTCGATGCGAATCGAGGATCTTGTTAGAGATTATCGATACAAGCACACTATGTTTACACAACTCCTTTAAATATAAAGAGTCAATTTCTTCATCAAGAATCTATCATTAACAAGAATGATATTAGCAGATTTCGTCAGTCTGTCGACGATGACCCAAATCGAATCAAATTCAGATGATGACCTTTGCAATAGCTAGACGTTTACTAATGTATGAGGCAATGTCTGCCTTCATAATTTGCCATCAGTACAACTTCTTCTGATAATGATACATTAAATCAGAAATGACAGGAATAGAATACTTATACTTACAGGATTCCAACATAAATAAATCTCAAAATCTCCATATTTAGGCAACCACAAGTGGCCTTCTATACATTCAACGCCATCGGCTTCTCAATTCTAATGGTTCACATTAGCCGCAAACCACTTTTATTATCTATATTATCCGTTTTACAAACATCGTTTATTTTTATATTGTTCGGCAATTTATTTTGCACCTTCATGATTAAGGAACATGTCCTAATTGGTTCTTTATATTTTCTACATAATGTGTCAGTAATTACGTTCACCTTTCTTCATATTTTCTAAGTTTTAATTCTATCTCAACTATTGTTTTTACCAGTTTTGCTCAATCCAACGTTTAAAGCGTCGATAATTACTACAAGTAATTAAATAATAAGTATTTAATTTTTATGAAACGTAAACGCAAAAAGTTTTTAAATTTTTTTAGTTTGTCCAATTATATAAAAATGTTCAAAATAAATTTGAATTTAATTAACACGATTTTTGCTGATCTATCGAAAATAATTAGTAAGATCCGTAAATGTTCGAAAAACCTTCTTTTATTCTTTGGTAAAAAATTTCTTAGTTGAAAAGCAAAAATTGTTGTTTCAAATTTCAAGTCATAATTTATATAGTTTCCTCAATTCTTCTTAAGATGTCCAAAGTATACACAAACATTTACCCCTAAACTGGAGTTTAGTTAAATGATTTGTGTATAAGGGAATAATCCCGTAAAAATTCTTTGGTTAAAACATTTGTCAAAACATATTTGCACTTTCTTTTTAGTATAACTCAAAGTCTTAAAATTACATGTTAATTATTCAAGGTACAGGTTTTAATTGTTTGGCCAATTCAGGTCAATTTATAAATGATTATTAACTCCTTCCTGTTCTTATAAACAAACAGATGGTCCTTAATGATCGCAAGCATGAATTTATCAATTTACAGCCTACACACGCGATTCACCAAATTTATGAATGCTACATGTGTATTTGTCAATCCAAACGACATCACGTGAAACTCATAACGTTCATTACAAATACCGGATGTAGTGATTGGAATAGATAATCTTTTTCGCAGATGCGAAGTTGATGATAACCATGCCATGGATCAAATCTTCAAAACATACGCTAGAACCTTATAAATGATCGAACAAATCTTCCATTTCGAGTCATGGATATCGTTTTCGATTGTCAATTTACTCAGTTCACAGTAATCTATAAATATAAGGAATGATAACACCATAGCTCTTCGTGATGACGAGCTCGGTAGAATAAAATCTTTCTTCGACAACTCTCAGTTGTACGGTATCCTTTAATTCAGATGGTGCTGACGTACAGTGCACATGCCACAGGTGCAGCACCGGAAATATAATCAATACCAATTTTAACTTGCCTTAATGGCAAAAGTCTAGGAAATTCACCAGCAAATACCTCCTAAATTTTCAGATGACAGAAACATCTTTTAATACATTCACTTTTTAAGTTCTTTCTAGATTATAATATTTATAACTAATTCAAAACCATTCACGGTATAACTTTAAGTCTAAATGCAGGATATGGTCATCCATCAAGAATTATTTAGATCACCTTTGATAATCAACATCTTATCATTTAGGGGAATTCTACTTGAGTTCCCATCAATTAAGACAATGTCCTCATGTCATAATCAATCAATCCAATCTAATGGCACTATCAACTTTCCAGTTTTATTGCCGTCGATAAGATGTGAACTTCTCGAAAGACTAATAATAACTCATAATCCTTCACAAGTTCAAGGATATCTGGAGACATAACTAACCTAAAAAGAGTACAACGCATAATCTATGCGAGAGAATTTTAAATCAGATACAGACGAAAACATTTAACGAATATGAATATATCCCATGTTTTCATAATTTGAGTACGCATTCAAAAGCTCCTCGGATCGTTACCCAGGTCATTCAAATGAAACCAAATCAAAAGAAATGATAGGAACGTCGATACATCCAGTCGGGTATCAACACTCGGTAATCAGATATTTTTCCTAAGAATCTCACTATGGGAGAATTGGACAAGAAAGAATTGTCAATTGTCAAATAAGACAATTTTCACAGATGAGTAAATTCGACTCAGAAGAATAGATAGTACGGGCACATATGTAGGTGTCCCTAACACTATGTCCCTATTTTTCACTTCTTGCAGATCTCATAAAATTTAATCTTTCACAATCTTCAAAGAAAATGTAATGTTTATTAACAATTTTATGGTGACTACTAATCAGCCTTGCATGGTCCATTCCAAATTGTATGTAGGCGCGCAACTATATACAATTTCAAGATTAACGATGCAATACTCAGTTCGTCAAAACTTTATCATCATGTTTATAATAAAAACATTTACAAAGATTTTCTTTGGTATGAAAACAATTAAGTTTTCCAAGGTATTTCATAATCAACTTTATTTCAGTAATGATTATTTATAAGTCTCCCTTTAAATAATCCATATGGTGATGAAAACCCAATTTTTCTCAAGGGATACTGTTTTAACTTATAAAAACAATGAGTGATCTGCAAAAGAGTGATGAAAAGTTGTTCACCAAGAACTAACTACAATATAATAGGAAATGAGCTTAGCCACTTTATCATGAGGTTCATGACCTCGATGGCACTCAGGAAGAATAATCCACAACGTAACTCAAATCGAGATGAGTACTTGTTCAATGGTTGCATCACTAATGCGAACATTAGGATGAAGCAATAAAAGATAGATAACATCGATACATGTTGGATTTAGCAATCAAAGGTAGTCTTTTCATTAATCACAAACAAGTCAAATTTCACCGTAACACATTACGTGTCACTATGTCATACAATTTCCAAAACTCATCCTAGCAAATGATATCTCAGTTAAATTAGGGATTTTTAAAAGATACCACAATGAATACTAATCTACAAGAGTCATTAGGTGTTCCACATGTCCCGGAAGATCCATCGGTCCCAATTCAGAAGAATATTTCTTCAATTTATTTCTTGGACACTAGGCATCCTCATCATTGGACAATGGCCTAGGAACAACCCTTAACACGAACTAACAATCAATTAAAACCTTATAATTCAATCACAGAACTTAACGACTTCCTCTTAACAATTTCATATTCCATAAAAGTTAAATTTTACTTCATTCTCCAATACTTTCAACTTTATTTTTAAACCTTAAAAGGGCAATAAAAGCTCGATATGATCAACACTTAATTTCCAATCCTAAAGCTCTTACAACAATAGTTATCAAATGAGTCACTAGTATGAAATGACTCACACATTCAATTAGACTTCTCGGAAAGGTACTAGCGGCATGAGGCTTTTGGATAATGGGTCCAATGACAGCCTCAAGTGCAACATTCACCCTTTCGATTCTCAAATTTAAGAATTGGGTGACAACGAATCAGATGACATCTTTCTAGGTGGTAACGTTTTGTCAAACTCCACTCTATAAGAAAAGATCGTCATAACATCGATATCAGTTTTAATCTTGCCAATTCTTTTTCAATATCACAATCAACTAATATCTACATTTCTACGAATATCAACCATTTGTTGGGATCATAAATATCCACAACTTGGTTTAGATCTAGGATAGCTAGAATTCCTACGAGAATAGCTTCGATTAATTTATTAGGGGATTTAGGGTTCCTTGTGACAATCTACGTCGTATGAATACCTCGTATAAATATCAAAATAATCGTCAAACAATCATGTAATAAAATTACATCATGTATATATGTATATATAATCCAAGTTATATATATATATTAAAATAACACTTCTCAGTCTGGCCTTGTTGGTAACTCGGGAATTCTTCGGCACCGTTATAGTCAAAAGATTTTTAGACATTTTTAGAAAAATGTTTATAGTTTAAAAGATTTTGAAATGTTTTATTCAAAACCTTGGTTTTAAAAATCTTTCGTTCTCTATAACGAGAACTCTAGTACAAAACTGTAACACCCCCAAATTTATACAACTCAATACAGCGGAAGACTCGTTGGTGTTACGGGATAGCACATTACTCACATCATAGACAACGCATAAAAATTGCGTCGTTTAATAATAAATCATTTCCATTCATAAATATCAAAGTTACATAGGTCCCAAGTCATATTATTTCATACAAAGTTTTACAAAGTATTTGAATGGAAAATATTGTTTAAGTGCGGGCCATGAATTCTTGTCGTCTTCCCGAGAATTTCCTTCAAGTACCTGAGATAAAACATGTTAAAAGAAAAGGTCAGCGATAACGCCGAGTGAATTCATAGAGTTTAATAAATTCCATCAATATAACTTTGGTATAAAATTATTACCAAAAATCGTTTCGTACAAATCATTCTAATAGGCCATAAAATAGCCAAAGTCATTTTTATACAAATCCTTATTGAAAATCATAATATAGGCATTTGCCTTAAAAATCATAATACGAGCCAATGTCGTAAAAACATCATACAATACGTCTTAGGACGTTGCAGAGTTAAATAAAAACCGTTATATGAATATAGTTATGAAAAACCAAAACACGAACATAATATCAATAGTATGACCCCGTATTGCTAGTTAGGCAATACATCGTAACTCGGTGCGTATAGTAGTATTTCGTTAACTGGATTATATAAGCCGCATGACATTGTTACCTTACTACAACAAACAACGGGTAGCTAGCCCGAAACTTAATTTGCCCATCTAAATTAGCGTGTCGTCACAAAGGTCACGCTATGGAAATCTTCTCATACATAAATTCGCTTACCAATCAATGTGGCACGACGGGGATCAACCGTCAAGGCGCGAACTGGGGTGATCGTCCCCAAATAGTACTATTATATGCATAAGCGTCTACCAAATCCCGGTAGTTCACAATTCATGCTAATGGGACTTTTAGTGACATAACCTAACTTTAATAATCCATTTAATTTCATCTATCGGGTCATTTAATCATTTATCGGGTCATACAATCGGGTCATACAATCATTCGGGTCCAAATCAATAAACAAACAATCGGTACAAATGGTGTCCTATTTTATAAAAACTAACATGTTATCTCCCTCGCGGGTTTATAAAACATTTATAAAAACATTTAAAAGAGTGCGAGGCTATGAACTCACGTTGATGTGGGAAAGCGGGTTATCGGCAATTCGGATGTACGGTACGTGCTTCAATCACGGAAACCTAGACAAATAATACTCGTCTTAGACTCATGTCCAATGACTTTATAAAAATAACAATTATGTATACATATTATGATTATATATATATGATGATCAAGTGGGTTTACATATTCTCGTTTACTCATTTTAGTGTTTATGTATTGGTAACTTCTTACTAGTTTTCTAGTTTTACCTATTTACGTGTTTTAGGTCCAATAAGCCTATTATAAGTTTATTAACTTGTATTAATCCATTTCATACTTGTATTATCAGTATTTATACTTTACATGTTGGGCACAAATGGGTTAAGCCCAATAAATAAGTTTATAAGTGTTTTAGTCCATTTTATTGTATTATTAGTCCAATAACGTTAACTTAGCCCGTTAATGTCCGTATGTTATATAGTTTGAGTTTTATCAGTTTTTACTTGTTATATATGTTTATATATCAGTATATGAGTTTTATAAATTTTACATTAGACGGGTCCAACCGTATAAGTTTTATTTAACAAAAACGTTAATTTTACGGTAATAGCCGAATAAGTCGTAAAAATCATGTTTATAGTTTTATAACTTATAAAACTTATCAAGCTACCATTTTTATAAAATGTCCATTTATTTATCCTTATAAATATTTATATAAATGTATTATATGAGTTAGTGGGTTTTAATTCACATTTATACTATTTTTATTTGAGTGCTTATATAATACTATTATACATTAATTTCCAAAATCTGATTTTATTTTCATGTTCACCAAAACTGCCATATCTAGAGTTATATATGGAGATAGAAGCTCAAATTTTTATGACATAAACAACATGATATGTGCTACATTTAACTCTCCTATAGCTACTGTTGAATCAGCCTCTAACTATTTTCTAAAAATTTTCCAAAACAGTGAACTCAGATTTGTATTTTAAACTGGTTTTGATCATATCTCTCACTCATCCTAATGATTCCATTGCATGACCAACTCTCACATGTGTACAAGACATATTACTTACTATATATACATTAATCTATGTCATTTTATCAGTTCATGACATGGTTCTTTACTGTGTTATACAGCCATCATTTTTAAGCATGATTTTAACCTTTTTACATATAGTTTTTTATCTTTTTACCCATGATTATCAACACCAAATCCCCACACAATACTTTTATCATCATATAATCATCATATATATATACAATAGGAAAGAAAATACATGATTACATAATCAAAATAACAAGAGGATGGGGAGAACAATCTTTATACCACCAAAGTGATGAAATGATGAGCTTTTAGATGAACAAGACATGGTTTTGGGTAACCAATCTTATGAGATATCAACACCACTTCTAGGATCACCAAGTATTTGTAGATTCCTCCAAAAATCAGCCCTTTTTCTTCATGAAAACTCCTTGAGAAATCAGCCCCAAACTCCCTTGAAAACTCCTTTTTACATGTTAAGATCACCTCCAATCTTCATAACTTCAATGGGTTTTCATCATATGTAAATTATACATATGATTTATGGTTGAATCAAGATCAAATGGGGGTTGTTTTGGATGAGTTTGGGACGAGTTTTAGAGAGAGGGAGGAGAGTGTTTAGTGGTTTGCATGTGTTGAAATGAATGAAAATGGTTTGAGGTGGTGGTTTTGATGTTGGTTGCTAGTTTACAAGTAAACTAAGACATGTGTCTTAGCTTATCTTGTAAGCTTGACACCACATGGTGTTGTTAGCTTTGTTTAGCCATGTGTGAGGGTGGGACAAGTATGTACTTGTTCCATCCCTATTAATTTACGGATATTCCTCGATTCTAGTTTCCTTGATTTACGTGCCCTCGGGTCGTTTTACGAAAAACGTTTTTATAAATTATGAAGCAACGGCACAAAACGAATCTAATAAAAATTGTCTCATCAAAAACGGAGTTCGAAAACGTAAATACGTAATCCTAAGGTTTCCGGTTTGGTCGTAAAGGACGTTAAATTAAAATCGTAAGTCCTAATCTCTTCTCGTAAATTTATGAGTTTATGAATCAACTCAAAATTAAAATCCCAAAATAATATTCCCGGATAAATTTATTTTCTGAAATGTCGGACTGTCACCAAAACGGTGTATGTAAACGTAAGCACGTAACGTTGAATCCTCCGGTTTAGACGTAGTCGACCCTACTTCAAGACGTAAATCCAAATTACTTCCCAAAAATAAGTGAGTTCATAATATAACATTAAAATAATATTTTTAATTAATATTTGATAATAAAATATCAACCATAAATTGACGGATTGTCACAACAACTTCAATGGATTCCTAAGTATGATTACATGAAATAGGATTGATACATGCCTGTATAGTATATGTTGGTAGTACGTATGGTTATGATAGGCGTATGTATGGTGGTAAGTATACTATATGGAGTATTTTGGTAGTTATTAACGGGTGTCATGTTTTTACTATAGCATGGTGAATACGCGAAATGGTTCCGGAGGAAGTGGTGGTGACGGAAATCCTGACTTGGCTGCTTTGATTGCTGCTCAAATGGCCAACATAATACCAACCATTGTTCATCAGGTGACTAATAACCTGAACCCACAACAAAAATGGTCAAGGAGGAGGTGGAAACGATGGCTGTAGCTATAAGGCATTCACGTCTTGTGGTGCAAAAGAGTATGATGGGAAAGGTGGCGCGGTAGTACTTACCCAATGGATTGAGAAGATGGAGAATGTGATTCAGATGAGCGGCTGATTAACCAATCAGAGGGTCATGTATGTAACCGGATCATTAGTGGGGAAGGCTTTAACTTGGTGGAATACTCAAGTTCAAGCAAGAGGGAGAGTTGTTGCAAATGCCATGGCTTGGAACGAATTTAAGGCTCTTATGACTACGGAGTTTTGTCCAAGCAATGAGATGGAGAAGCTGGAGAATGAGTTTTGGGGACATGCTATGGTTGGAGCTGCTCATGCAGAGTACACGGATCGCTTCCATGAGTTGGAAATGTTGGTACCCCATTTGGTTACCCCTGAGGCGAACAAAATCAAGCGGTACATTGTTGGATTGCCTGCTCGGATAAGGGGAATGATCAAGGCTACTCAGCCTAACATGATACAACAAGCTATACTGACCGCAAGAATACTTACTGAGGAGGCTGTATCTAGTGGAACTTTGGGAAAGGCGGGGGATAAAAGAAAGGAGCTAGAAGCTGCGAGATCGCCTGACACCAACTGGAAAAATGGTAAGAAGGAAAAAGATGGAAGAAGTTTTGCCATGAGAGTACCTCAAAATTCTGGAAATCCGAACAACAACAACGCAGCTTGCCGAACCTTCTCTAGGTTCCATACAAGAGGCACGCCAAGCCCTGTATGCTTCAATTGCAATAAACCCGGGCACTTTGCTAAGGATTGTAGAGCACCTAACAGGAACGCAACACCAATCCAGTCTGTGGGGATGAAGGTCACCGGGGGAAACTGCTTTGAGTGTGGACAATCAGGACACTACAAGAGAGCGTGCCCAAGGTTGGCCGGGGCAACTAATCAAGGAAGGGGTCAGCTAGCATTGGAGGGGAGCCGAGGGAATCAAGGCGGTGGTCGTCAGACCAATGCCAACCGTAACAATGGAAACAACGGGAATCGAAACTGGAATCGAAATGACGGGAATAGAGGAAATAGGAATGGAGGCAGGGTTTACCTTGCGAATGCAGTAGAGGTCGTCCAGGACCTGAATGTAGTGACGGGTACGTTTTATGTTAAAAATCACTTTGCTACTATCCTTTTTTACTCTAGAGCTGATTTTAGCTTTGTATCTTCCCAATTTGTGCCTATGTTAAACATGAGTCCTTGTATATCACAACCGGGTTATGTGAATGAGATAGCTAGTGGTAAACAGAAATAAGTAGATGAAATTTTCCGAAACTGTAGCTTAGAGTTAGGAGATTATAAGTTCACTATAGATTTGATCCTTTTAGGTCACGGGAGTTTTGATGTGATCATTGGGATTTATTGGTTATCATAGCATCGGGTTGAGATAGTATTCATGATAAAGTTGTTAAAATTCTTATAGGTGATGGTAAGGTATTATATGTTCATGGGGAAACGAGGGATAAGATGACCAAATCCCTCATGAGTGCGAAGGATGATGACTCACAAATCAGTAAGATCCGGGTAGTAAAGGAGTTTGTGGATGTATATCCAGACTACTTAGTGTGATTACCACCGGTGAGATAAGTATCGTTTAAGATTGACTTAGTACCCGGGGCAACACCCATAGCGAAGTCACCATATCGTCTAGCACCATCAGAGATGCAGGAAATAGCTGAGCAACTCATGTAATCGCAAGACAAAGGTTTCATTCGGCATAGTTCTTCTCCATAGGGAGCACCCGCATTATTTGTTAAGAAGAAGGATGGATCATTTCGAATTTGTATCGATTACCGGGAGCTGAATAAGCTGACCATTAAGAATCATTATCCACTCCCACGTATTGATGATTTGTTTGATCAACTACAAGGAGCAAAATACTTCTCAAAGATAGACCTTAGGTCCGATTATCATCAACTAAGGGTATGTGAGGAGGATATACCAAAGACTGCATTTAGAACAAGGTATGGACATTTTGAATTCACCGTCATGCCATTTGGTTTAACCAATGCGCCAGCAGTGTTTATGGATCTAAGGAACCGAGTGTGCAAACCATACTTGGCCAAGTTTCTCATAGTATTCATTGATGACATACTTATCTATTCCAAGACAGGGAAGGAGCACAGTGAGCAGTTGAGGTTAGTGTTGGAACTACTTAGGAAGGAGAAGCTTTATGGGAAGTTTTCCAAGTGTGAATTTTGGCTACAAGAGGTGCATTTTCTGGGTCACGTGATTAACCAGGACGGCATAGATGTGGACCCGGGGAAGATTGAAGTTGTGAAAGATTGGAAGGCACCTACTACACCGTCTGAAATAAGGTCGTTTTTAGGCTTGCCGGATATTACAGGAGGTTTATATGGAACTTCTCCAAAATATCAAAGCCTTTGACATTCCTGACACAAAAGAACTAGAAGTATGAGTGGGGTAAGGATCAAGAGGAGGCCTTTCAGACACTAAAGGATATGTTGTGTAATGCAATCTTGTCTTTCCCTGAAGGAATGGAGGATTTTGTAGTGTATTGTGATGCATCTAATCAGGGGTTGGGGTGTGTTCTTATGCAGAGAGATAAAAGTTATTGCTTATGTGTCACGACAGTTGAAGAATCATGAGAAGAACTACATGACCCACGATTTAGAACTAGGGACTGTAGTCTTTGCTCTCAAGATTTGGAGACATTATTTGTATTGCAAGAAAAGTGTAATCTACACAGATCACAAAAGCTTGTAGCACGTTTTTTATCAGAAGGACCTAAACATGAGACAACGAAGGTGGTTGGAATTATTTAGTGATTATGATTGTGAGATCAAGTATCACCCGGGAAAGGCCAATGTGGTGGCGGATGCTTTGAGACTGAAGGAAAGACTGAAACCAAAGAGAGTAAGAGCCATGTGTATGACTATTCAGTCGAGTCATAGAGATAGGATACGGGCAGCCCAGGAAGAAGCAATTAAAAAGGAAAAAGTGGAGGAGGAAAATTTACACAGTATGGACAAGTTCATGGAGAAAAGGGGAGACGATTGTTTGTATTATTTAGACAGAATCTGGGTTCCATTGTTTGGTGATACAAGGAAAGTCATATTGGATGAAGCCCATGCAACGAGGTATTCAATACACCCAGGGGCTGATAAGATGTATCAGGATTTGAGGGACATGTATTGGTGGCCAGGAATGAAGAAGCATGTAGCGATGCATGTCAGCGAATGTTTGACTTGTGCAAAGGTGAAAGCTGAGCATCAAAGACTCTTAGGATTACTGCAGCAACCTGAGATTCCTGAGTGGAAATGGGAGAATATCTCCATGGACTTCATTACTAAGCTGCCAAGGTCTAATAACGGTAATGACATGATATGGGTAATAGTGGATAGGCTGACTAAGTCTGCACATTTCATTGCAATGCGCGAGGATGATAAGATGGAGAAGTTTTCTAAGAAGTACATGGAGCATGTGGTGGCAAACCATGGGGTGCCGGTGACAATAATATCGGATAGAGATAACAGGTTTACTTCTAGGTTTTAGGGAACGTTGTAGAAGGCGTTGGGTACAAGACTGGATATGAGTACGGCCTATCATCCACAGACAGATGTTCAGAGTGAAGGTACCATTCAAACACTAGAAGATATGTTACGGGCGTGTGTGATAGATTTTGGAGGTAGTTGGGAGACTCATTTGGCGTTGGCTGAGTTTTCATACAAAAATATTTATCATGCTAGTATAGAGTGTGTACCATTTGAAGGACTCTATGGGAGGAAATGCAGATCACTACTACTATGGGCTAAGGTTGGAAGCAGTCAGCTTATAGGGCCTGAATGGTACAGGAAACTACTGATGTGATAACAGTACTTAAAGAGAAACTAAAGACGGCCAGGGACCGACAAAAGAGCTATGTTGACAAGAGGCATAATCCACTGGAGTTTAGTGTTGGAGACAAAGTTATGCTAAAGGCTTCACCATGGAAAGGGGTGATGCGGTTTGGGAGGAAAGGGAAGTTAGCACATAGATTCGTGGGTCCATTCGAAATCCTTGAAAGGATTGGACCAGTGGCTTATAGGTTGAGATTACCAAAAGAGTTGAGCAGTGTGCATGACGTATTTCATGTGTCGAATTTGAGGAAATGTATAGCAAAGACGGACTTGCAGGTACCGTTAAATGATATTAGAATAGATACGAGCCTTCTTTTTATTGAAGAGCCGGTAGAGATTATGGATCGTGAAGTTAAGGCTCTAAAGAGAAGTAAGATACCGTTGGTTAAGGTTAGATGGAATTCGAAACGTTGACCAGAGTTCACTTGGGAACAGGAGGAGTTCATGAGGAACAAGTATCCTTAGTTATTTGCTAATGATGGGACTGATCCTAAAGAGTAAATCTCGGGACGAGATTTCTATTAGGAGGGAGTGATGTGACAACCACGGTTTTGAGGTTCGTCACTTAGTTTAATTTTGGGCATATTTCGTGAAATTATGTGTCTTTATGTGTTTATGTGTTATTTGGTGTGAATAGAGTGTGGTTTGGACATCGTTTTCGGGTACGGGGTACCTTGTGAGTGAAACGATGTGTGATGTTTTCATGTTCATGAGCTCACATAGCAGTGACTATGAATTTTGATGGTGTTACTTAGTGGTTTACGTATACGTATATGTATTATAGAAAATCGTATTTTTACGATTTAGGGTTTTTGCATTTAGGGGTCTCGGATGAAGTATATAGTCATGGGAATAATTTAAGCGAAGGTTTTAGGTCATTTAGGACTTAGTTATATAGTTTATTTCATATTCTAAGAGTTTTTATAAAACTGTATATTTTTACGTCTTTTACGGTATACGCGTAATTTGACTAGTTTTACGGTTTAGAGGTTTTGGAGGTTTTAGGAGCTGTAATAAATTAAGGTAATCTAAGGAAACATTAGTAGTGTATTAATAAGTAATAAAAGAAAAAAAATAAAAAAATACATAAAGGGCGGTGGAAGTCTACGCACAAGAAAGAAAAAGGAGAAAAGAAGGGGAATTATATAAGGCAATTTTATTTTGGTTAGGATTATTATTTTAAATATATAAGGTGTAAACTAAGATAAAAAAACATAATCCCTGGATAATTTTAGAAGTCGACGTTTTTTTTCTTGGGTTTAGGGTTATTCATATTTTTTTTGTCTTCCATTATTCTTAAGGTAAAAATCTTCAATCTCTCTTTAATTAAATTGTTTTTAATGTTGTTATAATCAATATATGATGGATTTAGGGTTTATTCGAAATTAAAAAACCTGATTTTTTATGATATAACAAAGATTAGAATAATTAGGGCTTGGGATTAATTAAGTTATGAATAATTAGTTAGGTTAATTATATAAAATTCGTAATTAGAAACTTGGAAGAATTTTTGGTCCATTGTTTTGATCATATCTAAAGTTCTACAAACTTTTAATTTTCGTCTTATGTCCCTAAAAAGGTAATTGAATTATCTTTCAAATACAAGAAACGAGAACGAAATTTGATGTGGGGAAGTGGGTCAAAAACAGGTTAGTAGTTTTTGGATCAGCCTGTTTACATTTTATGTTTTGAGTTGGTTAGGGTGCTTAGGGTTATAGATAGACCTTAAAACGAATATGGGAGTTACTTTATATATTATAGAAAGGATCTGGAGTGGGTCTAAGTAAATGGAATAGGTTAAGACCCTCTAGTCATAACAAACTTTTCATATGTTCAAAATCAGTAAATTCTGGATAGGTAAAAGTATAAGTTGCATACCTATGACTTAGAAGTAGCTTTGAGGTTGGGGAAAGGGCTGAGAAGTTAGCTAACACAAATAAGGTTATGATATATTCATTGCAAAGAATGTGGTTTAGGTTTGGTGGGCGTTTGGCTCATAATATGGAGTGTGAAAATCGGGACTGTTTTGGATTAAATGTTAACGGGACGGGTTATGAACTTAACTATGTTAAGGGCTTTATAGAGGGGTTTAATGGGAGTCTTATGAAATATACATGAGGTTAAGTTGTAGGAGAAGGTTAGTTATCCATAATAGATTGATGAGCCATTTTGGTATGTGGTTCATGTCTTGATTGTATATGTTTGTGTGTTTAGATTTTTGATAGTGCGCGGATATTTGGAGAAGCTTGATCAGGTGAGTTTCATAGTCCCATATCTTTTAATGATTTTGACTTCCAGATGGGATGGAATAGACACTCGTTATGGTTTTATAAATTGTTCCTGTGAATGTTTTATGATTGGTGATGGACTTGTGTGTACTTATGTGATTAACTGCTAACTGATTCATGATTGTTTTGTGATTTGACTTGGTACCAAGGGGATGTTGACAAGGCGGGGCCTTGGAATTGGTTCATAGGTGTACGGGCACCTATGGGACCATGGTGTTTGGAAAGGCTTGGAGCCTTGGAATTGGTTTGGTATGAATAAATCTTGAATTGTTAGTTGTTAATGCACATTTGTAACACATTGTCCATATATTTTTATTGTTGGTGGTTATTCACAGCTTATATTATAACTGATTTGAGGTTGGAGTCTAAACCTATGACTCTCACCAACATTATGTTGACGTGTTTTAGTGTCTCTTTCTGGTGAGAATATGGTTAAGCATGAGAATAGAAGTGGCTAGCTTTGGACGCTTAGGGTTTCATTTGGAGGAACCCCATTTCCTCTTAGTCTTTATTTGATGTTTGAATAAGTGATACTTTGTTGACACCTAGATGTTTGCTTTGTTTATGTTAATTGTTTGTCTCAGTTAAGCGGTAGGACTGTTACCTACTTACCTAGACTCCTGCATTGTTGAGATATTGTCATGACATTTGTGTCACCATTTTATGAAATTTTTTATTTCATTTAGTTATCTCTATAGACACGCCATGTTGTGATGATATCCACACGCCGCGCCCCATATTCTGCCATGGTGGGGTGTGACACAAACTCTCCGTCATCTATGTCTTATCCCATGGTACCCTACCATCAACCCTCCACGAGTAACTTCATGCCACAACAACAATAACTCACCAGTTATGGATATCAACTTCCTGCTGCTGTGAAATACTTGTAACAACCGATTGATTTCTTTGATGACATCACCGATCCTACTCATGCGATTAATACTGTCTATCACTTATTTCAAAGGCATTCAAATTCACCGTTAACCCAACCAACAACAATCAGAAAATCTCCTCGAACACAAGAAATAGAAAGATTGCTCAACCATTCATGAATGAGAATCAAGATCGTCAATTGGTAGTTGGAGGGAACACAGGGAATCAGTTTCAACAATATGGTGTTCGGAATGTGGGAAATCAGTATGGTCAAAATGTAGGGCAAATAGTTGGGAATGCAGGCAATCAGTTTGGACAAAACCATGGTCAGAATCAGGGAGTTCAGAATGTGGGAAATCAGAATGGGTTAACTGTTGTACTGACGATTGGTAATCAGATGGGAAATATTATGGCCGCTAGGGCTGAAAATACTGGTACGGGTAATGGAAACAACAATCATCAGTTCAGTGCTACAACTGCGGGGGATTTGGTCATTTTGCTCGAGATAGCACAACAAAAAAGAAGAGGGATGTTGCTTACCTTCAAACTCAGCTTCTCATAGCACAAAAGGAAGAGGTAGAAATTCCAATTCAAGCTGAGGAATTTGATCGTATGGCTTCTGCAGCAGAATATGACGAGGAAGAAGAGGTGAATGCCAACTACATCTTGATGGCAAACTTGCAGCAAGCATCAACCTCGAAAATTCATGATGACAGAGCTCCCGTCTATGATTCAGACGGTCCCTCTGAGGTACAACCACGTTTCGATGATAATGATATATATAGTATGTCTAATCAGAAGAAAGAGTATACTGAGATACTTGATCCCTACACTGAGACACACGTGGATCAAACGAGTAATAGTACTATTGTTTCTAATGCGCCCAGTGTGGACCTTAGTGGAGATCAAGTCCTCCAGCCTACAACCCTTCCTGACGAGATGCATGCACATTATAAAACATCATTTGATAAGCTTGCTAAGGACATTGATCATGTTAAGGTTGTTAATTATAAGTTTATAGAATCTAATGCCCAATTGACCTCTGAGCTTGCTAAATACAAAGAAAAGGAGAAAAGCTTTGAAATTTATCACACTAAAATTAAGGAACTTGAACAAGCTCATGCTACATCAGTTTATCAAGAAAAATGCGCTACTAAGAAATTAAATGCCTTACATTTAAGTAGTTCTAAAAAGGTAAGCGATTTGAATGATGAAAACACTTCACTTAATAAACAGCTTTCAAACGAAAAATCTACTATTTCCGAGCTTAAAGAAGAACGAAAAAAGCTGAAACATAATTTCAAAATTCGCGAAGATGGGCTTTTTGAGGATATTTTTAACGTTGAGGATAAGATTAGGGAATAAGACAATCTTTTGATAAAACGTGGTCAATCCATGTAAACTATTAACATGCTTTTCACCAAAAGTGAATGAAGTGTACTACACCCGTTATAAATTGGCGTTAGGTTGTCCTCTTCCCCCCAATCCCGAACATCTTAAGCATGCTCAAGCCACCAAACAAATCTTATATAATGGTAATGTGTTGCTAGATAAGCATGATCCTCTTAGTGTGCATGATTCTGAGGAAATTATTGAACTTCCTGCAAAGAGTCTTTTAAGAATGCAAAAGCTTAATAAAGAAGTCACACCCGTTTATTATCCGTAAATTAATCCTTCTTTAGGAACATTTGTTCGATCTAAAACGAGTAATACAATGCTTTTGATACCGAGCGAGGAATTGTCGGATCACCCTCCTAAACCGAGCATTGCACGACGCTTTGTAAACACTTGTTTTATTCCAAACAAATAACTAAACACAAGATATTCTTTTTTGTTTTACACATACTCCACACTCTTGACTGCACACCTCAACAAATTTTAAATTAAAAGTGGGGTAAAAGATATAAAATACCATCTTACTTATTGATTTGTACCGACTTTAAACACTTACTATTTTATCTCGTGACTTTACCATTATACTTTCAAATTTGTTTCGACTATACCAATATTAGCTTGAAATGACTATATTACCCATGTCTTCTTCAACATAATTACGTTTATTGTCATCGCATCACACTCTCCTCCATTGCAGTTTCTCTCTTTGTGGACCAACATAAACTGAAAAAAATCATAATCTTTTACTAATTTATAACTTATCATCTTCTTTATCACTTAACTACATCAATTGCCCATAAAGTTCTTCCATTAATAAATCTCAAAATTCATAAAAATTAAAAAAAAAAGTTTACAAATGGGTTAGACACATACACTATGACACAATCTACTAGACCACCAGATTTGAATCTAATGGTGGTTAAGCTTTCTGGCGATACAACAAACACTCTATTGTAGATCCAACCTTAAAACACAAACCCAAATCCAATACAATCATCAGCGGATCTTATCTTATATTTAATAGTTACAGAGGAGGATTTAGCTGGTACAGCCAACACGGATCGCATCAGATTTAACTTGCCAGTCTCAACAAAAGCAGGATCTTCGATACCCCATAACACTAAATAGCAAAATGGATCAGCAAGTCGGTGATAATCAAAGTCTTTTCCATAATGAGCCCCAATCATTCCAGTAAGTTTTGCATCGCTAAAAGAAGTAGAATGAATTTATATTTCTAGATATGCATACTTTATCACAACGTAAGGAATTTTAGGAGAGCCATCTTTGTCTTTTATGGTACAAGTGTGGAACCACCATCGGGGATGTTTGGAATGTTTATAAACGCATGAGTATAGTCATTTCAGGATTTTTCAATCAGCAAAAGTATATTCATGTAGTCATTAGCAAAAAAGAAAGGATTTTTCAATCATTATGCTATAAAAAAAAACAAAGGGTATATTAGTCATTTATAAGGGTAGTATAGTCATTTCAGGCTAATATTGGTATAGTCGAAACAAATTTAAAAGTACAATGGTAAAGTCACGAGATAAAATAGTAAGTGTTTAAAGTCGGCACAAATCAATAAATAAGATGGTATTTTATAACTTTTACCCTTAAAAGTGCTATCAAAAACTATTGTTCAACAAAACTATACTATTGCTGGGACTAACAATGGATCCATCATTCAACAAACAACATTCATCACAATCAGCAAGAAACAAATCTACATAATAATAAAAAAAAAAGAAAAAAAAGAGAAAGAGAACTTACAATCTTGCATTGTTAAGAATAAAACGTACATTCTTCAAACCAAACTGAGACCATTAAGATTATCGACTCGAATCAAATCCAAACCGATTCAAACACTAACACCAAATAATATTCTCTCTTTTTTTGCTTCTTTCTTCGACTAAGAATACTGACTTTTTTCTTTCTTGTAGCCACGAACAACAACCACAACACAAACACTCCCTTTGTTCTTTTTGTTCGAGCACAGTAACACCAAATAATATACTCCTCTCACTTTTTTTTTTCTTCAAAATCTTTTACAAACATTTTTTTAAACTACAACCTTCAAAAACTTATAAGCTTTTTAAAAACTTGAAACATTTGAGATTAAAAACGTATTACATAAACAAGATCATAAAACCAAGGTTTTCAAGATCGAGATCTTACTTAGGATCGTTTCCGCTTTTGTAAGATCGAGATCGTAATGTAGGATCGAGATCATAAGATCCTACTATAATATAATTCTTTTAATAATCTTTGTAATATTTACAAATTTACAAATTAATATACATCGTGAACACAAAATTATACGAATATTTTATAAAATGTGGTCCTAAATTATGATTATGAAGTGTATAAAAAGATTTACATGTTGTTTTCTACATTATACAAAAAAGAACCTATAAATTTGTAAATTTTTAGTTTGTCGCTCGAGAAAAAGTAAGATCGGATCGTAGTATATCATAAGATCTTATGATCAAGATCGGGATCCTATAAGATCTTAAGCATGCAAAGATCCTACGTAAGATCCGGATCATTTTTGCTTTGTAGTATCGTTGTAAGATCCTAAGATCAAGATCGGGATCTTGACAACCTTGCATAAAACCAAATAAATATTTTAATATCAAGACTTACAAAATACCAACTTTCTCAATTCTTTTGAAAAAAGGGAATTAATATTGCAAGTCTAAAAACCAAATTAAGATAAACTTATGGAACTCAGATTAGTCTCATCAAAATACCAACTTTAAAAAAAATGAATAGAAATTACATTTATCACAAAACACCAACTTTTAATTAATCTAAAAACGAATTACAAATGTTTGAGAAAATCTAGAACTCAAACAATAAAATTAAATGGAACTCAGAATTTAAAAGACCAACTTTTTCATTAATAGAAAAAGGAATTACATCAAATTTGGAACAAGAAAAAAAATATAAAACCTAAGCCCTTTATATATAGGCTCACAGATTTTTCTATAAAGCAATAAACCTTAATCTATTGATTACCCGAATTACCCATTGATATTCTCGATATTCTTGAAGCATATTTTGATTTTAAACTTGGTCCTTGGTCTTGATTCTTGGCAGTATTACGTGGGTTTCTTAGCTGTGTTTTTCGACTGGTGTGATGTCGGGTTGAGATGAGATAGTGATGAACTTAGGATTAGGGTTTTGATTTTGGGATTAATGGTGATAATGGTGGCTGTGGGTGTAAGAACCCTGATCTGTGTTTTGGTGTTATGTTAACGACCCCCCGCCTTTTTTTTTTTCATATAACCGTACATAAATAATAGGGGCTGGGTCAATTGGACAATGTTTCCAAATGTTTAGTAAGAATTAAAACGTGGGCTTGGATAGTGTCATAGGCCCAAAAACAAGTAACATGTAAATATGACCGTGAATTATATTTGACTTAGGAATTGCTATGAAACTTTTTCTTTTATTTCAAATGTAATAAAAGATGATCGTGGGTGTGCTGGCCTTTTATGGGCTAATAACGTTTTAATTATATTAACGGGCTGACTCAGCTCATTAAACGGGTGCGGGTCGGCTCGTTAAATAGTAATTAGATCATTGGTTTTTTATGCCCATTTCACTGTCGGGTCTTGGGTTTGAATTTGACTTCGTCTTGACTTGTAAAATCTTTAGACTTTTTCGAGTCGAACCGAATATACCCATTTTGCTCTGTTATGTTCAATCACTGCTTCGGTCTTGTGAACATCTTCCATTCTTCAAGGACTTTTCTTGGAAATCAACATTTGGGTCCGGATCTTTGTGTGACTTCGTTTCCGTGTTCGTTTTTGCTTTGTTTCTTGTTATCTTTTTGTCTTTTTCACGATATCCACACCTAAAACATACAACAAACGAATACAAGTATATTTTCCGGTATTTTATGATATATTTTAGCGTTTTAAGCCTGATTTGGACGATGAGACCATGTATAATTGCGGTCTCATCACTCCCCCTACTAAACCATTGCTTGGCCTCACGCAATGCTAGAATAAAGTATCGTAGCACTTCCAAAATTCATTTTTATGTAACATTTATTGAAAATTAAACATACTACTATTATTACGTGTGTTTTAGACATAATCTATGATTTTCATCGCAAAATGGGACTACGTTCATAAAATAAGAACACGTGAATGTCTCATAAAGATAAGTTCGTCGTCCTTGATTTTTACCCAATTCCATGCTAAGCGTGTAACGAGATCATTGTCATTATAAGTTAGTAATGCTAACACTACTCATATGCTCTAATCACGTACTTAGACTCCCTTATTCCTAATTGGTATTGTTTATATTTTACTTTGTCTTGAATGATTGATGACGTATAGTCCCCAGCCGGGTCATGAACCCGGCCCATGGGTACTACCCGTATGCGGCCCATCATGAATGGGTTGGATTAGTGTCATTTGAGACTATGGGTTTCGGATGAACATTGTCCGCATGAGTTATATCCGGCCCATGGCCTGACACGGCCGGAACAGGGTTAGACAGAATCACAATCTAATTAGGATTGTGATTTACCCTAAAGTATAGGATATACACTAACCATAATTAGAAGATAACAATCAACTAATTATGGTACTTATGCTTTACTTGGGGCCGAAGCTTTGGTAAAAGCCCACTCGGGTTTTACCGCCTATATAAGAAACCCCCAAGGGTTCCACAAAGGTATAGTATCATTCACTCTCTCACATCTCACTCGATTATTAACCCTAAACCGATTACTTACTCTCACGTCGGAGTCTAATCGTGGGATACGTTCCCACGGTAACCCTAACAGCGTGCTACTTTTAGTGTGCAGGATCTCAAACCGAAGTTTACTTGGTGCAAGATTCGGAGTCCAGGCACCCGAATTAAGACTAATTCGGGTCAAGCTAGGATCATCCAACTTTTGTATCAACAAGTTGGCGCCATCCGTGGGACCCTACACTAAACTAAACTCTACCGATGACGAAGGGACAACCTTAGGGAAACCCAAGGAACACTAATCCCGGGAATCGAAGGCCAGGGGGAGACGTTCCTGTCAACCCTGCTCCACCTCCCACTGGGTAGGTGGGAGGGGCCGAACAATCAAAACACGTTGTTTCAATCCCCTGGCAATGCTGGCACGTCAACCAACTCCACGCCACCATCCCTCACGTTGAAGAATCCCGACCCGGGATCAGCACCAAATGCTCCCAATAAGGAGTTGCAGAGGATACCTGCTGTGGAAACAGACCTGGAAGCCGCTTCACTTGATGATGAGGACATCGAGGGCGTACTCCCGAAAAACTTCAAAAGAATCATCTCGGCCATCACGGCAAGGTTAAATTTGGGAAAGAACCTCCAATCCAAACTCACCTTCAGCAGTGCCGCACGCGGCACTCCTGCCTAAACTCGAAAGAGACAAAGAAAACAACGGATCAAGGAACAACAACCTTTGGAGGAACATCCTCGACCATAGAATGTGTTTGAACGCATTGGGGATCGAATCATGCAAGAATTTCAAGAGGCTCAAGGTGAGGAAGATCACTCAGATAGGTCCATAGGACGTGCAGCATTATAGACCCCTTTGAACAGTAATCGCCGCACTAGTGTGTTTGGAAAGATGGATTCCGGTAGAAAGAAGATTCCTACCCCCTCTCACAAAAGTGGCTATCATACCCAATCAAAGAGCAGAACGCGATCATCTTATCACGATCTTTTAGGATCTGATTCGGATGACCATTACCCAAGGCGCCGCCGACCGAAGTATTCCTCCCCCGAACCATCGGATGATGAAGGAGGACGCTACGGGCACTCCTATTATCACACCGATGAGGAAGAAGTCCTCTCCCTTCCATTGTGTAGTAAGAGGGAGGATGCCTTCACAACCCACATACGAGATTACTCCGAGGACAAAAAACACCGCATGCTGGCGAGTGTCAAAACCTATGATGGATCTGGTGATCCGGATGACCATTGATGGTGGTAGTAATACGTCTTTTAGCAAAAAGAACGTAATTAGAGCAAGCGTTAACAAGTGATTTAGGAAAACAACAAGAAAATGACCAAAGTGGGGATCGTTCTCAAGGAGGCTAGTGTGTTGTGTAGAGAATTGATTAATGATGTGATTATTTTTATGAAGCAAAGAAATGAGAAAAGAAAGTAGAAAGAAATGACGGTTAAGATTATGAATTAAACTAAGACGAAGTCGTGCACGTAAAACCGTAAAAGTGACCAAATTAAAAAATTACCCTAAAAATTCCTAGAAAATTGCAATAAATCCGAAAAATGTAATTAGAGTTTACAAAAAATAAAAAATCACTCAAAACTTTTATTTAATTAAATATTAAATTTTTAATGCTAATTAAAGCCCAAAAATCAATTTAATTAACAAAAAGCCCAAAATGAGATTTTTTAACTTGTAAACCTCTAAAATGACTTAATTAAATTTAGAATTATTTTTGAAAATTTTAAAATTAATTAAAACTATTTAAAAATAATTAAAAACTATTAAAACTTAAAATAATTCTAAAAATTAATCTAATGACAATAAAATTAATATAAAAATTTTAAAATTCCTAACTTAATGTATTTGAACTAGGAAAAATGAAAAACTTTCAAAAATCTAAATTTTAATTTTTAATAATAAAATAATAATAAAATATTAATAAAAATCCAAAATTTATAAAAAAATGTAAAAAGTTGCAAACTAGTTTATTTTAACCTAAATAAAACAAAATTTAAATTAAAAAATTACCCCTATTGGGCCATCAAATGGGCCAAAAGTCCAAACACACCCCTTAATGGGCTTTTTATGGCCCAATAAGAAAAATGTTGTCCAAATGGGCCCAAAACTTCTAGTTAAGCTTAAAATCTGATTTTAAACACAATTTTTCAAAGGCCCAAAAGCTGAAAATGAGCTTAAGCTAGCTTATTTCAAAACAGCTTATTCTTAATGGGCTTTTTGGCCCATTAAGCTATTAGCTGATGCCATAAGCTAAAAGTTTACCCATGTCCTTCTCTTGACCTAAATAAGCTATTTGCAAAAAGAAACTTGAAATAAGCCCAAGGAATAAGCCTGAAATAAGCCAAAGCTCTCTTCACAAAACGACAAAATAGTTGTTTTTGAGTTCTAGGCTATTTCAAGAGCTGATTCAAGTTGCAATAAGTCACAAATAGCTTTACTAAGCTTAATAATAAAAAATCTTTCAAAAAGCACCACTCAATAAGCTGGAATAAGCAATAAGCATTTTGTAAAAGTCAAACAGTTTGGTCTTCTAGTCAAACCTAAAAGTCAAAGTCCACAAAGCTCCAGATCTCTTAAATGGGTCAAATAAGGAAGATTGATTACAAAAACAAAGTTGTTGCAAGTCTCAATTAGCTAGAATAGCTTATGAATAAGCTGTTTGATAATTAACACTAGCAGTGGCTAGTTTTGGGGGTTCAGTAGTAGGAAAAGTTTCCACCGCTTGACCTTTTTGACTTTTTGTCTTTAGTGACTTTTTGTTGGATTCAAGTTAAGCAAAGTCACCCAAGTAATCAGTTAATCAGAAGGAGTCAATAACAACAACAAAAACACAAATTCACCAAGCCAATTAACACAATTTAATCAAAACATCCACAAACATGCACCAGATATGAACAATAGCAGTTGTGAACTCAATAAGCACTTTTAGCAAGAATAATCCAGCCAAACTTAACCAAAAGTATACACAAGATATAAATAATTTAAATGAACATAAATAAATAGGTTTCATGTACTAATTAAAAGTTAAGATCAAGATTCAAGCCCATGAATATTACTGATGAACAAAGAACAAGCAGTTATGATACTTTGCCAATATACTTGACCACAAATCCAATTTCAAACACTCAAATCTTCTTAACAGGTTATATTAACTATGTTTAATCACTTGTTATCCCTAAGCATGCATACAAACTAAGTGTTACCAAAGTCTTAGGTCAAAACAAGCAGTTTTCAATTTTTTATAGCACCATCAAGATTTTGATGTTTAAAAGCCAAGAACTTGAAGCAATTAGCACTCAACCAAGTATATATCAGATACCAACAATAAACAACTCTTTCCAATAAATCAAAAACACTTTGTGATCTTAAACAGGTTAACCCAAACACCCCTTAACTTTTTCAATCCAAGACTTAACAAAGTATAAGTGTTATTCAATGTTACCCAAGCCCAATCTAACATAATAACAACTATATTATGCAGTATCAAGCAATATTAAGCCACAAAATCAACAAGAACAATAGCAGAACACAAATTCACAAAAATCAAGTACTTTATCAAATTTTTGAGAAAAGGGACTCAAACCTCATGAATATACATCCACACTCACGAATTTTTGACCTGATGTGCCTAGCAAAACAAGGCACAAGCTTCCACAACAAATCTACTAAGATTCAACAAGGTTAGAACATAATATATAAAACAGAGTAGTGGAAAATCTTGATTAATGCAACCTTTGTACCCACTTCTTGATTATCCTGAAACCACAAGCTCCCAATACCTTGATAATCTTCTTATCAGCGTATTTAGATCACTTGTAGCCCAAAAATTCCAAGAATGTACCAAAGACTTGGCAAAATATCAAATTTTCAGAAAACTTGGCAATTTCTTGTACAAGGTTTAAAAACAGGTTTTGATACTTTAAAATCATAAACATGGAACATAAACAAGCATAGAATAAGGTTGGCACTTGGATTTCTTCAACACTTCAAACACGTTTTCATTAATATTGAAAAAGGATTTACAGAAATGTGAACAATGGAAAAACCAAGAGTAGGGCTCAAAGTTTTAACCCTAATGCCTTTTATAGGCTACATTTGTTCTAGAAAAGCTGAAAAATACATAAAACCTAATGTGTAAAAAACCCAAAGTGCCCTTGTCGAATTTGAATAACTTGAGCTCATGTGAAGTTTCTTTGGCTGTTTGTGTGAGTTGTAAAGGTTGTAATTGATCAAAGGGCTCACAAATAAGCTTAGGAATGAAGCTAAACATGGTGTGTTGATTTTCTGGCAAGTTTTGGCAGTTTCTCCCAAAAACATGTACAAGGTTGGTAGCATGTGAACCTGTGATGATGTGGCATAGGATTTGGGAGTTGGGTTATGTTTATGATTACCCTAATCATAATTCTGGAGGTGATGGAGGCCTAATTGCATGTAATTAGAAAAAAAACCCAATTATGTTAAGAACATGATGAACAAGGTGGTTTGATCTGTTTAAAGTTTTAAAAATATGTTTAGGTGCGAGTTGGATTGATTATTTATATTATTAATCCGGTTATGAGTGGGTTTGTGACATGGCACAATGGTGAAAGGTGATTGGTGGAAATGGGTTAGTGGGATACGTGGTGAGGTGTGAGTGGTCTAGGTAAGTTTGGTTGTCTGCCAGCTTTGGTCCCTTGTTTCCTTCATTCCTTTCAATTTGTGTTTAGTCAAGCAAAAACTGAATTTCCTTTATAATCTAAGTTTCAGTTTTTAGACTTTTGCCCCAAATACTTTTCCAAAGTATTTTCAAGGGTATTTCTTGCCAATTCATGATTCTTGAAGGGTGTTTTTGGCATTTTCTTCAAACATTATGGTCTTGACTTGTATGATTGACTTCTTGGAGCAGTAATATTGACAAGTCTTCATTTTTGAGGGACCATTCTTGCCAATTCTTCAAAGTGGAGGGCCCTTTTTGTTAATTTGACAAACTTTAGGGACTAAACTTGTAATTATGAATATACAAGGGTTTAAAGTGTCAATTATTCAATATTGGAGGACCCTTCTTGTACAATCGTCAAATCTTCAAGGGCTATTCTTGGAAAATCAACACTAGGGCTTGGTTCATTGTGCGGCTTCGTTTCCCGTGTTCGTTGTGATCTTTTGTCATTTTCTCAATATCCGTACCTAAAATACACATGTAACAAACACAAGCATATATTTGGCATATAAGATGATTTTTAATGCATTTTAAGCCCATTTTGGACGATGAGACTATGTATAAAAGCAGTCTCATCACTCCCCCATACTAAACCATTGCCGTGCCCTCACGCAATGCTAGAATAAAGTATCGTAGCACCTCCACAATTCATTTTTATGCACCTTTATCGAATAATAAACTAGCTACACTACCAATATTACTACTACTTGCGTTTTAGACATAACGTATGATTTTCATCGCAAAATGGGACGTTTAGGTTCATTGAATAAGAACACGTGAATGCTTCGTTAGAAATAATTTCGTCGTCCTCGATTTTCACCCTAATTCCATGCTAAGCGTGCAACGAGATCATTGTCATTATAAGTTAGTAATGTTAACACTACTCATATGCCCTAATCACATACTTATCCTCCCATTTTCCTAAGTTGTATCTCTTATATTTTATTTTGTCTTGAATGTTTCATGAGGATACATTTTTTACTTATGCGATGATAGAGATTTAGGTCTAAAAATAGAGTCATGACGGTGTAACCAAGACCATCGAATTAATAACCCCTCCTAATAGACAACGATGTCAAAAAATTAAGTCAACAAGAAGGATCGATAAACACTATTTTATAACGGTTTTGAACATGAGACTTATTACCAAGACTTTTATACGCCCCTACCGGATGGGCCTTATTATCATAGGTTTTGCCTCCATCTTTTATTCAACTTCGCCATGAAGCTTTTATTATGACTTCCGTCTTGCCTTGCCTTTTATTATCCTCCTCAACGGTGGTTTTATTATGGCCAAAGACGTATATCCTCATGCTAAAGCGAATTTTGGATCTTTGAAGCTTCAAAGATTAAGGCATAATTCACTTTCAATTTTGCATATATTTTTCGGCCTTGTGAGCTTCAAATTGTTTGCTTGATTTAGGTGAGCACTTAAAATCTTATTGTTGGGTGAAGCTTCCGATTATTCGGGTTGCCAATACTTCAAAATCGTGACGCTGGCGATACCTTAATGTCTTCCCAATTTAATTACATGGAAGCTACTTGAAAAGACTAGAAACCAACAATCAAGACTAAACCGCTAAGTCAATATTTATTAAGCAAAATATATTTACAAGCGAAGGGAGAATAAGCAAACAACGAGAACACATGAGTTTTTGAAAGAATACGAATACTCTACGTTTAGCATAGTAACTTATAATTAACTCTATCATTTCTCCTCCTCATTTAAGAGACTTAGCCTAATATAAAGTTAAGGAATCAAAGCTAACTGCTCAACACGCACGGTCGAGTAAAAAATTACTCTTATTCTCGCCATTGAAAACCTACATCCGTGTCTTCAAACACTTATAAAACATGAGAAAATTTTTAAAATTTGGCCATTTTTAGCCTTATTTTGCAACAAAAATGATAAACAAAAAGATAAACTTTGGAAAGCGTGAAGGTTTGGCAAGGCAAGTATATACTCACCCCCCATACTAAAGTTAAACATTGTCCTCAATGTTTCGAGTCTAAGGGTTGGAAACCCCCATACTAGAGACGTAGTCGAATGCATAATCTAGCATGGAAAGGGTGTAACCGTTAAATTTAAAGCCGTTTATGAAGTGTGCTAAAAACCTAAGGTTAGAACATCAAAGGATATATCATGGATATTTGAGAAATTCTTTAAAGCAAACGATCGAGTGCTCCCATAAAACGAACACGAGAGGATCCAATCGTGAAGATCATGATCATCTAAAAACCACATATCACAAACAAGCATGGAACAAAGGTTGGAATGTCACAAATCCACTCACGTTACTACATTAGAAAGCGATAATATGTACATAGGATAAGCATGGGACTCCCCCACGAGGCACCTCGTTTTTGATTACCGAGTCATGAGCTCGACTCGATCCCCTTAATACTAATTATCATTGGGGAAGGTGATTTGGTCGAGTTAGTTCAAGGATGGAACTTCCCCGCCAAAGTAGTGCTTCGACCTATGTCCATTCACCTTGAAATTGGGGCCATCATTTTGAGCTAGCTCGATGGTCCCATAAGGAAAAACTTGGGTCACGGTGAATGGACCGGACCAACGGGATTTCAACTTGCCGGAAAATTTTCTTAAACGTGAGTAAAAAAGCAACACTTGATCTCTAATGTTAAAAACCCGGTTTTTAATTTTTGAGTCATGAAACTTTTTAGTTTTTTCTTTGTAAATCAATGAATTTTCATAAGCAATGTCTCTCAATTCATCTAATTCATTCAATTGCATTTTTTGGTGTTTTCCCGCGGTCTCAATATCATCATTACAATTCTTAAGGACCTAGTAAGCTTTGTGTTCAAGTTCAATTGGCATCTGACAATTTTTCCCATACACAAGCTTATAAGGAGTACACCCGATGGGCGTCTTATGAGCGGTCCGAAAGGCCCATAAAGCATCGTCTAGCTTATCCTACCAAGATTGTCGGATCTCTCTAATTGATCTCTCCAAGATCCTCTTCAAAGCTTGGTTTGAAACCTCGACTTGCCCACTCGTTTGTGGGTGGTAAGCCATAGAAAGCCGATGTGTAACCCAATATTTCCTTCGGACCCTTCCGAATTGGTCGTTACAAAAATGGGTTCCACGATCGCTTATGATCGCACGAGGGGTTCCAAACCAAGAAAACAAGCTTTTCAAAAACTTGACTACCACACGAGTATCGTTCGTGGGCAAAGCCTTAGCTTCCACCCACTTAGATCGATAGTCAACGGCAACAAGGATGTACTTATTACCACGAGATGATGGGAACGGCCCCATAAAATAAAATCCCCAAATGTCAAAGATCTCACACACTTGGATGATATTTTGTGGCATTTCATCGTTTTGTAAGGCTTTTCCTTGTCGTTGGCATGAGTCATACGACTTCACAAGTGCTTGTGCATCTCGGTTTATAGTAGGCCAAAAGAAACCGGAATAAAAGACCTTCTTAGCCGTGAGATTATCACCGTGGTGACCACCCGTGGGTCCCTCGTGACAAGCTCTAAGGATGTTAGAAGCTTTGGTGCCATAGACACAACGTCGAATGATTTGATCCGCACAAGTACGAAAGAGATAAGGGTCGTTCCAAAAATAGAACTTGACGTCATGCAAGAATTTTCGTTTTTGTTAAGTCGTCATACCCTTAATGATGAAGTTCCCCGCATGGTAATTTGCGATTTCCGCAAACCATGGGGTGGATGAATCAAGCTTAGGATTCACTACACCAAGTGTCTCGAGAGGAAATGTTTCGGTGATTTCCTTTGGCTCGTAAACACTTCGGTGAGGATCTTCCAAACGAGAAAGATGATCGGCCGCTAGATTCTCGGCTCCTTATTTGTCAAGGATTTAGACATCAAATTCTTGTAGGAGGAGAATCCAACGAAGTAATCTCGGCTTATCATCTTGTTTAGCCATAAGATACTTGATAGCCGAATGATCCGTATACACTATGCATCGAGTCAAGACGAGGTAAGGTCGGAATTTCTCAAATGCATACACCACGGCAAGGAATTCCTTTTCCGTTGTAGTGTACTTAAGTTGAGCCTCGGTCATCGTCTTGCTAGCATAGTGAATAGGAAAGAAGTGTTTTTCATGACGTTGCCCCAATACGGCCCCAATAGCGTAGTCACTAGCATCACACATGAGCTCAAAGGGGAGGTTCCAATTGGGAGCAACAAGAATGGGACCTTCGATAAGTTTCCTCTTAAGGATTTCAAAGGCTCGTACATAATCTTCGTTAAAGACAAAAGGTGCATCTTTTTCGAGGAGATGTGTAATAGGTCGAGAAATCTTTGAAAAATCCTTGATGAATCGACGATAAAATCCCGCGTGACCTAGGAAACTCCTAACTCCCTTAACGGTTTTAGGATGAGGTAATTTGGCGATGACGTCTACCTTAGCTTTATCTACCTCAATCACCGCTTTCGAAACCTTGTGCCCTAAGATAATTCCACTTTTAACCCTAAAATGACATTTTTCCCAATTAAGCACAAGGTTGGTTTCCTCACAACGTTTCAACATTCTCTCAAGATTCGACAACACGAAGTGAATGAACAACCAAACACGGAAAAATCATCCATAAAGACTTCCATCGTCTTCTTGATCATGTCATGAAAAATAGCCTTCATGCACCTTTGAAAGGTTCCCGGTGCATTGCAAAGTCTGAATGGCATTCTACGATAAGCAAACGTTCCATATGGACACGTAAACGTAGTTTTTTCTTAATCACGAGGATCGATGGGGATTTGGAAGTAACCGGAAAAACCATCTAAAAAGCAATAGAAATCGTTTCCCGCAAGACGCTCCAACATTTGGTCCATGAAGATCAAGGTAAAATGGTCTTTTTGAGTGGCGTCATTCAACTTACGATAGTCGATACACACCCTCCAACCGGTCATGAGTCGAGTTGGAATTAATTCGTTGGCATCGTTTGGCACAACGGTCATTCCTCCCTTCTTAGGGACACAATGAATAGGACTCACCCAAGGGCTATCGGAAATAGGGTAAATCATTCCCGCGTCAAGGAGTTTAAGGACTTTCTTTTTTATGACGTCGTGAATTTAGGGTTCACCCTCCTTTGGCATTGGATTGCGGGTTTGTAGTCTTCTTCCATTAAGATTTTGTGGGTACAAAATTTGGGATCGATCCCCTTAATGTCTGATAATTTCCACGCAATTGCCCCTTTGTGATCCTTTAGAACATCGACAAGTGCGGTTTTTTCATCATTCGAAAGATCTTTCGTAATAATAATCGGCAACTTGTCGTCCTCCTCCAAAAATACATATTCAAGGTGAGGAGGTAAATCTTTCAACTCGAGGATTGGTGGTTCCTCAATTGAAGATTTGGGCTTGATACTTATAACCTCCTCGGGTGGAGGAAATGGGAAATCGTTAAGAAAATCCTTGACAATCGAGAAGTCCTCATCATTGTCGAGGTCTTCGTCACAAGTACGTGGAACATGGAATTCTTCCAACGTAAAACCACCACCTTCAAATGGAGTGAAGGTTGGTGTCGAATTATCAAGAATGGGATCAAGCATAGTGGGATTGCCACTATTTTCATCATCACCAAAACCTAAAACTTCTTGTGACAATTCCTTGCAAAAAACGTCAATCATATCAACGAGGTTTATGGTTGCAACGGAATAAACATGAGAAATTTGAGAATTTTGAGTTGCGTTTATAACAAGTTCCTCGTCGTTGAAACGTAAGGTGATCTTTCTAGCATGCGCATCAATTAAAGGCATAGACGTATCTAAAAACGAACGAACTAAGATAAGAGGAAGTTGAGGATCCGTGGGAATATCGAAAACGATAAAGTCTACCGGACAATAGAACTTTCCCACTTTCACAAAAACGTCTTCGGCCAATCCACATGCGGGAATCGTGGAATGATCGGCCAACTCGATAGACATTAGTGAAGGAGGAAGATTAGGAAGATTGAGCGACTTGAAGATTGCAAGTGGCATCAAGTTAATACTAGCACCAAGATCGGCCAAGGCATAGTATTCTTCCATATCTTAAATTTCACATGAAATCAAGAATTTACCGGGATCACCGACTTTTTGAGATATGCGGTTAAGATAAAACGATGAACAACTAGACAATTGTTGCAATTTCTCCTTATTGTTCAACATACTATTAAAGTTAGCGGAAAATCGGGCATCATGACCAAAGCATCGGCAAAACTCACATTGAAATGCACGTCACAAAACATTTTCATAAAAAGATCAAATTGGTAATTGTCGCGCTCTTGACGTTTCTCCTTTCTAAGTCTCGATGGATAGGGAAAAGGTGGTGTGGGTTGAGGCATAGGAATAGCCTTTGGAATCTCGGGTTCCAAATGTAGTAATGGGTCAACCGTAGGTGTGGCATGAGCGGTACTTCGTGGGATTGGGACATGCTCCTTTTCGACCACCACCTCGGGTTCTTCCTCAATTGCTTCCTCCGTAGGAGCAATTGGTTGAGGAGTCGGTTCCTTAAGTGTCTTACCACTTCGTGTGGTAATCACTTTCATCTCTCCCTTAGGGTTCGATATGGTATTGCTAGGAAGACTACTCGAAGATGGTTTACACATTATAGCCTCAAACATGGATGAAATTTTATCCTCAAAGATAGATTGTCTCTTCTCGGCCTTAATCATCTCTTTTTTTATTTCATGTTGCCCTTGTTCCATTTTTGTTGGTTTTGTTGTAACCTAGTTACATTTCCCTCAATTTTGTTGGTGTAGATCTTAAGCTCATTTGCTAACTCATTTTTCAACTCCTTTTTCAAGTCATTCATAAACTCGGATCTTAGGCTAATGATCTCTCTTTGAATATTATCAAACCTAGCATCGTTTCCATTTGCGTATTCAACAAATTCATTTGGAAGATCTTTCAAAGTTTGCAAACCCTTTTTGTTGTTTTGAAAATCATTGTTTTGATTTTTGTTTGAAACTTGATTGTTATTAGCCCCTTGATTCCCATAGTTTTTCCCTTTGTAATTGTTTTTGAAACCAACTTGATTGTTTCGATAGTTGTTGTTAGCATTTTGATTGGGAGCAAAACCCGGTGGAGTCATTTGATTAGAGCGGGTAACTTGACCGTTTTGGTTGTAAGTTCCCGTGGCCACGTAGGCACTCGAAGTGTTACCACCGTTGGTAATGCACTCGGAGAAATCATGACCTCCACCACAATACATACATGAAACCTCAACCGCTTTAGCCGTAGCGGGAGCACTTTGTTCACCAACTTTGAATTCAATTAAAAGTCCTTTAAGCTTATCAAAGTTTTGTTTTCCAAGTTCGCCTCAATTTGGCAAGCATCGATGGTATTGGACAATGAATGTGAAGCCGAAGACGAAGCCTTACGAACACTCGATGTGTTAGGAGGACTATGCACCTTAGATCTATTCTCAATTATCAACAACGCTTCCTCAACCGTTTTACACAAAATATTACCACCCACGGCGGCATTTAGATAATCCCTTTCATGATCATTCAAACCATTGTAAAACGTGTCAATTTGATACATGTCGGAAAAACCATGATGAGGAAACTCATGTAACATTTCCTTAAACCTATTCCAAGCCGTTGAAAAACTCTCATTAAATTCTTGTGAAAATTTTGAAATCTTGTTTTTCAAATGCGTAGTCTTAGAGGGCGGGAAAAATTGGTTCACAAACTTTGAAACGGGATCCTTCCACGTCAATATAGAATTGGGTGGCTCTTTCTCTAACAAATTTTTAGCGGGCCCCGCTAAGGGATACGAAAAAAGCATCATCTTAATCGAATCATTAGCAACATCCTTAAATTTGCAAGTGGCGGTAAGACGATTGAATTGGCGGATATGGTTTTGCGGGTTGTCCTTTTCATCACCACGGAATTTGTTGTTTTGGATCATCGACAACAAACCCGTTTTTGCTTCAAATTTCTCTGCAAGGATGGCGGGAATCACAATAGCCTCTCCATAACCCTCAGTGGGTGCTTGAAATAACTCGATCATAGTATGATTCGCCATGGTTGGTTCTTCTTCTACGATAGGTTCGTCAATAGGAGACTCCTCACTAGAAAGATTAGGAGTAGGTGTGGACTCCTTTCGGTTTTTTCGTTTAAGTGCACATCTTGCATGACTACGAGTAAGCATAAACGTCACGTACAACGTGGGGATGAGTAAAGAAAATTCTTTTTGGTGTTTTTAATCTTTCCAATTTTTTTGTGATTTTTGATTGTTTTTACCTTTTTTGGATTTTGGTGAATGTATTAAGTAGACAAAAATCTACAAATCTCTCCTTTAATTCAAACCTCTTGATTAAAGGAGCCTCAAGGAATGAAAACCATCACGTGAAGTGAACGCCTTTGATGACTTTAGAACGTTGGGGGAACACCAAAACGTTCAAGAGGTTTAATCAAATGAAACCAAGAAAATATATATGATACTTAGATAATACTTTGGTTGGCAAACCCTCGATTAGCCCTTTTTATCTAAACACGCACAAGCAAGAGGGGAAACGAGGCAGCGCGACGCACTTAAGAGCCTTTTTCCTTAGGGTATATTTTATAATACCCGCCTTATACCCACCTTATAGTTTGTGTTTGTCAAAATTAAGCTTCACGAAAGTAATTATCTATTTTTCCTTTTCTTTCTTGTTTGAGATTCGAATACAATGATTGAGTAATGACCTCCCAATCAAGGTTGTGTTTTCACACTTTTGGAGTACTTTTGATTTTATTGTTCTACGTATACAATATAGTAATATTCACACAAAAAACGAAAAACCGATAATACGTATTAGTAGAGTGCTACTAATACAAATAGCTATTATGGCTAGTATAAAAACAACAATTGCTCTAATAAAAACACAACACGCCTCCCCGGCAGCGGCGCCAAAATGATGGTGGTAGTAATTCGTCTTTTAGGAAAAAGAACGTAATTAGGGCAAGCGTTAACAAGTGATTTAGGAAAACCACAAGAAAATGACCCAAAGTGGGGATCGTTCTCAAGGATGCTAGTGTGTTGTGTAGAGAATTTATTATGATGTTATTATGTTTATGAAGAAAAGAAATGAGAAAAAAAAGTAGAAAGAAATGACGGTTACGATTATGAATTAAACTAAGACGAAGTCGTGCACGTAAAACCGTAAAAAGTGACCAAATTAAAAAATTATCCTAAAAATTCCTAGAAAATTGCAATAAATCCTAAAAAATGTAATCAGAGTTTACAAAAAATCAAAAATTACTCAAACCTTTTATTTAACTAAATATTAAATTTTTAATTCTAATTAAAGCCCAAAAAATAAATTTAATTAACAAAAAGCCCAAAATTAGATTTTTTTACTTGTAAACCTCTAAAATGACTTAACTAAATTTAGAACTATTTTTGAAAATTTTAAATTAATTAAAACTATTTAAAAACGATTAAAAACTATTAAAACTTAAAATAATTCTAAAAATTAATCTAATGACAATAAAACTAATCTAAAAATTTTAAAATTCCTAACTTAATGTATTTGAACTAGGAAAAATGAAAAACTTGCAAAAATCTAAATTTTAATTTTTAATAATAAAATAATAATAAAATATTAATAAAAATAAAAAATTTATAAAAATATAAAAAGTTGCAAACTAGTTTATTTTAACCTAAATAAAACAAAAATGAAGTTAAAATTACAAAATTACCCCTATTGGGCCTTCAAGTGAGCCAAAAGTCCAAACATACCCCTTAATGGGCTTTTTATGGTCGAATAAGAAAAATGTTGTCCAAATGGGCCCAAAACTTCTAGCAAAGCTTAAAATCTGATTTTAAACACAATTTTTCAAAGGCCTAAAAGCTTAAAATGAGCTTAAGCTAGCTTATTTCAAAACAGCTTATTCTTAATGGGCTTTTTGGCCCATTAAGCTATAAGCTGATGCCATAAGCTAAAACTTTACCCACGTCCTTCTCTTGACCTAAATAAGCTATTTGCAAAAACAAACTTGAAATAAGTCAAAGGAATAAGCCTGAAATAAGCCAAAGCTCTCTTCACAAAATGACAAAATAGTCGTTTTTGAGTTCTAGGCTATTTCAAGAGCTGATTCAAGTTGCAATAAGTCAGAAATAGCTTAACTAAGCTTAATAATCAAAATATTTCAAAAATCACCACTCAATAAGCTGGAATAAGCAATAAGTAATTTTGTAAAAGTCAAACAGTTTGGTTTTCTAGTCAAACCTAAAAGTCAAAGTCCACAAAGCTCCAGATCTCTTAAATGGGTCAAATAAGAAAGATTGATTACAAAACAAAGTTGTTTCAAGTCTCAATAAGATAGAATGGCATATGAATAAGCTGTTTGATAATTAACACTAGTAGTGGCTAGTTTTGGGGGTTCAGCAGTGGGAAAAGTTTCCACTACTTGACCTTTTTGACTTTATGACTTTAGTGACTTTTTGTTGGATTCAAGTTAAGCAAAGTCACCCAAGTGATCAGTTAATCACAAAGAGTCAATAACAACAACAAAAACACAAATTCACCAAGCCAATTTACACAATTTAATCAAAACATCCACATACATGAATCGGATATGAACAATAGCAGTTATGAACTCAATAAGCACTTTTAGCAAGAATAAGCCAGCCACACTTCACCAAATTCATACACAAGCTATAAATAATTCAAATGAACATAAATAAACAGGTTTCATGCACTGATTCAAAGTTTAGATCAAGATTCAAGCCAATGAATGTTACTGATGAACAAAGAACAAGCAGTTATGATACTTTGTTGATATACTTGACCACAAATCCAATTTCAAACACTCAAATCTTCTTAACAGGTTATATTAACTATGTTTAATCACTTGTTATCCCTAAGCATGCATACAAACTAAGTGTTACCAAAGTCTTAGGTCAAAACAAGCAGTTTTCAAGTTTTTATAGCACAATCAAGATTTTGATGTTTAAAAGCTAAGAACTTGCAGCAATTAGCACTCAACCAAGTATATATCTGATACCAGCAATAAAAAACTCGTTCCAATAACTCAAAAACACTTTGTGATCTTAAACAGGTTAACCCAAACACCCCTTAACTTTTTCAATCTAAGATTTAACAAAGTATAAGTGTGATTCAATGTAACCCAAGCCCCATCTAATGCAATAGCAACTATATTATGCAGTATCAAGTAATATTAAGCCACAAAATCAACAAGAACAACAGCAGAACACAAATTCACAAAAATCAAGTATTTTATTAGATTTTTGAGAAAAGGGACTCAAACCTCATGAATGTACATCCACACTCACGAATTTTTGAGATGATGTGCCTAGCAAAACAAGGCACAAGCTTCTACAACATAGCTGCTAAGATTCAACAAGGTTAGAACATAATATATAAAATAGAAAAGTGGGAAATCTTGATTAATGCAACCTTTGTAGCCACTTCTTGATTATCCCCAAACCACAAGCTCCCAATACCTTGATAATATTCTTATCAGGGTATTTAGATCACTTGTAGCCCAAAAATTCCAAGAATGTACCAAAGACTTAGCAAAATATCAAATTTTCAGAAAACTTGGCAATTTCTTGCACAAGGTTTAAAAACAAGTTTTGATACTTCAAAATCATAAACATGAAACATAAACAAGCATCGAATAAGGTTGGCACTTGGATTTCTTCAACACTTCAAACACGATTTCATTAATATTGAAAAAGGATTTAAAGAAATGTGAACAATGGAAAAACCAAGAGCAGGGCTCAAAGTTGTAACCCTAATGCCTTTTATAGGCTACATTTGTTCTAGAAAAGCTGAAAAATACATAAAGCCTAATGTGTAGAAGTCCCAAAGTGCACTTATCGAATTTGAATAACTTAAGCTCATGTGAAGTTTCTTTGGTTGTTTGTGTGAGTTGTAAAGGTTGTAATTGATCAAAGGGCTCACAAAGAAGCTTTGGAATGAAGCTAAATAATAAGTGTGAAAACACTTATCCTTTTACCACTTATTTCCAATAATAACAAGACCAAAACGTGTAATTTATGTCGTAAAAGTCGGAATTATGCGTGCTTTGTGTTTTTATTGTGTTTTAGGACCAAAAGATGAAAAAGGAAGAAAACACGGGCTTTCACGAGATTTTATCGAAGAAAACGGGAAAAGAGGAAGTCAAAAGATCAAGAGTGCAAAAAGAACGAAAGTCCAAGGCTTATTCTGAAGATTTATCAAAGAAAAAGTCTAAAGACGGAAGTTTAATGAAGGCGAAGAACTCAAGTCTAAATTAAAGAAGAAAATTAACAAGACAAGTTCAAATCCCGAGACGACGTCGAGAAAAGACAAAGAATTAAATCGAATCGAGAAGACGTAAAGAAAGAAAGAAGGTGCAACACATGCACTCCTTCCATTTTCCCTATAAATACCCTCCTAATACACATTAGGAGGGTAGTTAGTCTTTAGTTTTAAGTTTTCATTTTTCACTTTTCTTTCTAGTTTTAGAGAGAGAAAGTTCTCTACTTTCTCTCACTAAGTTTTCATCTTTCTTTCTTTTAATCTTTCAAGATTAAACATTTGTGTATTGTTGATTTCATTAATCAAGTTCTAGTTAAGCTTTTAATCTTTCATCTCATTCTACCTTTCTTTGATTTTTAGATTGATTTTGGTGCGAATTACATTAAATCCGTGTTGATCTTAATGTTTTTGTGCTTAAAAAGTTAATCTTTTTGTTCCTAAATAAGCTTTCATACGATTAAGCTTTAAGATTCTAGTGCTTATTGGCTTATTTATATGTTTAGCTTATTTACTTTTTAAAAGTTTTCTTAAAAATTTCATCTTTTTATAGCTTGATTCAAAAGATTGATTATTTTAAGTTAGGATAAGTTGTTATTAGTGCTTATTTTGTCCTTTTTATTATTGATTCGTCTATTTTTGGTGTGAGCTTATTATTATAGCTTATTACTAGCCTAATCTCAAATCCCACATAAATCGGAAAGGGTCTAAACCCCTTTCCGATCGCAGCTTTCCGACCAGCACCCTCTTTCCGATCACCAAATCGGAAAAGGGTTTAGTATATTCCGATTTGGCAACCTCTGCATTCCGATCACCTTGGATCGGAATAGGGTTTCATATTCCGACGGTGGCTTAGTTGATTATTCCGATTGCATTAGTTTGGATTTCGATCTGGACCATTTTTGGCTCATTCCGATTGACTGCATTTCAAGACTTTCCGATTGTGGGGTACTTTGTAACATTCCGATTGGGTGTCCTCCATACATTCCGATTGGAGCTATTTCCCATATTCCGATTAGTCCTGTTTTTACAATATCCCGATCAATGATTGTTTCTAATATTCCGATCTTACTTTCCGATAGCATATTCCGATCAGTCTCCCTTTTGCATATTCCGATGTTTTTAGTTCTTGTTTTTTTATAAAGTTTCCAAGTGTTAGTTTTATTAAGTGTTCTAGCATTTTCCTAATCTTGTCTTTAAGTTTTCAAGCATTTAATTTTAACTCGTCATTTTAGTATTAATCTTTAAACTTCTACTTTACTCAACGACATTTAAATTACTTGCTATTAGTTTAAAATAGATAATCAACCAAACCATTCTCTTGTTCACCAAAAGACAATTGAGTCGCACTCTTACCCAGTAATCAATTCGAAAAGACTTGGGACGACGAATTTTGATACTTGGATAAAACTGAGTATTAAATGGCGCCGCTGCCGGCTCTTTTCGTTAAGATTAACGGTTTCTAGTAAGAGACGCATTGAATTTTGGGATCCGTTCTTTGAACGTTATTTTCCTTGCTTCAAAAAAACTTTCAAAAAACACTAAAAATATAAAATTCTTCAAAAAAAATACAAAAACATTGAAAAATCATCAAAAGCAACTCTTTTCCAAAGGTTTTGCACCAAAAAGATTATATAGATATTCTCTCTGTGTATTTTTCTTCTGCAGGTGTATGCGTACTAGATCTTCGAACTATTCTGAGCACGAGACTCGTGAAGATTTAGATATGGCTGGTGTTAATAACAACAATAATAACCCACCTCTACCCAATTTGAATAACAATAACAACAACAACAACAATGTCCCCCTACCTGATTTACGAACAATGGAGGAATTGTGTCAACCCACCATGAACGGACGCGGAGGCCCGATTGCGCCGATGCACATCACGGCTCAGGAGTTTTCGTTGAAGCATCACATGATCCAAAAAGTGCAAACTAACCCATTTCGTGGAATTCCGGATGATGATGCCAACAAACACCTCGACAAATTCATTACCATCACCCAAAGCATGAAGTCCCCCGGTGTTTCTATGGATGAACTTCGCCTTCAACTATTTCCCCACTCGCTTTCTCACCATGCCGAAAAATGGTTTGACCGTCTCCCAAAGAATTCTATTCATACTTGGAATGACACGACTCAACGCTTTTTGTCGCGCTACTTCCCACCATCCATGGTCACAAGCCTTCGTAACCAAATTAGTGGATTCATGCAAGACAATGATGAATCGCTCTTTGATGCTTGGGAACGATACAATGATTTGATCGACCGTTGTCCGAACCATAACATGCTCCCCGTCACTCTCATTGATACTTTCTACAATGGTCTCACTTTTCGTGATCGTGACACGATCAATGCCGCCGTCGGTGGTACTTTTATGAAAAGGAGACCGGAGGAGTGTAGAGAGTTGATTGAAAACATGACTACTCACCACAAGAATTGGGATTCATCCGCATCCTCAAGATCTAACTCGAGAGTCAATGTTTCTTCTACTACTTCCAATCCCGAGATAACCGAACTTACCCAACAAATCGTAGAGATGAACAAGAATTTCATGACCATGGCCACAAACCACTTTCAACAAGCTATAGCCGTTGCTATTTCTTTTGACACATGTGGTGGTCCTCATTCTTACAATGATTGTCCTTCTACCCAAGGTAATTTTTCTGAAAACGTTAACGCGGCATACGGTACTTATCCCACGGGAGGCTATCAAGCTTGTCCTCAAGGAGACCGTAGCTTGCTAAGTTATCGTTCAAACAACTATCTTGCTCCACCCGGTTTCCGTCCTCCAAACCAAAACCAACAACAAAGCTATAACCGAAACAACCAATCCCAACCTCGTGCTAACAATCAATATCAATCCCAAAGAAACCCATACCCAACTCAAGGAAATTCTCAAGCTTACCAAGCTCCACCTCTCAATCAACCGATGGCATTAAATCAAGACGTCGAGACGTTCATGAAGACTAATCGAGAGATGGTGACGAATCTTCAGAGTCAATTCGTCAACTTGAAGGGCGGAATGGCGAAACAAGGGAACGATATTCGAGCCGAGCTAAGGAATGACATGGCAAAACAAAGCAATGAGATTCGTGCCGACATGAGAGATTCTTTCAGCACTCAAGCGCTTAACATACGTGATATGATCGGTTCGCTCTTCCAAGGTAATCAACCCTCTTCTTCGGGTACTCTTCCGAGTAACACCGTTGCGAACCTAAGAGGGGAGATGAAAGCAATCACCACTCGTAGTGGAAAAGGTTATACGGAACCCGAGCTTCCTACACCTCCACCTGTGATTGTGAATAAGGAAAAAGAGCAACTTTCCCCACCTCCTTTGCCTTCTACCCCCATTTCCCCACCACCCGTGGTTGTGAGTGATCCTACTCCCCTAAAGCCTTCTTCTTCATCTAATATACCTTATCCTTCACGGTTGAGGAAAGAGAAGCAAAAAAGCAAGGATGATATTCAGGTTTCAAACTTTCTCAAAATGTTTAAACAATTGAATTTTAACATCTTCTTTGCTGAGGCTCTCGCTCACATGCCTAAGTACGCTAAGATGTTTAAAGATCTTCTAAGTGACAAGGAGAAGCTTCTTAACATTGCTCAGACCCAACTTAATGAGAATTGCTCCGCCATTCTCTTAAGGAAATTTCCCACCAAACTTGGTGATCCGGGTCGCTTCTTGATTCCTTGCAACTTCCCGGGAGTAGAGAATTGCATGGCCCTAGCCGATCTAGGTGCCAGTATAAACTTAATGCCTTTAAGTGTTTGGAAGCAATTATCTCTCCCCGAGATAGTCCCCACCAAAATGACCTTGGAATTAGCTAACCGTACGGTTGCTTATCCAGTGGGGATAGCCGAAGATGTCTTTGTTGGCGTTGACAAATTCACCTTCCCGGCGGATTTTGTTGTCGTTGAATACGAGATAGATCCTCGTGTTCCATTAATCGTTGGACGTCCATTCCTGAGGACCGGTCGCACTCTCATTGATGTATCCGCGGGCGAAATAATCATGAGAGTTGGTGACGATAAAATTGTCTTCAACATGGGTAAGATTTCTAAGCAACCTTATTCATATGAGAGTGTTAATGCTATTGATGTTATCGATGAGGCTTGTGAAGAACATTTTCATGATGCTTGCAAAAGTACTCTTTCTTCTCTACCCAATGTTGAGACCGTTGCCTCAATTGCTCCGGCATTGACTCCTTTTGGAGAAAGTGACTTGGATGATTTCGAAGCTAGCTTGGGTCCTCTCGATATTAAGTATGATGATTCTTCCACTGATTGGGATGAAGACATTCGTACTATTGAGAGACTTCTCAATGAAGACCCGTTTTCTCCTCCTTCTCCTAAAGAGGTGACTAATGATGATCCATCGTTAGTTACACCATCTATTGAGGATCCTCCTACTCTTGAGCTTAAGGACCTACCTCCTCATCTTGAGTACGTTTTCCTTGAAGACAACGAGAAGTTACCGGTCATCATCGCAAAGGACCTGAAAGAAGAAGAAAAATCCTTACTTATCGTCGTGTTGAAGAAACATAAAAGAGCTATCGCTTGGAAAATCTCCGACATTCGCGGAATTGATCCTCATTTTTGCACACATAAAATTCTCATGGAGGACGACTTTAAGCCCACAATTCAAAGCCAACGTAGGGTGAATCCTAAAATCCATGAAGTCATCAAAAAAGAGGTTATTAAACTTCTTGATGCGGGTATGATTTACCCTATTTCGGATTCACCATGGGTTAGTCCAGTCCATTGTGTGCCTAAGAAAGGCGGAATCACCGTTGTGCCCACTCAAAACAACGAGTTGATTCCTACCCGTCTCGTTACTGGGTGGAGAGTTTGTATAGACTACCGCAAACTCAATGATGCCACGAGAAAGGATCATTTCCCTCTTCCTTTTATGGACCAAATGCTTGAACGTTTAGCGGGTAATGAATATTACTGCTTTCTTGATGGTTTCTCGGGTTATTTCCAAATACCCATCGATCCCCAAGATCAAGAGAAGACAACATTCACTTGTCCCTATGGCACATTTTCTTACAAAAGAATGCCATTTGGCTTATGCAATGCCCCCGGGACTTTCCAAAGGTGCATGTTGGCTATCTTCCATGACATGGTTGAGCAAACCATGGAAGTCTTCATGGATGATTTCTCAGTCTTTGGGGATTCCTTCTCTTCTTGCCTTGCCAATTTGGAACGTATGCTTAAGCGGTGCGAAGACACTCGCCTTGTTATGAATTGGGAAAAATGCCATTTTATGGTAAAAGAAGGCATTGTGCTAGGACACAAAATCTCTAAAGCCGGTCTTGAAGTCGACCGTGCTAAAATAGATGTCATAGCCAAATTACCTCCACCTTCAACCGTGAAGGGTGTGAGAAGTTTTCTGGGTCATGCGGGCTTCTATCGTCGATTCATTCAGGATTTCTCTAAAATCGCTCGCCCGATGACCCACCTCTTGGAAAAAGATACTCCTTTTATCTTTTCTAAAGAGTGTATCGAAGCCTTCAATCTTCTTAAGGATAAGCTAACTAAGGCACCGGTCTTGGTTACCTCTAATTGGGAGCTACCTTTCGAGTTGATGTGCGATGCTAGCGACTTTGCTATTGGTGCGGTTTTGGGCCAAAGAGTGAATAAAAACTTCCAACCAATCCACTATGCTAGCAAAACAATGACGGGGGCTCAATTGCATTATACGACAACCGAAAAAGAGCTTCTAGCTGTTGTCTATGCTTTTGAAAAAGTTCGCCCCTACCTTGTTCTGTCCACCACAATCGTATACACGGACCATTCCGCGTTGAAGTACTTGATGACTAAGCACGACTCTAAGCCAAGACTTCTTCGCTGGGTTTTACTCCTTCAAGAATTCAACATTGAAATTCGTGACAAGAAGGGTGCCGAAAACCTAGCCGCGGATCATCTTAGTAGACTTGAGGATCCATATCAAGGGGATCATCCGAACAAAGAGATCATTGACTCTTTTCCCCTTGAGACCTTAATGTCTATTAATCTCAATCTGGATGACACCCCGTGGTTTGCCGACATTGCAAACTACTTAGCGGGTGGTGTTCTCATCAAAGGGTTAACATCCCAACAAAAGAAGAAGTTCTTGAATGATGTTAAGACTTACTTTTGGGATGTGATGTAAGAGTTTTTGCAACCCTTTAGGAAAAGAGAGGCAAAGTAGTGGTAAGCGTTAAGTGTCGGTTTAGGAAAACCAAGCACTAATGACCAATGGAGTTCGTTCTCGAGGAGACAAGTGCGTTGTGTGTCGAATTGATTAATGATTTGTGATTATATGATTGAAAAAGGAAGAAAGAAATGAGATTAGAAGAGAAAGACGGTTACGAAAACGAATTAAACTACGACGAAAAAGGCGAACACGTAAAACCGTAAATAGTACAAAAATCAAAATTTTAACCTAAAAATTCCTAAAAATTACTAAAAATCCCCAATAATATTCTAAGAGTTTACAAAAAATCCAAACTTGATAAAACCTTTTAATTAATTAGATAATGACTTTTTAATGCTAATTAAAGCCCTAAAAATCACTATTAATTATTAAAAAGACCTCAACAAGATCTTATAGTTTGTAAACCTCAAAATATCCTAATTAAGCTAAAAAGTATTTTTAAAAATTTTAATACTAAATTAAACTATTTTTAAACACTTAAAAACTATTAAAATCACTTAAATCTTAAATTAATTTTAGAAATTAATTGAAAAGTCCTAAAAATATTTGGAAAGTGACAAAAATCCTAATTAAGAGTCCTTAACCTAGGAAAAATGTAAACTAAAAAAAATCAAACTTCAATTTTTAATAATAAAATAATATTAAAATATTCAAAAAAATTCAAAGTTCATAAAAAAATTCTAAAAAATTACCAAAAATCTAGAATAATGTAACTAAAACAAAAATGCAATTAAAATTTTCTGAAACCTATTTAATAATTTTATATTAAATTTTAAAGTTAGCTAAAAACCCTAAAATCCTATAAAATTAAAAATAAGACTTTTTGAAAACTTTATGGGCTGTAAACCTCAAAAATATGAATAAAAACCTAAAAACTATTTTTTTGGATTTTTAAAATGCTTTTTCCTATTTTTAAATTACTTTTCAAAATTTAAACTAAAAATATTCCTAGAAAATTAATTAACTAATGGAAAAATAAACTTTTTTGACTAAAAAGTCAACAAGCTTAATAAAAACCTAAGAAAAATGCTAAACAGTCAAATCCTTAAAGAAATAAGCTAGAAATAGCTTTTTAATAAGCTGTTATGTAAATAAGCCACAAAACAAACACCACTTAAGTATAATATGAAATGAAACCCTAGCAGTCAAAGACCCTAGGGCAGAGTGGTAAGTTGAGTGTGTTGTGAGGAGGATGGCGCAGGTTCGAGTCCTGGCTAGTCCTTTTTGCACTTTTTATTTTTTTTTCTTTTTAAACTTTAAAAACATAATCTAGTAACTATTTAAACTACAAAAACACAAATCCAAATCAAATTGACTAAGATTTAAGCTATCTAGAACCAAAAACGTGCTCAAGTTTATACTTGTTTCTGATGAACACAAGATGTTTTCTTCACATGTGCAGTTAAGGTTCAAGAGGACTTGAACTTGGATTCTTATGGTGTTTGATGGACCAGAAGGCACCCCTATACTCAGTTGAGTATAGGGAGTCACTTAAAACACAAAAAACAGGCAAGAGTAACACAATATCAAGCACAAAAAATGGAACAAAAGTTACTGATCTAGGACTTATGTAGGTCTGAGTGTACTTGCTGGTTCAAATGGCAAAATAATGAGTTTCAAATGCTTAAAACTTGCACATAAGCAGACCAAACAGCATATAAGCAATTCACAAACCTCAAATATCCTATCTCCTAACAGATTACAAGATTGAAGGTCAAAATCATACAAAAACAGGCTCAATAGGCAGTGTTTCTGATTAATGCTATGTTTTCAATATTTTTCACATGCAAATGCTTTTAAACCTTACCAAACTTGAACCTAAGACTAACATATATCCTACAACTACCCAGTGAGTATATTAAACTAGTTTTAAGCCAAGATTTAACACATTAAACCCTACTTATCCCTTAATCCAAACACCCCTTTAAAAATCTAAAAATCAATATTACAAAGCAAATCAATCCAAAACTTAAGCAAAATGATTCCAACCAATCTAAACATGCATAATAACAAGTAAAAGACCTACTCAAGCTGATTAAACACATAAACAAGCAGTTTCACCAAAATTCATGTAAAATCACATAAATCTAAAAAATCTTAGAAAACTGAAAAAGGGACAAGTAAGCTACCTTGTTGGGCCTACATCCAGGCCCAACAGTGACTGAATAGTCACCTCCAAATAGACTCGGGTCTATGTTGAACTTTGTTGAGATGCTGATGAAATTTTGCTTAACAAAAATGGATGAAAATGGTCCTTTTTTTGAACCTGCTAAGAGAGAAAAAGGGAGACTATGTAAAAGCTTAAGAGCTTGCCCCTAACTTATAGATTAAGCTAGAAGAGAGCCTTAGCTTATGGGTAAGATTATGATAAGCTAAAAAAAATGACCAAACAAATGGATTATTCAAGCTTGGGTACCCACTACACCAGAACAAGCCATGGTGTCTTGGACATACACAAGCTCAAACACCATCAAACCAACACACTTAATCACCATTTTATCAGGTTTTTATGGAAATTTAAGATTTGAGAAAAACTTGAAATGAAACAGAAACTTTGAAAACTTAAGAAAACTGAAAAGCTTTTAAGACAAGTGAATCAACAATAAAACTTAACCAAACTTCAGACAATAAAAGTAAAGATGGCTCTTTTCTTCTCATCAACAAGCTTTAACCATTTTTCATTTCATAAAAAACTAGACTTTTACAAAGTTGTGATCAAGGAGAAAAACAAGAACAAGAACAAATGAAAACCTATATGTCCTTATATAGGGGACTACAGAACTATCTAGAATGTGAAAACCCTAATACTTGAATTTCCTGAATAGCCCTTGGACGAATTTTGAATTTTCAGTCAATAAAGCCCCATGTGATGATTCTTGTTCTCTAGTGATGGCCAGCTGCTTTGGAGTGATCTAAAACATTTATCTTGCCTTTGGGAGTAAGCTAGCACTTTCTGAACGTTGATTCTCTGCTTCTTTTTGTTTGGGAGTGAATAGTGGGGCAGGGGAGGGTGGTACAAGCATGTGAGGATGAGGGTGACGTTTTTTGGGAGTGGGGATGGGATTAGGGTTAGGTTAATTAGTGATCTGGAAAGTATTACCCAAAAACCCTTTGTTTTAATTAAAGTTCATCCTGGAGATATTAGGTTTATGTGTTTGATTAGTGTGGGTTTAATCCAGTTTTAGGGGTGATTATATTTAAATATGTGTTTGGGAGGGAAGATTAAAATAACTGATTAAATCAGTTATTTACATGGGTGGAGTGTGACGTGGAGAAATGGGTGATTTTGATTGGGTGTGGGGTGGAAGTGGGTGATGTGGCAGCTTGTGAGTGGGTGGATGGAGTTTGGTTGTCTGGCAGGAATGGCCCCCAAAGGTTTAAGTTTCTTTCACTTTGTAATAAACAGCCCTCAACGCCTAAATTTCAAATAACAACTTTTGGGCAGTTGTCATTTTTGGCACAAATACTTTCCAAACTTGAAACAAGGGCTTGAAATGTAATTTCTTCATATTTGAAGGACTGATTTTAGCATTTTCTTCATTCTTCAAGGTTTGACTTGATTGTTGACTTCTTGGAGGACCAATATTGACAATTTAGTTTTGTTGAAGGACTAAATTTGCCAATTCTTCAAAGTTAAGGGTCCTTTTTGTAATTTTGACAAACTTTAGGGACAAAACTTGTAATTATGAAGATACAAGGGTATAAAGTGTCAATTCTTCCATTTTGGAGGACCCTTCTTCATAATTCGTCAATTCTTCAAGGACTTTCTTTGGAAAAATCTTCATTAGGGCTTGGTTCATCGTGCGGCTTCGTTTCCCGTGTTCGTTTTTGACTAATTCTTGTGATCTTTTGTCATTTTCTCAATATCCGTACCTAAAATACACAAGCAACAAACACAAGCATATATTTGGGTATTTTGATGATATTAAATGCATTTTAAGCCCAATTTGGACGATGAGACTATGTATAAAAGCAGTCTCATCACTCCCCCATACTAAACCATTGCCGTGCCCTCACGCAATGCTAGAATAAAGTATCGTAGCATCTCCAAAATTCATTTTTATTCACTTTATTGAATGATAAACTAGCTATACTACTACTATTACTACTACTTGCGTTTTAGACATAATGTATGATTTTCATCGCAAAATGGGACGTTTAGGTTCATAGAATAAGAACACGTGAATGCTTCGTTAGAAATAATTTCATCGTCCTCGATTTTCACCCTAATTCCATGCCAAGCGTGCAACGAGATCATTGTCATTATAAGTCAGTAATGCTAACACTACTCATATGCTCTAATCACGTACTTATCCTCCCATTATTCCTAAGTTTTATCTCTTATATTTTATGATGTCTTAAATGTTTCACGAGGATACATTGTTTGACTTATGCGATAATAGAGATTTAGGTCTAAAAATAGAGTCCTAACGGCGTAACTAAGACCATCAAATCAATAACCCCTCCTAATAGACAACGATGTCAAAAAATTAAGTTAACAAGAAGAATCGATAAACACGGTTTTATAACGGTTTTGAACATGAGACTTATTACCAAGACTTTTATACGCCCCCTAACGGAAGGGCCTTATTATCTTTGGTTTACCTCCATCTTTTATTCAACTTCGCCATGAAGCTTTTATTATGACTTCGGTCTTGCCTTGCCTTTTATTATCCGCCTCATCGATGGTTTTATTAGCCAAAGACGTATATCCTCACGCTAAAGTGAATTTTGGATCTTTAAAGCTTCGAAGATTAAGGCTTGATTCACTTTCAATTTTGCATAGATTTTTGGCCTTGTGGGGCTTCAAATTGTATGCTAGATTTAGGTGAGCACTTGAAATCTTATTATTGGGTGAAGCTTTCGATTATTCGGGTTGTCAATACTTCAAAACCGTGACGCTGGCGATACCTTAATGTCTTCCTAATTTAATTACACGGAAGCTACTAGAAAAGACTAGAAACCCAACAATCCTAACTAAACCGCTAAATCAATATTTATTAAGCAAAAAATATTTACAAGCGAAGGGAGAATAAGCAAACAACGAGAACACATGAGTTTTTGAAAGAATACGAGTACTCTACGTTTAGCATAGTAACTTATAATTAACTCTATCATTTCTCGTCCTCATTTAAGAGACTTAGCCTAATGTGTAGTTAAGGAATCAAAGCTAAGTGCTCAACACGCACGGTCGAGTCAAAAATTACTCTTATTCTCGCCATCGGAAAATCTACATTCGTGTCTTCAAACACTTATAAAACATAAGAAAAATTTTAAAATTTGGCCATTTTTAGCCTTATTTTGCAACAAAACGATAAACAAAAAGATAAACTTTGGAAAGCGTGAAGGTTTGACAAGGCAAGTATATTCACCCCCCATACTAAAGTTAAACATTGTCCTCAATGGTTCGAGTCTAGGGGTGCAAACACCCCCATACTAGAGACGTAGTCGAATGCCTAATCTAGCATGGAAAGGGTGTAACCAATAATTTAATAGCCGTTTATGAAGTGTGTTATAAACCTAAGGTTAGAACATCAAAGGATATATCATATGGATATTGAGAAATGTCTCCAAAGCAAACGATCGAGTGCTCCCATAAAACGAACACGAGAGGCTCCAATCGTGAAGATCATGATCTAAAAACCACAATTCACAAACAACCACGGAACAAAGGTTGGAAGGGCACAAATCCCCACACGTAAGCTACATTAGAAAGCGATAATATGTACATAGGATAAGCATGGGACTCCCCCACGAGGCACCTCGTTTTTGATTACCGAGTCATGAGCTCGACTCGATCCCCTCAATACTAATTATCATTGGGGAAGGTGACTTGGTCGAGGTAGTTCAAGGATGGAACTTTCCCGCCAAAATAGTGCTTCAACCTATGTCCATTCACCTTGAAGTTAGGACCATCATCTTGAGCTAGCTCGATGGTCCCATACGGAAACACTTGAGTCACGGTGAATGGACCGGACCAACGGGATTTCAATTTACCGGAAAAGATTTTTAATTTTGAATTAAAAAGCAAAACTTGATCCCCAATGTTAAAAACCCGGTTTTTAATTTTAGAATCATGCAACTTTTTAGTTTTTTCTTTGTAAATCAATGAATTTTCATAAGCAATATCCCTCAATTCATCCAATTCATTTAATTGCATTTTCCGGTGTTTTCCCGCGGTCTCCAAATCATCATTACAATGCTTTAGGGCCCAATAAGCCTTGTGTTCTAACTCGATAGGCAAATGACAATTCTTTCCATGGACAAGCTTATAGGGAGTGCACCCAATGGGCGTCTTATGAGCGGTCCTAAAGGCCCATAAAGCATCGTCCAACTTATCCGACCATGATTGTCGGTTTTCCCCAACGGATCTCTCCAAGATCCTTTTCAACGCTCGGTTTGAAACCTCGACTTGCCCACTCGTTTGTGGGTGATAAGCCGTAGAAAGACGATGTGTAACCCCATATTTCCTTAGAACCCTTTCAAATTGGTCGTTACATAAATGGGTTCCACGATCGCTTATGATAGCACGAGGGGTTCCAAACCGAGAAAACAATTGCTTCAAAAACTTGACTACCACACGAGCATCATTGGTGGGCAAGGCCTTGGCCTCCACCCACTTAGAAAGGTAGTCAACCGCAACGAGAATGTACTTATTACCACGAGATGATGGGAACGGCCCCATAAAGTCTATACCCCAAACGTCAAAGATCTCACATACTTGAATGATATTTTGTGGCATTTCATCTTTTTGTGAGGCTTTTCCTTGTCGTTGGCATGCATCACACGACTTCACAATATCTTGTGCATCTCGGTAAATAGTAGGCCAAAAGAAGCCGGCATCAAACACCTTTTTAGCCGTGAGATTAGCACCGTGGTGACCACCCGTGGGTCCCTCATGGCAAGCTCTAAGGATGTTAGAAGCTTCGGTGCCAAATACACAACGTCGGATGATTTGATCCGCACAAGTTCGAAACAAGTAAGGGTCGTTCCAAAAGTAGAACTTGACGTCACGAAAGAATTTTCGTTTTTGTTGAGTCGTCATACCCTTAATGATGAAGTTACCCGCATGGTAATTTGCAAAGTCCGCAAACCATGGGGTGGAAGAATCAAGCTTAGAATTCACTACACCAAGTGTCTGGAGCGGAAATGTTTCGGTGATTTCCTTAGGCTCGTAAACACTTTGGTGAGGATCTTCCAAACGAGAGAGATGATCGGCCGCTAAATTCTCGGCTCCTTTTTTGTCAACGATTTTGTGATCAAATTCTTGAAGGAGGAGAATCCAACGAAGTAATCTAGGCTTAGCATCTTGCTTTGCCATGAGATACTTAATAGCCGAATGGTCCGTATACAATATGCATTTCGTCAAGACGAGATAAGGTCGGAATTTCTCAAATGCATACACCACGGCAAGGAACTCCTTTTCCGTTGTAGTGTATTTTAGTTGAGCCTCGGTCATCGTCTTGCTAGCATAGTGAATAGGCAAGAAGTGCTTATCATGACGTTGCCCCAAAACGGCCCCTATAGCGTAATCACCAGCATCACACATAAGCTCAAAGGGGAGGTTCCAATTGGGAGCAACAAGAATGGGAGCTTCGGTAAGTTTCCTCTGAAGGATTTCAAAGGCTCGTACACAATCTTCGTCAAAGACAAAACGTGCCTCTTTTTCAAGAAGATGTGTAATGGGTCGAGAGATCTTTGAAAAATCCTTGATGAATCGTCGATAAAAGCCCGCGTGGCCTAGGAAACTCCTAACTCCCTTAACGGTTTTGGGATGAGGTAATTTGGCGATGACGTCTACCTTAGCTTGATCTACCTTAATCCCCGCTTTCGATACCTTGTGCCCTAAGACGATTCCACTCTTAACCATAAAATGACATTTTTCCCAATTGAGCACAAGGTTGGTTTCCTCACAACGTTTTAACATTCTCTCTAGATTCGACAAACACGAAGTGAAAGAATCACCAAACACGGAAAAGTCATCCATGAAGACTTCCATCGTATTCTCGATCATATCATGAAAAATAGCCATCATGCATCGTTGAAAGGTTCCCAGTGCATTGCAAAGTCCGAATGGCATTCTACGATAGGCAAACGTTCCATATGGACACGTAAACGTAGTTTTTTCTTGATCACGAGGGTCGATGGGAATTTGGAAGTAACCGGAAAAACCATCTAAAAAGCAATAGAAATCGTTTCCCGCAAGACGCTCCAACATTTGGTCCATGAAGGGCAAGGGAAAATGGTCTTTTCGAGTGGCTTCATTCAACTTACGATAGTCAATGCACACTCTCCATCCGGTCACGAGTCTAGTGGGAATCAACTCGTTGGCATCGTTCGGCACAACGGTCATCCCTCCCTTTTTAGGGACACAATGAATAGGACTCACCCAAGGGCTATCGGAAATAGGGTAAATCATTCCCGCGTCAAGGAGTTTAAGGACCTCCTTTTTGATGACGTCGTGAATTTTAGGGTTCACCCTCCTTTGACTTTGGATTGTGGGCTTGAAATCCTCCTCCATTAAGATTTTGTGGGTACAAAACTTGGGATCGATTCCCTTAATGTCGGATAACTTCCACGCAATCGCCCCTTTGTGATCCTTTAGAACATCGACAAGTGCGGTTTTTTCATCATTCGAAATATCCTTCGCAATAATAACTGGCAACTTGTCGTCCTCCTCCAAATAGACATACTCGAGGTGAGGAGGTAAATCTTTCAACTCGAGGATAGGTGGTTCCTCAAGTGAAGATTTGGGCTCGATACTCATAACCTCCTCGGGTGGAGGAAATGGGAAATCGTTAAGAAAATCCTTGATAATCGAGAAGTCCTCATCGTTGTCAAGATCTTCGTCACAAGTACGTGGAACATTGCATTCTTCCAACGTAAAACCACCAACTTCGAAAGGAGTGAAGGTTGGTGTCGAATTATCTAGAATTGGATCTAACATAGTGGGATTGCCATTAGTTTCTTCATCACCAAACCCTAAAACTTCTTGTGAAAATTCCTCGCAAACCACGTCGATCATATCAACGAGGTTTATGGTAGCAACGGAATAAACATGAGAAAGTTGAGAATTTTGAGTTGCGTTTATAACAAGTTCCTCGTCGTTGAAACGTAAGGTGATCTTTCTAGCATGCACATCAATTAAAGCCATAGACGTATCTAAAAACGAACGACCTAAAATAAGAGGAACTTGAGGATCCGTGGGGATATCAACAACGATAAAGTCTACGGGATAGTAGAACTTCCCCACTTTCACAAAAACGTCTTCCGCCAAACCACATGCACGAATCGTGGAATGGTCGGCCAACTCAATAGACATTAGTGAAGGAGTAAGATTAGGAAGATTGAGCGACTTGAAGATTGCAAGTGGCATCAAATTAATGCTAGCACCAAGATCGGCCAAGGCATATCATTCTTCCATATCTTGAATGGCACAAGGGATCAAAAATTTACCGGGATCACCGACTTTTTGAGGTATGCGATTAAGATAAACCGACGAACAACTAGACAATTGGTGCAATTTCTCCTTGTTGTTCAACATACTCTTAAAGTTAGCGGCAAATCGAGGCATCATGACCAAAGCATCGGCGAAACTCACATTAAGGTGCAACTCACGAAACATTTTCATAAAAAGCTCAAATTGGTAGTTGTCGCGCTCTTGTCGTTTCTCCTTCCTAAGTCTCGATGGGTAAGGTAAGGGTGGTGTGGGTTGGGGCATAGGCATAGCCTTTGGAATCTCGGGTTCCAATGTTGGTAATGGGTCAACCGTAGGTGTGGCATGAGTGGTACTTTGTGGGCTTGAAATATGCTCCTTTTCGACCACCACCTCGGGTTCTTCCTCAATTTCCTCCACCGTTGGAGCAATTTGTTGAGGAGTCGGTTCTTTAAGTGTCTTACCACTTCGTGTGGTAATCACTTTCATCTCTCCCTTCGGGTTTGAAATGGTGTTGCTAGGAAGACCACTCGAAGTAGAGGCTTTGTTCCCTATGACGGCTTCTAAAATGGCATTAAGCTTAGCATCTTGACTATTAAACTTCAAATCTTGACTAGCGGCTTTTTGGTCAATCCTTTGTTCAAGCCTAGTATGACTTTGTTCAATCTTATTGTTTTGACCTCTAATTTGATTAGCAAAATCATTTTTCAACTCATTTCTCATGTTAAGATTTTCCTTCACAAAATTAGCTAACTCCTTGGTGTTTTTAGCCGTGTCCCTAGCTTGACTAGCCAATTGCTCTTGTATGTTTTCCAAAATCTTATCATTTGCCGTAGCGTAATTCAAAAAGTCCATTGGAAGTTCTTTAGTGTAAACATTTTGAAGACCTTGACTCGTGTTTTGAAAATTACGGTTTTGATTTTGATTTTGCAATTGGCTACTACTTCCTTGATTCCCATAGTTGTTATTACCCTTGAAATTGTTCCTTTGATTTCTTTGGTAACCAACTTGATTGTTTCGATAATTGTTAGCATTTTGATTTGGTGGAAAACCCGGTGGAGTCAATTGATTAGTGCGAGGAACTTGACCGTTTTGGTTATAAGTTCCCGCGGCCGCGAAGGCACTCGAAGTGTTACCACCGTTCGTAATGCACTCGGAATAATCGTGAGCTCCACCACTATACATACAAGAAACCTCAACCGCTTTATCCGTAGCGGGAGTGGGTTGTTCACCAACTTTAAACTCAATTAACAATCCTTTCAACTTATCAAAAATCTTGTTCTCCAAATTAGCCTCGATTTGACAAGCATCAACGGTGTGTGACAATGAAGGCGAAGGCGAAGACGAAGCCTTACGAACACTCGATGTGCTACGTGGACTATACACCTTAGACCTATTCTCAATGATTAACAATGCTTCCTCGACCGTCTTACACAAAAAATTACCACCCGCGGCGGCATTAAGATAATCACGCTCATGATCGTTCAAGCCATTGTAAAACGTGTCTATTTGATGCAAGTCGGAAAAACCATGATGAGGACATTCGTGCAACATTTCTTTAAACCTATTCCAAGCCGTTGAAAAACTCTCATTATACTCTTGCGAAAACTTTGAAATCTCGTTTTTCAAGTACGTAGTCTTAGAGGGCGGAAAAAATTGGTTCACGAATTTTGAAACGAGATCCTTCCACGTCAATATAGAATTGGGTGGCTCTTTCTCTAACCAAATTTTTGCGGGCCCCGCTAAGGAATACGGAAAAAGCATCATCTTAATCGAGTCGTTAGAGACGTCCTTAAACTTGCAAGTGGCGGTGAGACGATTAAATTGGCGAATGTGGTTATGAGGGTTGTCCTTTTCGTCACCTCGAAACTTGTTGTTTTGAATCATGGAAAACAAACCCGTCTTAACCTCAAAATTCTCCGCAAGGATAGCGGGAATCACAATCGCTTCTCCATAACCCTCGGTGGGTGCTTGAAGCAACTCCATCATAGTTCGATTAGCCATGGGTGCTTCTTTCACTACAATGGGTTCGTCAATAGGAGACTCCTCACTAGAAGGAGTGATGGATTTGTTTCTTCGTTTACGAGCACGTCTTGCTTTAGAGCGAGTTTGCATAAACGTCACGTACAACGAGAAGGCGAGCAAAGAAGATTCTTTTTGGTGTTTTTACTTTTTCAATTTTTTTTGTGGTTTTTGATTGTTTTTTCTTTTTTTGGATTTTTGGAATGTATTAGGTAGACCAAAATCTACAAATCTCCTCCTTAATCAAATCTCTCGATTAAAGAAGCCTCAAGGAATGAAAACGAACACGTGAAGTGAACGCCTTCGATGACTTTAGAACGATGGTGGAACACCAAATCGTTCAAGATGGTTTAATCAATAGAAACCAAGAAAATATATATGATACTTAAGTAATACTTTGGGCGGCAAAACCCTCGATTAGCTTTCAAAATCAAAATACGCACAAGCAAGCGGAGGAAACGAGGCGTCCCGAAGCACTTAAGAGCCTTTTTCCTTTAGGTCGTGAAATACAACCGCCTTATACCCACCTTATAGTTTGTATTTCTCAAAATCGAGCTTCACGAAAGTATTTATCTATTTTTGCCTTTTTCTTTGGTTTGAGATTCGAATACAATGATTGGGTAATGACCTCCCAAGTCAAGGTTGTGATTTCTCACGTATTTGGAGTACTTGTAAATTTATTGTTCTACGTATACAATATAGTAATAGTATTCACAAAAAACGAAAAACCGATAATACGTATTAGTAGAGTGCTACTAATACAATTAGCTATTTATGGCTATATAAAAACAACAATTGTTAAACCAAAACACAACACGCCTCTCCGGCAGCGGCGCCAAAATGATGTTGGAGTTTTTGCAACCCTTTAGGAAAAGAGAGGCAAAGTAGTGGTAAGCGTTAAGTGTCGGTTTAGGAAAACCAAGCACTAATGACCAATGAAGTTCGTTCTCGAGGAGGCAAGTGCGTTGTGTGTTGAATTGATTAATGATTTGTGATTATATGATTGAAAAAGGAAGAAAGAAATGAGATTAGAAGAGAAAGACGGTTACGAAAACGAATTAAACTACGACGAAAAAGGCGAACATGTAAAACCGTAAATAGTACAAAAATTAAAATTTTAACCTAAAAATTCCTAAAAATTACTAAAAATCCCCAATAATATTCTAAGAGTTTACAAAAAATCCAAACTTGATAAAACCTTTTAATTAATTAGATAATGGCTTTTTAATGCTAATTAAAGCCCTAAAAATCACTATTAATTATTAAAAAGCCCTCAACAAGATCTTATAGTTTGTAAACCTCAAAAATATCCTAATTAAGCTAAAAAGTATTTTTAAAAATTTTAAAACCAAATTAAACTATTTTTAAACACTTAAAAACTATTAAAATCACTTAAATCTTAAATTAATTTTAGAAATTAATTGAAAAGTCCTAAAAATATTTGGAAAGTGAAAAAACTCCTAATTAAGAGTCCTTAACCTAGAAAAAATGTAAAAACTAAAAAAAAATCAAACTTCAATTTTTAATAATAAAATAATATTAAAATATTCAAAAAAATTCAAAGTTCATAAAAAAATTCTAAAAAATTACCAAAAATCTAAAATAATGCAGCTAAAATAAAAATGCAATTAAAATTTTCTGAAACCTATTTAATAATTTTATATTAAATTTTAAAGTTAGCTAAAAACCTTAAAATCCTATAAAATTGAAAATAAGACTTTTTGAAAACTTTATGGGCTATAAACCTCAAAAATATGAATAAAAACCTAAAAACTATTTTTTTGGATTTTTAAAATGCTTTTTCCTATTTTTAAATTACTTTTCAAAATTTAAACTAAAAATATTCCTAGAAAATTAAGTAACTAATGGAAAAATAAACTTTTTGGACTGAAAAGTCAACAACCCTAATAAAAACCTAAGAAAAATGCTAAAAAGTCAAATCCTTAAAGAAATAAGCTAGAAATAACTTTTTAATAAGCTGTTATGTAAATAAGCCACAAAACAAACACCACTTAAGTATAATATGAATGAAACCCTAACAGTCAAAGACCCTAGGGCAGAGTGGTAAGTTGAGTGTGTTGTGAGGAGGATGGCGCAGGTTCGAGTCCTGGCCAGTCCTTTTTGCACTTTTTATTTTTTTTCTTTTTAAACTTTAAAAACACAATCCAGTAACTATTTAAACTACAAAAACACAAATCCAAATCAAATTGACTAAGATTTAAGCTATCTAGAACCAAAAACGTGCTCAAGTTTATACTTGTTTCTGATGAACACAAGATGTTTTCTTCACATGTGCAGTTAAGGTTCAAGAGGACTTGAACTTGGATTCTTATGGTGTTTGATGGACCAGAAGGCACCCCTATACTCAGTTGAGTATAGGGAGTCACTTAAAACACAAAAAACAGGCAAGAGTAACACAATATCAAGCACAAAAATGGAACAAAAGTTACTGATCTAGGACTTATGTAGGTCTGAGTGTACTTGCTGGTTCAAATGGCAAAATAATGAGTTTCAAATGCTTAAAACTTGCACAAAAGCAGACCAAACAGCATATAAGCAATTCACAAACCTCAAATATCCTATCTCCTAACAGATTACAAGATTGAAGGTCAAAATCATACAAAAACAGGCTCAATAGGCAGTGTTTCTGATTAATGCTATGTTTTCAATATTTTTCACATGCAAATGCTTTTAAACCTTACCAAACTTGAACCTAAGACTAACATATATCCTACAACTACCCAGTGAGTATATTAAACTAGTTTTGAGCCAAGATTTAACACATTAAACCCTACTTATCCCTTAATCCAAACACCCCTTTAAAAATCTGAAAATCAATATTACAAAGCAAATCAATCCAAAACTTAAGAAAAATGATTCCAACCAATCTAAACATGCATAATAACAAGTAAAAGACCTACTCAAGCTGATTAAACACATAAACAAGCAGTTTCACCAAAATTCATGTAAAATCACATAAATCTGAAAAATCTTAGAAAACTGAAAAAGGGACAAGTAAGCTACCTTGTTGGGCCTACATCCAGGCCCAACAGTGACTGAATAGTCACCTCCAAATAGACTCAGGTCTATGCTGAACTTTGTTGAGATACTGATGAAATTTTGCTTAACAAAAATGGATGAAAATGGTCCTTGTTTTGAACCTGCTAAGAGAGAAAAAGGGAGACTGTGTAAAAGCTTAAGAGCTTGCCCCTAACTTATAGATTAAGCTAGAAGAGAGCCTTAGCTTATGGGTAAGATTATGATAAGCTAAAAAAAATGACCAAACAAATGGATTATTCAAGCTTGGGTACCCACTACACCAGAACAAGCCATGGTGTCTTGGACATACACAAGCTCAAACACCATCAAACCAACACACTTAATCACCATTTTATCAGGTTTTTATGGAAATTTAAGATTTGAGAAAAACTTGAAATGAAACAGAAACTTTGAAAACTTAAGAAAACTGAAAAGCTTTTAAGACAAGTGAATCAACAATAAAACTTAACCAAACTTCAGACAATAAAAGTAAAGATGGCTCTTTTCTTCTCATCAACAAGCTTTAACCATTTTTCATTTCATAAAAAACTGGACTTTTACAAAGTTGTGATCAAGGAGAAAAACAAGAACAAGAACAAATGAAAACCTATATGTCCTTATATAGGGGACTACAGAACTATCTAGAATGTGAAAACCCTAATACTTGAATTTCCTGAATAGCCCTTGGACGAATTTTGAATTTTCAGTCAATAAAGCCCCATGTGATGATTCTTGTTCTCTAGTGATGGCCAGCTGCTTTGGAGTGATCTAAAACATTTATCTTGCCTTTGGGAGTAAGCTAGCACTTTCAGAACGTTGATTCTCTGCTTCTTTTTGTTTGGGAGTGAATAGTGGGGCAGGGGAGGGTGGTACAAGCATGTGAGGATGAGGGTGACGTTTTTTGGGCGTGGGGATGGGATTAGGGTTAGGTTAATTAGTGATCTGGAAAGTATTACCCAAAAACCCTTTGTTTTAATTAAAGTTCATCCTGGAGATATTAGGGGTTATGTGTTTGATTAGTGTGGGTTTAATCCGGTTTTGGGGGTGATTATATTTAAATATGTGTTTGGGAGGGAAGATTAAAATAACTGATTAAATCAGTTATTTACATGGGTGGAGTGTGACGTGGAGAAAAGGGTGATTTTGATTGGGTGTGGGGTGGAAGTGGGTGATGTGGCAGCTTGTGAGTGGGTGGATGGAGTTTGGTTGTCTGGCAGGAATGGCCCCCAAAGGTTTAAGTTTCTTTCACTTTGTAATAAACAGCCCTCAACGCCTAAATTTCAAATAACAACTTTTGGGCAGTTGTCATTTTTGGCACAAATACTTTCCAAACTTGAAACAAGGGCTTGAAATGTAATTTCTTCATATTTGAAGGACTGATTTTGGCATTTTCTTCATTCTTCAAGGTTTGACTTGATTGTTGACTTCTTGGAGGACCAATATTGACAATTTAGTTTTGTTGAGGGACTAAATTTGCCAATTCTTCAAAGTTAAGGGTCCTTTTTGTAATTTTGACAAACTTTAGGGACCAAACTTGTAATTATGAAGATACAAGGGTATAAAGTGTCAATTCTTCCATTTTGGAGGACCCTTCTTCATAATTCTTCAATTCTTCAAGGACTTTCTTTGGAAAATTCTTCATTAGGGCTTGGTTCATCGTGCGGCTTCGTTTCTCGTGTTCGTTTTTTACTGATTCTTTTGATCTTTTGTCATTTTCTCAATATCCGTACCTAAAATACACAAGCAACAAACACAAGCATATATTTGGGTATTTTGATGATATTAAATACATTTTAAGCCCAATTTGGACGATGAGACTATGTATAAAAGCAGTCTCATCAGGATGACCCTTTTCTATTCAAACAATGTGCTGATCTGATCATTCGTCGATGTGTTGATGGACCGGTAGCTTTGCAAATCCTTGCTGCTTGCCATAAAGGACCCACCGGTGGTCAGTTTGGTCCTAACTACACCGCTAAGAAAGTGTTTGACTCTGGATTCTATTGGCCCACCATTTATCGTGACGCTCACGAAATGGTTAAGCATTGTGATTCTTGCGAACGCCAAGGCAAGATCACACATAAAGATGAGATGCCTCAAAATTTCATACAAGAATGTGAAATCTTTGACGTATGAGGCATCGACTTTATGGGGCCATTTCCATCCTCCAAAGGGAACAAGTACATCCTCGTAGCCGTTGACTACGTTTCTAAATGGGTTGAAGCTAAGGCTCTCCCAACGAACGATGCGAGGGTGGTTGTGAACTTTTTGAAGCAGCTGTTTGCTCGATTCAGTGTTCCTCGTGCTATAATCAGTGACCACGGGACTCATTTTTGCAATGGTCAATTTGCACGAGTCATGGCTAAGTATGGTGTCAATCACCGTCTTTCCACCACCTATCATCCCCAAACCAATGGGCAAGCCGAGATTTCCAACCGTGGATTGAAGCGAATTTTGGAGCGTACTGTGGGAGAGCATCGCGCCGCGTGGGCCGATAAGTTAGATGATGCTCTGTGGGCTTTCCGTACTGCTTATAAGACCCCGATCGGTTGTACACCTTATCGTCTTGTGTACGGGAAAGCATGCCACCTCCCCATCGAGCTGGAACATAAGGCGCACTGGGCCTTGAAGTGGGCTAACTTCGACATCAACAAAGCCGGTGATCATCGCAAGATTCAACTCAACGAGCTCAACGGACTGCGGAATGAAGCTTACGAGAACTCACTGATCTACAAGGAGAAGACTAAGATCATTCATGACGCAAGGATTAAGAACCGAGAGTTCCACGTTGGTGATCAAGTCTTACTTTTTAACTCTCGGTTGAAGATCTTCTCTGGCAAGTTGAAGAGCCGCTGGTCTGGTCCATTCACCGTCGCCAAAGTCTTTCCATATGGGACCATTGAGCTTTCTCAGCCAAATGGGCCCAATTTCAAGGTGAATGGCCAGCGTTTGAAGCTGTACTTTGGTGAGGACATCTCTCAAGAGATGATTCCATCCCTCACCACGTTCCCCATGAACTAAATTGGGTCGAGTCAGGCTCGTGACTCGATGAACAAAAACAAGCGCTTCTCGGGAGGCAACCCGTGATCTATCCTTTACTGCTTTCATAATAAGTGTAGGGGGAGCCCCGTATGTGTTTGTTGTCTTGTTTCTTATCTTATGCAGGGATTCAAGCTTCAAAGAGCATCTTGATGACTTTTGACGAACCGTGATACCGTGTTCCCATCTTCCCGGTTCTATCTCTTGTGATTCAATATTTCATATTTTATATGTTCACATTGAATTCACTTTAGTTGTCCTTTCCTTAGCAAAATTTAAACAAAGTGCACAATGTCCTAAGTGTAGGGGAGTTTACTCCCACATTCTTAAACATTGAGGACAATGTTTATCTCAAGTGTAGGGGTGACTTCTATCGAAGTAAGTGGTCTTTTCCATGAATTTGACCTCATTTTAACCGGAAAATTTGATTTTTCGACATTTTTCAAAATTTTTAATCTATTTTGGCCTAGTTGTATAGTGGTATTTTTCTTTGTTATGTTTATTTTCTTTCCATTGCTAGAATAAATTTTCAATAAAGTGGTTTTAAAATTTTTCTTAGTTGTGAATATTTTGACTCAACCCGAGTTTACTTATCTAAGTTTACTCTAGCTAGTATCCTTAACGTGTTTAAGTCCAGTTTTGCTAGGCTTTTATATAGGGAGCTATAAAACGCGAAAGTCTTAACTCTCACGGGTTAAGAACAAGAACTTTTCGCAAGTTCCTATAATTGATCCTAGAGAGTTGTTTATCAAGGGAACTTTAAAATGCGATTTCTAAACTTGAAAAAGTCTAAGAATTCGCAAGATCCTGTAGATGACTCGAAAACCCAAAACCTTGATTTAATAGGCTAAGCATCCACGAGTCTCATTCCTTGAGATTTTAAACTGTGGAGGACGAGAGATGATAGAGTCAATTATAAGTTTGGTATTCTTTCGTGAATTTATGTGAGTTAATTATAAGCCTATTCTCCTTTCGCTTGTTAATAAATTTATCTGCAATAAATAAGGTTGTACGATTTAAAAGGTTACTTAGCTTCTAGCCCAAGATCGTTTAAAAGTTGCTTGGTACGGATTAGAGTTCATAGCCAAGGCATAACTTATTGAAGCGGGATGCGAAGATTGGCGAGTCCGAAAAGGCCCTAAGAAGGCATGAGGGCTACATTTTGTTGCTAAAGATCCAAAAGTGATGTGAAGAATCATTTATCGAAAATCAATATAAAGGATCGAGACACACGACGAAAAGCAAATACTCCCCTAAAGATCATGGAGAAGTCTATCTAAAAAGGCCCTAACAAGGTATGAGGATAAATAGATCAAAGTCCTAAAAGGAGGCGGATCGTTGTATATCAAAGTCCAAAATAAAGAAGTCGTGGTCCATTTATGAAGAATCTCTCAAAACTTCAAGTGAAGAAATTCCTATTATGAAGAGAAGGCCATTATTTCATGAACGTCTCTCAAAGATTTGAAGTATGAAGTCGCTGCCAAATATCGGTCCGAGAAAGGTCTCAAATCGTGAAGCGAGTTATGCCAAGATATGAACTTTATGAGGGCCCGAGAAGCAGTTTTAAAAGATTTTGTCCTTTAGCTAACTATTGATTAAATCGTTCACTTTATTTTCGGCCTAAATAACTATCGAAATAAGTGAAACAATGCATCCTCGTGATCATTCAAGACAAAAATAAAATATAAGAGATATACCTAGGAATAAGGGAGTCTAAGTGAATAATTGGCCCACATGAGTTCGTGTTAGTTCACTAACTTATAATAACAATGATCTCGTTTTTAAGCTTAGTATGGGGAACGTGAAACTTGAGGATGATAAACGTTGATGGCTGACAAAACCAAATGTAAGTCTTTAATTTCTCTACTTGTTTCTATCTTTTTATGTTTAGTATTTAATAAAGGCCAAGGTGGGTTATTTATGATGGAAAATGTAAACCGTGCTTTAAAATTAATGCATTGCATGAGGGCATTGCAATGGTCAAGTGTAGGGGATTTAATAAATGTGAAAACACTTATCCTTTTACCACTTATTTCCAATAATAACAAGACCAAAACGTGTAATTTATGTCGTAAAAGTCGGAATTATGTGTGGTTTGTGTTTTTATTGTGTTTTAGGACCAAAAGATGAAAAAGGAAGAAAACACGGGCTTTCACGAGCTTTTATCGAAGAAAACGGGAAAAGACGAAGTCAAAAGATCAAGAGTGCAAAAAGAACGAAAGTCCAAGGCTTATTCTGAAGATTTATCGAAGAAAAAGTCTAAAGACGGAAGTTTAATGAAGTCGAAGAACTCAAGTCTAAATTAAAGAAGAAAATTAACAAGACAAGTTCAAATCCCGAGACGACGTCGAGAAAAGACAAAGAATTAAATCGAGTCGAGAAGAAGTAAAGAAAGAAAGAAGATGCAACACATGTACTCCTTCCATTTTCCCTATAAATACCCTCCTAATACACATTAGGAGGGTAGTTAGTCTTTAGTTTTAAGTTTTCATTTTTCACTTTTCTTTCTAGTTTTAGAGAGAGAAAGTTCTCTACTTTCTCTCACTAAGTTTTCATCTTTCCTTCTTTTAATATTTCAAGATTAAACATTTGTGTATTGTTGATTTCATTAATCAAGTTCTAGTTAAGCTTTTAATCTTTCATCTCATTCTACCTTTCTTTGATTTTTAGATTGATTTTGGTGCGAATTACATTAAATCCGTGTTGATCTTAATGTTTTTATGCTTAAAAAGTTAATATTTTTGTTCCTAAATAAGGTTTCATACGATTAAGCTTTAAGATTCTAGTGCTTATTGGCTTATTTATATGTTTAGCTTATTTACTTTTTAATAGTTTTCTTAAAAAGTTCATCTTTTTATAGCTTGATTCAAAAGATTGATTATTTTAAGTTAGGATGTGTTGTTATTCGTGCTTATTTTGTCCTTTTTATTATTGATTCGTCTAGTTTTGGTGTGAGCTTATTATTCAAGCTTATTACTAGCCTAATCTCGAATCCCACATAAATCGGAAAGCGTCTAAACCCCTTTCCGATCGCAGCTTTCCGACCAGCACCCTCTTTCCGATCACCAAATCGGAAAAGGGTTTAGTATATTCCGATTTGGCAACCTCTGCATTCCGATCACATTGGATCGGAATAGGGTTTCATATTCCGAAGGTGGCTTAGTTGATTATTCCGATTGCATTAGTTTGGATTCCGATCTGGACCATTTTTGGCTCATTCCGATTGACTGCATTTCAAGACTTTCCGATTGTGGGGTACTTTGTAACATTCCGATTGGGTGTCCTCCATACATTCCGATTGGAGCTATTTCCCATATTCCGATTAGTCCTGTTTTTACAATATTCCGATCAATGATTGTTTCTAATATTCCGATCTTACTTTCCGATAGCATATTCCGATCAGTCTCCCTTTTGCATATTCTGATGGTTTTAGTTCTTGTTTTTTATAAAGTTTCCAAGTGTTAGTTTTATTAAGTGTTCTAGTATTTTCCTAATCTTGTCTTTAAGTTTTCAAGCATTTAATTTTAACTCGTCATTTTAGTATTAATCTTTAAACTTCTACTTTACTCAACGACATTTAAATTACTTGCTATTAGTTTAAAATAGATAATCAACCAAACCATTCTCTTGTTCACCAAAAGACAATTGAGTCGCACTCTTACCCGGTAATCAATTCGAAAAGACTTGGGACAACGAATTTTGATACTTGGATAAAACCGAGTATTACTAAACATGGTGTGTTGATTTTCCTGCAAGTTTTGGCAGTTTCTCGCAAAAACGTGTACAAGGTTGGTAGCATGTGAACCTGTGATGATGTGGCATAGGATTTGGGAGTTGGGTTATGTTTATGATTACCCTAATCATAATTCTGGAGGTGATGGAGGCCTAATTGCAAGTAATTAGAAAAAACCCAATTATGTTAAGAACATGATGAACAAGGTGGTTTCGTCTGTTTAATGTTTTAAAAATGTGTTTAGGCACGAGTTATATTAATTAGTTATATTTATTAATCTGGTTATGAGTGGGTTTGTGACATGGCACAATGGTGAAAGGTGATTGGTGGAAATGGGTTAGTGGGACACGTTGTGAGGTGTGAGTGGTCTAGGTAAGTTTGGTTGTCTTCCAACTTTGGTCCCTTGTTTCCTTCATTCCTTTCACTTTGTGTTTAGTTAAGCAAAAACAAAATTTCCTTTATAATCTAAGTTTCAGTTTTTAGACTTTTGCCCCAAATACCTTTCCATGTATTTTCAGGGGTATTTCTTGCCAATTTATGATTCTTGAAGGGCTGTTTTGGCATTTTCTTCAAACATTATGGTCTTGACTTGTATGATTGACTTCTTGGAGGACTAATATAAACAAGTCTTCATTTTTGAGGGACCATTCTTGCCAATTCTTCAAAGTGGAGGGCCCTTTTTGTAAATTTCACAAACTTTAAGGACTAACTTGTAATTATGAATATACAAGGGATTAAAGTGTTAATTCTTCAATATTGGAGGACCCTTCTTGTACAATCTTCAAATCTTCAAGGGTTATTCTTGGAAAATCAACACTAGGGCTTGGTTCATTGTGCGGCTTCGTTTCCCGTGTTCGTTTTTGCTTGATTCTTGTGATCTTTTTTCATTTTCTCAATATCCGTACCTAAAATACACATGTAACAAACACAAGCATATATTTGGCATATTTGATGATTTTTAATGCATTTTAAGCCCATTTTAGACGATGAGACTATGTATAAAAGCAGTCTCATCAACCATCTCAAAGTTTTCTCGGTGCAGGCTAAAATTGAACGATGGTCCAATTATATATGTCGTTGTTTCGTTCTCGGTATCTTCTCGAATCGATCACGGTTCAAAGTGGAAATGTTGTTCTTGGTGACTAAAAAGGGGGAGCTTTGGTCTAAATCTACTAAAATAATAAATGCGAGAAGTAATAAAATTAAACTAAAAGCAATTACTGAAAATAAAACGAGAATGAAAATCAAACAGTAAAGTACCTAAACATGGAAAAACAGTTGATGCAGAATGTTTGCTTGATCCGGAATATTTGGAAAATTTGGCTCATGCGGAATAAATCAACTCATGCGGAATAACCTAAAAAACTGCTTCATTCGGAATGATCTTGATTCGGAATATATGTGTTGATGCGGAATGTTTGCTTCATGCGGAATATAAACTGATTTGGAATATTTTAAAAGAAACATTTATTCGGAATATAAATACTCATCCGGAATATTAATTATTCCGGATGAACACTTGATTCGGAATGACTGAAAGAGATGAGCTGATCCGGAATAAAAATAATAAGAAGCTTGATTCAGAATAATTAGTTTACTCGGAATAGAACTTGATCCGGAATATAAGAATTGATCCGGAATAAAATGACTGATCCGGAATAAAAAAGAAAAGACTGATTCAGAATGTTATTCCGAATGAAATCCCTTGATCTAGAATAATGGATATTCCGAATAAACAAGGTTGATCCGGAATTAGATATTCCGAACCAAAGAGCTTGATCCGGAATATTTTCAAAAAATCCTTGATCCGGAATATAATGCTAATTCGGAATCTGGGCAAATGAGAAAATGCGAAGAACAGGGGAATGTTTAACACACGATTTTAACCCAAAATCCACCAAGTACCACCGGTCTCCTTTTCATAAAAGTACCACCGGTGGCGGCGTTGATCGTGTCACGATCACGAAAAGTGAGACCATTGTAGAAAGTATCAATGAGAGTGACGGGGAGCATGTTGTGATTTGGACAACGGTCGATCAAATCATTGTATCATTCCCAAGCATCAAAGAGCGATTCATCATTGTCTTGCATGAATCCACTAATTTGGTTACGAAGGCTCGTGACCATGGATGGTGGGAAGTAGCGCGACAAAAAGCGTTGAGTCATGTCGTCCCAAGTATGAATAGAATTCTTTGGGAGACGGTCAAACCATTTTTCGGCATGGTGAGAAAGCGAGTGGGGAAATAGTTGGAGGCGAAGGTCATCCATAGAAACACCGGGGGACTTCATGCTTTGGGTGATGGTAATGAATTTGTCGAGGTGTTTGTTGGCATCATCATCTGGAATTCCGCGAAATGGGTTAGTTTGCACTTGTTGGATCATGTGATGCTTCAACGAAAACTCCTGAGCCGTGATATGCATCAGCGCAATCGGGCCTCCACGTCCGTTCATCGTAGGTTGGCATAGCTCCTCCATGGTTCGTAGGTCGGGTAAGGGTGGATTATTCATGTTGGGGTGGGGTGGATTATTATTGTTGTTGTTGGGGGGATTATTATTGTTGTTGTTGTGTACACCGGCCATGTCGAAATCTTCGAGAGTCTCGTGCTCTGAATAGGACGCTGATCGAGTACGCATACACTAAAAATAAAAATGCAAGAGAAAATATTTTTGGTTTTTATAGGTTTTTTAATGTTTTTGTATTTTTGAAAATTTTATATTTTTATGGGTTATTGAAAATTTTTTTGCTTGAAAATAACGTTCCCGAAAGAACAGATCCCAAAATCTAATTTTTCTCACAAGAAACCGTTGATCCTTACGAAAAGAGCCAGCAGCGGCGCCATTTTAATAACTGATTTTTGGTTAGTTAATAAAAAGGTTTGTTGCAAGATCTTTCTTTGCGTTGCTCGTACCCAATTATATATGTCGTTGTTTCGTTCTCGGTATCTTCTCGAATCGATCACGGTTAAAAGTGGAAATGTTGTTCTTGGTGACTAAAAAGGGGGAGCTTTGGTCTAAATCTACTAAAACAATAAATGCGAGAAGTAATAAAATTAAACTAAAAGCAATTACTGAAAATAAAACGAGAATGAAAATCAAACAGTAAAGTACCTAAACTTGGAAAAACAGTTGATGCGGAATGTTTGCTTGATCGAGAATATTTGGAAAATTTGGCTCATGCGGAATAAATCAACTCATGTGGAATAACCTAAAAAACTGCTTCATTCGGAATGATCTTGATTCGGAATATATGTGTTGATGCGGAATGTTTGCTTCATGCGGAATATGGCCTTCATGCGGAATATAAACTGATTCAGATTATTTTAAAAGAAACCTTTATTCGGAATATAAATACTCATCCGGAATATTAATTATTCCGGATGAACACTTGATTCGGAATGACTGAAAGAGATGAGCTGATCCGGAATAAAAATAATAAGAAGCTTGATTCGGAATAATTAGTTTACTCGGAATAAAACTTGATCCAGAATATAAGAATTGATCCGGAGTAAAATGACTGATCCGAAATAAAAAAGAAAAGACTGATTCGGAATGTTATTCTGAATGAAATCCCTTGATCCGGAATAATGGATATTCCGAATAAACAAGGTTGATCCGGAATGTTAGATATTCCGAACCAAAGAGCTTGATCCGGAATATTTTCACAAAATCCTTGATCCGGAATATAATGCTGATTCGGAATCTGGGCAAATGAGAAAACGCAAAGAACAGGGGAATGTTTAACACACGAATTTAACCCAAAATCCACCAAGTTTTTAATCAAAACTTAAACCAATTTCACCACTAATCATTTACCGATGATAAATATCAATCCAAAACAACAAAAACATAAAACCCACTTACTTTTTAAGATCAAACCAATAAAATAAAAACTTAAAACTTTGAATCAACAAGAGATGAAAGAAAGATTAAATGTAAACTTGTATTAATGATTAAGATTCAAACAATCAAAATGAAAGATTAAACTTACAAGATTGTGGAAGAATCAAAGAAAATGAAAAACCACCAATCTCCTTAAGGGAGATGGTTCCTACGAAACAGGAAATGAAATAACAGAAATCAACTAGTCTAAAATTTGTGAAGGGAAAGGTATTTATAGGGTTTGGCTTGGTTTGGTGAGTGGGCTTTCTCCCTTTCTTTTTGTCTTCTCGTCTTTTCAGAAAAGTTGACGTTTTCGATTTCGATTCGGGATTTGTCGACGAATAAATTTAACTCGTCTTTTAATTTCTTCATTTAATAGACTTGAGTTTCTTCGACATATGTAAATCTTCCATCTTTGGTCCTTTTCTTCGATAAATCTTCAAATAGGCCCATTGACTTCAAATCTTTTGCATCTCTTGGACTATAGACTTCGTCTTTTCGTCTTTTTCTTCGATAAAACCCGTGCAATCCCATGTTTTCTTCAATATTTATCCAGTTGGCTCTGAAAACACAACAATCACACAAACCACACATAATTCCAAACAAATGACATTAAATACGCGTTTTGGTCTCGTTTTAGCAAGAAATAAGTGGTAAAAGGATCGGTGTTTTCACACCTATCAAATCCCCTACACTTAACCATTACCATGCCCTCATGCAATGCTACAATTTTAAAGCACGGTTTACATTTCTCGTCATAAATAACCACCTTGGCCTTTATTAAATTCTAAACACTAAGGAAACCAAAAGAACAAAACAAGTAAAGTATTTAAAGACTTACATTGGGGTTTTAGATTGTCATGAATGTTCATCATTCTCAAGTTTCACGTTCCTCATACCAAGCTTAAAAACGAGATCATTGTTATTATAAGTTAGCAAACTAACACGAACTCATGTGGCCCAATTATTCACTTAGACTCCCTTATTCCTAGGTGTATCTCTTATATTTTATTTTTGTCTTGAATGATCACGAGGATGCATTGTTTGACTTATTTCGATAGTTATTTAGGCTGAAAACAAAGTGGGACGATTTAATCAATAGTTGGCTAAAGGACAAAATCTTTTAAAACTGCTTCTCGGGACCTCATAAAGTTCATATCTTGGCATAACTCGCTTCACGATTTGAAACCTTTCTCAGACCGATATTTGGCAGCGACTTCATACTTCAAATCTTTGAGAGATGTTCTTGAAATAATGGTCTTCTCTTCATAATAGGAATTTCTTCACTTGAAGTTTTGAGAGATTCTTCATCTTTGGACCACGACTTCTTTCATTTTTCTCCAATCTTTATTTTGGACTTTGATATACAAAGATCCGCCTCCTTTTAGGACTTGGATCTATTTATCCTCATACCTTGCTAGGGTATTTTCGGATAGACTTCTCCATGACTTTTGGGGAGTTCTTGCTTTTCGTCGTGTGTCTCGATCCTTCATATTGATTTTCGATAAATGATTCTTCACATAACCTTTGGATCTTTAGTAACAAAATGTAGCCCTCATGCCTTGTTAGGGCCTTTTTGGACTCGCCAATCTTCGCATCCCGCTTCAATAAGTTATGCCTTGGCTATGAACTCTAATTAATACCGAGCAACTTTTAAACGATCTTGGGCTAGAAGCTAAGTAACTTTTCAAATCGTACAACCTTATTTATTGCAGATAAATTTATTAGCAAGCGATGGGAGAATAGGCTTATAATCAACTCACATAAATTCACGAAAGAATAACAAACTTATAATTGACTCTATCATTTCTCGTTCTCCACAATTTAAAATCTCAAGGAATGAGACTCGTGGATGCTTAGCCAATTAAATCAACGTTTTAGGTTTTCGAGTCGCCTATAGGATCTTGCATCTTCTTAGACTCTTTCAAGTTTAGAATTTGCTTTTTAAAGTTCCCTTGATAAACGACTCTCTAGGATCAATTATAGGAACTTGCGAAAAGTTCTTGTTCTTAACCCGTGAGAGTTAAGACTTTCGCGTTTTAAAGCTCCCAATATAAAAGCCTAGCAAAACTTGACTTAAACACGTTAAGGATACTAGCTAGAGTAAACTTAGATAAGTAAACTCGGGTTGAGTCAAAATTCACGACTTTGAAAAATTTAAAACCACTTTATTGAAATTTTATTCTAGCAAGGAGAGAAAATAAACATAACAAAGGAAAATGAAACAATACAACTAGGCAAAAATAGATTAAAAATTTTAAAAAATGTCGAAAAATCGAATTTTCCAGTTAAATGAAGGCACTTTAATGGAAAAGTCCACTTAAAACTTCGATAGAAGTCTCCCCTACACTTAATATAAACATTGCCCTCAATGTTTTAGCATGTGGGAAAAGTCTCCCCTACACTTATGACATTGTGCACGTTGGTTAAATCAAGTTAAGGAGGAGACAACTAAAGTGATCAATTTCAAATGTGAGTATGAAGAAGATTGAATCACGATACTTGAGAGATAGAACCGGATTTGTGGATAACATGAGAGCACGGTTCTTTAGAGATTCCAAGAGTGCACTTATCCCTGTAATCACATCACCATACAAACACAAGCAACCTATATAGCTCCCCCTACACTTAGGATGAAAAACGGGAAAGGGGGATAGAAACTCGAGTTGCCTTCCGAGGAGCGCTTGTTTTTGTTAACCGAGTCACGAGCCTGACTCAGTCCCGAACTAATTCATGGGAAACGTGGTGAGGGATGGAATCATCTCATGAGAGATGTCCTCACCAAAGTACAACTTTAAACGCTGGCCATTCACCTTAAAATTGGGCCCATTTGGCTGAGAAATCTCAATGGTGCCATAGGGAAAGACATTGGCGATGATGAATGGACCAGACCAGCGGCTCTTCAACTTGCCCGAGAAGATCTTCAACCGAGAGTTAAAAAGTAAGACTTGATCACCAACGTGGAACTCTTGGTTCTTGATTTTAGAATCGTGGATAATCTTGGTCTTCTCCTTGTAGATCAATGAGTTCTCGTAAGCTTCATTCCTCAATTCATGTAGCTCGTTGTGTTGAATCTTGCGAAGATCACCGGCTTTGTTGATGTCGAAGTTAGCCCACTTCAAGGCCCAGTATGCCTTATGTTCCAGCTCGATGGGAAGGTGGCATGCTTTCCCGTACACAAGACGATAAGGTGTACAACCAATCGGTGTCTTATAGGCAGTACGGAAAGCCCACAGAGCATCATCAAGTTTATGGGCCCACGAGGCACGATGCTCTCCCACAGTTCGTTCCAAAATTCGCTTCAATCCACGGTTGGATATCTCGGCTTGACCGTTGGTTTGAGGATGGTAAGCGGTGGAAAGACGGTGATTGTCACCATACTTAGCCATGACTCTTGCAAATTGATCATTGCAAAAATGAGTCCCGCGGTCACTGATTATAGCACGAGGAACACCGAATCGAGCAAATAGTTGTTTCAAGAAATTACAAACCACCCTCGCGTCGTTAGTGGGTAAAGCTTTGGCTTCAACCCGTTTGGAAACGTAGTCAACAGCGACAAGGATGTATTTGTTGCCTTTAGAAGAAGGGAATGGCCCCATAAAGTCGATGCCCCATACATCAAAGATTTCACATTCTTGTATGAAATTTTGCGGCATCTCATCTTTATGTTTGATCTTGCCTTGTTTTTGGCAAGCATCACAATGTTTAACCATCTCGTGAGCATCACGATAAATGGTGGGCCAATAAAATCCCGAGTCAAACATTTTTTTGGCGGTGTAGTTGGGACCAAAGTGACCACCGGTGGGTCCTTTATGGCAAGCCTTGAGAATGTCCAAAGCGGCCGGTCCGTCAACACATCGGCGAATAATCAAGTCAGCGCATTGTTTGAATAGAAAAGGGTCATCCCAAAAGTAAGTCTTAACATCATTCAAGAACTTCTTCTTTTGTTGGGATGTTAACCCTTTGATGAGAACACCACCCGCTAAGTAGTTTGCAATGTCGGCAAACCACGGGGTGTCATCCAGATTGAGATTTATAGACATTAAGGTCTCAAGGGGAAATTGATCTCTTTGTTCGGATGATCCCCTTGATATGGATCCTCAAGTGTACTTAAATGATCCGCGACTAGGTTTTCGACTCCCTTCTTGTCACGAATTTCAATGTTGAATTCTTGAAGGAGTAAAACCCAGCGAAGAAGTATCGGCTTAGAGTCGTGCTTAGTCATCAAGTACTTCAACGTGGAATGGTCCGTGTATACGATTGTGGTGGATAAAACAAGATAGGGGCGAAATTTTTCAAAAGCATAGACAACAGCTAAAAGCTCTTTTTCGGTTGTCGTATAATGCAATTGAGCCCCCGTCATTGTCTTGCTAGCATAATGGATTGGTTGGAAGTGTTTATTCACTCGTTGGCCCAAAACCGCTCCAATAGCAAAGTCGCTAGCATCGCACATCAACTCAAAGGGTAGCTCCCAATTAGGGGTAACCAAGACCGGTGCCTTAGTTAGCTTATCCTTAAGAAGATTGAAGGCTTCGAGACACTCTTTAGAAAAGATAAAAGGAGTATCTTTTTCCAAGAGGTGGGTCATCGGGCGAGCGATTTTAGAGAAATCCTGAATGAATCGACGATAGAAGCCCGCATGACCCAGAAAACTTCTCACACCCTTCACGGTTGAGGGTGGAGGTAATTTGGCTATGACATCCACTTTAGCACGGTCGACTTCAAGACCGGCTTTTGAAATTTTGTGTCCTAGCACAATTCCTTCTTTTACCATAAAATGACATTTTTCCCAATTCAGAACAAGGCGGGTGTTTTCGCACCGCTTAAGCATACGTTCTAAATTGGCAAGGCAAGAAGAGAATGAATCCCTAAAGACCGAGAAATCATCCATGAAGACTTCCATGGTTTGCTCAACCATGTCATGGAAGATAGCCAACATGCACCTTTAGAAAGTCACGGGGGCATTGCATAAGCCAAAAGGCATCCTTCTGTAGGCAAATGTGCCATAGGGACAAGTGAATGTTGTCTTCTCTTGATCTTGGGGATCGATGGGTATTTGGAAATAACCCGAGAAACCATCTAGAAAGCAGTAATATTCATTACCCGCTAAACGTTCAAGCATTTGGTCCATAAAAGGAAGAGGGAAATGATCCTTTCTCGTGGCATCATTGAGTTTGCGGTAGTCTATACAAACTCTCCACCCAGTAACGAGACGTGTAGGAATCAACTCGTTGTTTTGATTGGGCACAACGGTGATTCCGCCTTTCTTAGGCACACAATGGACTGGACTAACCCATGGTGAATCCGAGATAGGATAAATTATGCCCGCATCAAGAAGTTTGATAACCTCTTTTTTGATAACATCATAGATTTTAGGATTCACCCTTCGTTGGCTTTGAATTGTAGGCTTAAATTCGTCCTCTATGAGAATTTTATGTGTGCAAAAGTGAGGATCAATTCCGCGAATATCGGAGATTTTCCAAGCGATAGCTCTTTTATGTTTCTTGAGAACTTCAATGAGACGAGTTTTCTCATCGGCTTTTAAGTCCTTAGCAATGATAACGGGAAGTTGATCAATGCCTTCTAAGAAAACATACTCGAGATGAGGAGGTAAGTCCTTAAGCTTAAGAGTAGGAGGATCCTCAATAGATGGTGTAACTAACAATGGATCATCATTAGTCACCTCTTTAGGAGAAGGAGGATAAAACGGGTCTTCATTGAGAAGTTTCTCAATTGTACAAATCTCTTCATCCCAATCGGTGGAAGAATCATCATACTTAAGATCGAGAGGACCCAAGCTAGCTTCAAAATCATCCAAGTCACTTTCTCCAAAAGGAGTAAATGACGGAGCAATTGAGGCAACGGTCTCAACATTGGGTAGAGAAGAGAGAGTACTTTTGCAAGCATCATGAAAGTGTTCTTCACAAGCCTCATCGAGAACATCAATAGCATTAACACTCTCATATGAATAAGGTTGCTTAGAAATCTTAACCATGTTGAAGACAATTTTATCGTCACCAACTCTCATGATTATTTCGCCCGAGGCTACATCAATGAGAGTGCGATCGGTCCTCAAGAAGGGACGTCCAACGATTAATGGAACACGAGGATCCATCTCGTAGTCAACGACAACAAAATCCGCCGGGAAGGTGAATTTGTCAACGCCAACGAAGACGTCTTCGGCTATCCCCACTGGATAAGCAACCGTACGGTTAGCTAATTCCAAAGTCATTTTGGTGGGGACTAGCTCGGGGAGAGATAATTGCTTCCAAACACTTAAAGGCATTAAGTTTATACTAGCACCTAGATTGGCTAGGGCCATGCAATTCTCTACTCCCGAGAAGTTGCAAGGAATTAAGAAGTGACGCGGATCACCAAGTTTGGTGGGAAATTTCTTTAAGAGAACGGCGGAGCAATTTTCATTAAGTTGGGTCTAAGCAATGTCAAGAAGCTTCTCCTTTTCACTAAGAAGATCTTTAAACATCTTCGCGTATTTAGGCATGTGATCGAGAGCCTCGGCAAAGGAGATGTTAAAATTCAATTGTTTAAACATTTTGAGAAAGGTTGAAACTTGAATATCATCCTTGCTCTTTTGCTTCTCTTTCCTCAACCTTGAAGGATAAGGTATATCGGATGAAGAGGTAGGCTTTAGGGGAGTAGGATCACTCACAACCACGGGTGGTGGGGGAATGGGGATAGAAGGCAAAGGAGGTGAGGAAAGTTGCTCTTTTTCCTTGTTCACAATCACGGGTGGAGGTGTAGGAAACTCGGGTTCCGTATAACCTTTTCCACTACGAGTAGTGATTGCTTTCATCTCACCTCTTGGATTCGCAACGGTGTTACTCGGAAGAGTACCCGAAGAAGAGGGTTGATTACCTTGGAAGAGCGAACCGATTATATCACGTATGTTATCCGCTTGAGTGCTGAAAGAGTCTCTCATGTCTACACGAATATCATTGCTTTGTTTCACCATGTCATTCCTTAGCTCGGCTCGAATATCGCTCCCTTGTTTCGCCATGTCATTCTTCAAGTTGACGAATTGACTCGTCACCATCTCTCTATTAGTCCTCATGAACGTCTCGACGTCTTGATTCAATGCCATCGGTTGATTGAGAGGTGGAGCTTGGTAAGCTTGAGAATTTCCTTGAGGTGGGTATGGGTTTCTTTGGGATTGATATTGATTGTTAGCACGAGGTTGGGATTGGTTGTTTCGGTTATAGCTTTGTTGTTGGTTTTGGTTTGGAGGAGGGAAACCGGGTGGAGCAAGATAGTTGTTTGAACGATAACTTAGCAAGCTACGGTCTCCTTGAGGACGAGCTTGATAGCCTCCCGTGGGATAAGTACCGTATGCCGCGTTAACGTTTTCAGAAAAATTGCCTTGAGTAGAAGGACAATCATTGTAAGAATGAGGACCACCACATGTGTTACAAGAAATAGCAACGGCTTTAGCTTGTTGAGTTTGGTTAGAAGCCAAAATTTGGATACTTTTGTTAATACGAAGAATAGCACGTTCCATGACGGACATGTCGGTGGTGGAAGAAGTAGATGAAACATTGACTCTCTGATTAGATCTTGAGGATGCGGATGAATCCCAATTCTTGTGGTGAGTATTCATGTTTTCAATCAACTCTCTACACTCCTCCGGTCTCCTTTTCATAAAAGTACCACCGGCGGCGGCGTTGATCGTGTCACGATCATGAAAAGTGAGACCATTGTAGAAAGTATCAATGAGAGTGATGGGGAGCATGTTCTGATTTGGACAACGGTCGATAAAATCATTGTATCGTTCCCAAGCATCAAAGAGCGATTCATCATTGTCTTGCATGAATCCACTAATTTGGTTACGAAGTCTCGTGACCATGTATAGTGGTAAGTATTCCCGCCTGTCACGCGGGTGACCCGGGTTCGATCCCCGGCAGCGGCGCCATTTTAATAACTGATTTTTGGTTAGATAATAAAAAGGTTTGTTGCAAGATCTTTCTTTGTGTTGCTCGTACCCAATTATATATGTCGTTGTTTCGTTCTCGGTATCTTCTCGAATCGATCACGGTTAAAAGTGGAAATGTTGTTCTTGGTGACTAAAAAGGGGGAGGTTTGGTCTAAATCTACTAAAACAATAAATGCGAGAAGTAATAAAATTAAACTAAAAGCAATTACTGAAAATAAAACGAGAATGAAAATCAAACAGTAAAGTACCTAAACTTGGAAAAACAGTTGATGCGGAATGTTTGCTAGATCCGGAATATTTGGAAAATTTGGCTCATGCGGAATAAATCAACTCATGCGGAATAACCTAAAAAACTGCTTCATTCGGAATGATCTTGATTCGGAATATATGTGTTGATGCGGAATGTTTGCTTCATGCGGAATATGGCCTTCATGCGTAATATAAACTGATTCGGAATATTTTAAAAGAAACCTTTATTCGGAATATAAATACTCATCCGGAATATTAATTATTTCGGATGAACACTTGATTCGGAATGACTGAAAGAGATGAGCTGATCCGGAATAAAAATAATAAGAAGCTTGATTCCGAATAATTAGTTTACTCGGAATAACACTTGATCCGGAATATAAGAATTGATCGGGAATAAAATGACTGATCCGGAATAAAAAAGAAAAGACTGATTCGGAATGTTATTCCGAATGAAATCCCTTGATCAGGAATAATGGATATTCCGAATAAACAAGGTTGATCCGGAATGTTAGATATTCTAAACCAAAGAGCTTGATCCGGAATATTTTCACAAAATCCTTGATCCGGAATATAATGCTAATTCGGAATCTGGGCAAATGAGAAAACACGAAGAACAGCGGAATGTTTAACACACGAATTTAACCCAAAATCCACCAAGTTTTTAATCAAAACTTAAACCAATTTCACCACTAATCATTTAACTATGATAAATATCAATCCAAAACAACAAAAACATAAAACCCACTTACTTTTTAAGATCAAACCAATAAAATAAAAACTTAGAACTTTGAATCAACAAGAGATGAAAGAAAGATTAAATGTAAACTTGTATTAATGATTAAGATTCAAACAATCAAAATGAAAGATTAAACTTACAAGATTGTCGAAGAATCAAAGAAAATGAAAAACCACCAATCTCCTTAAGGGAGATGGTTCCTACGAAACAGGAAATGAAATAACAGAAATTAACTAGTCTAAATTTGTGAAGGGAAGGGTATTTATAGGGTTTGGCTTGGTTTGGTGAGTGGGCTTTCTCCCTTTCTTTTTGTCTTCTCGTCTTTTCAGAAAAGTTGACGTTTTCGATTTCGATTCGGGATTTGTCGACGAATAAATTTAACTCGTCTTTTAGTTTCTTCATTTAATAGACTTGAGTTTCTTCGACATATGTAAATCTTCCATCTTTGGTCCTTTTCTTCGATAAATCTTCAAATAGGCCCATTGACTTCAAATCTTTTGCATCTCTTGGACTATAGACTTCGTCTTTTTGTCTTTTTCTTCGATAAAACCCGTGCAATCCCACGTTTTCTTCAATATTTATCCGGTTGGCTCTGAAAACACAACAAACACACAAACCACGCATAATTCCAAACAAATGACATTAAATACGCGTTTTGGTCTCGTTTTAGCAAGAAATAAGTGGTAAAAGGATGGGTGTTTTCACACTTATCAATGCCTATATGGTGCCAAATGTTTAATTCAACCTTGATTGGCAACGCCCACGAATGGTTTGAAAAAATTCCTCACCGGAGCATCAACAACTTCGATGAGTTACGATCAGCGTCTAGGAGAATTTATACTCAGTAAAAGAAGTATAATAGAGATTCGGTCTCATTGGCGACAATCAAACAAATGCACAGAGAATCCACAGAAGACTTCACGGAGCGTTTCAACGACGAGTGTACGTGTATAAGAGCATGCCCAGAAGTCCTCAAGATCTCCGATTATATGCACGCCATAACAGACAAGGAGCTAATCAGGTACCTCAAGGATAAACGTCAAGAGACGTTTGATGAACTCATGAAAAAGGTTAGGAACTTTGTGGAATGAGAGATGGCCGTGACAACCGCCTATCCCACAAAGGGAAACCAAATTTATCGATCGAACGATCAGCCCAAGAGGCAATCAGGCAATCAAGGTAACAATAGGAGCTTGGATTATAAGAGTCAGGAAAAGGGAGGGCGATCGAACGACAAGTTCACCCTTTTAAAGATGACATACCGGGATATCCTACTGACGGAGGGGAAAATTTTCCAAGGCCGCCCCCGATGACAACTCCGGTTGATCGTCGTCAGGGAAATCGCTTCTAAGAATTCGATAATGACAAAGGCCATGGCACAAACAAGTGCATTCAGCTCAAGAAGCATATTAAGTCACATATCAAATCAGGCAAACTCAAACACCTAGTCAAGGATTGGAAGGACGGGAAGGATAACAAAAGGAATGACCAAAAAGATTTCCAAAAGGACAAACCTACAACCATATACATGGTTCAGTCATGCCAACACAAGACAAAGCAGAAAATTAGCCAAAAATTTTCTCGCAGCAAGGAAATCTCATTCCCTCCTATCACGGAAAGCAATGTGGCGGACGCACCTCTCACGTTTGAGGTGAACATTGGAACCCACAATGTCCGTCGCATGTACGTGGATAGAGGATCATCAGTGGAAGTACTCTACGAACATTGTTTCGTATAGTTACGACCAGAAATCAAGAGCCAACTAATGCCGGCCACGTCGCCACTTATTGGTTTCAGCAGAGATACTATTTTTCCTATAGGGTAGTTACAATTATTAGTAACCATTGGAGATAAAAAACATTCAACTACAGCATGGATGAACTTTATGGTTATACGCTCACACTCTTCGTATAATGGTATTATCGGAAGGCCGGGAATCCTGGCCATACGAGCGGTCCCGTCTACAGCACACGGCATGATAAAATTCCTGATCGAGGGGGGAATTGTCACTATCTTCAATTCAGTAGTACCACCATCGGAATGTCATGCCGTGACGGTACCAATCCATCCAGCTCCCAAAAAGGAAGGATCATCGCCCGCAAATTGGAAGGTGGCTATCCATCCTGAGTATCCGGAGCAAGAGGTGGCCATCGAAGGAACTCTCTCCGATAAAGGAAGGACTGGCCATCGGAGGCAAACCTAGATGTATTCGCATGGGAGCCAAAGCATATGACGGGCGTACCATGCTCAGTCGCAGAACACAAGCTTCAAATTCGTCTGAGATACCTCCCGTGAAGAAAAAGAAGAGTGATCAAGCACCAGAACGCAGCCAGGTCATCCTAGACGAGGTAAAGAAATTGGTTGATGCAGGAATCATGCGAGAGTTTTATTACCATGAGTGGCTCTCCAACCCGGTCATGGTTAAGAAACACTATCAAAGCTGGCGTATGTGTGTGGACTTCACAGAATTGAATAAGGCTTGCTTGCAAAATTGTTATCCATTACCGGAAATCGACTGAAAGGTCGAATCCCTATATGGATATTCCTTTAAGTGTTTTTTGGATGCATACAAAGGATATCATCAGATCCAAATGTCAAAGGAGGACGAGGAGAAGACGGCATTCCATACCAGTCAGGGTGTGTATTGTTACACAAAAATGCCATTCGGGCTCAAGAACGCAGGCACGACGTACCAACGACTTGTGGACAAAGCGTTCGACTCACAGATTGTCCGTAACCTTAAAGTTTACGTTGATGACTTGGTTACCAAAAGCCACACAGAAGACGAGCTTCTCTGCGACGTCCAAGAGACATTCGATACTTTGAGGAAAATCAACATGAAGTTGAATCCAAAAAAATGTACATTTGGGACAACCGAAGGAATGTTCCTAGGGTACATGATAGACCCAAATGGCATCAATCCTTTCCTGGAGAAAACTGAGGCCGTGATACAGTTACCATCTCCTCGGACACTGAAGGAGGTGCAATCACTTAACGGAAAGTTGGTGGGTCTTAACAGGTTCCTGTCGAAATCCGTGGAGAAGTCACTCCCTCTATTCAAAACACTCAAGAAGTGCTTAAAGAAAGGGGACTTTCGCTGGACAAAGGAGGCAGAGGAGGCATTTGGGCAGCTTAAGCATCACCTAGCGGATCTTCCCATGCTAGTCGCCCAACGACCCAAGGAGGAGCTAATCATATACTTGTCTGCTACGCACAGAGCAATAAGTGCCGTCCTCACTGACCACGACTCGGTTCAGACTCCAGTCTACTTCATAAGCAGATCATTGCAGGGACTTGAACTGAATTATTCTCCAATGGAGAGGTTGGTCCTATCATTGGTTTATGCCACAAAAAGGTTGCGTCTCTACTTTCAGTCGCACCCAATTGTGGTCATCACGGACGAACAAATTAAACAGATCATCTCGAGACCAGATGAGGCTTGAAGACTGTAGAAGTAGAGCGTCCTGCTCGGGGAACACAATATCTCTTATAGACTAAGGACAACTGTCAAGGGTCAAATCTTGGCAGATTTGATTATTGAGAAACCCGAGGAGGACGTACCAATGGCCCCAAAGGAAGAAATTCCAAAAGAGTCGTGGGTCTTGTTCACCGATGGATCTTCCTGCATGGATGGGTCAGGAGCGGGCCTTATACTCACAAATCCGGAAGGCGTCAAATTCACTTATGCCTTGCGCTTTGAATACACAGCTACAAACAATGAGGCGGAATATGAGGCACTGATCGCAGGCTTGAAAATCACGGTCAGGATGGGCGTGCATAACCTTGAGGCCTATGTGGACTCGCGACTTGTCGCAAATCACATCCTAGGAGAGTATGAAGCCAAGGAGGACAATATGATCCAGTATTTAGAGAAGGTTAAGTCGCTCATTGCCGGCTTTGGGAAGTTTTCTATCAAGCAAGTACCAAGAGGCGAGAATAAGAAGGCGGATGCCCTTAGCAAAATCTCATCCACGAGCTTCGCCCATATATCCAAACAAGTGTTGGTGGAAATACTTATGGATAAATCCATTACAGGGGAGGAAGTCGCAACAATAGTTGATGAGGAGGGACCTACGTGGATGACCCAAATCATCAGCTACTTAACAGACGAAACTCTCCCTGATGATGAAACTGAAAGCGTCACATCCGTAGGAAGTCGCAACCGTTTATACTATG